>CM070671.1:57212894-57652616 GCA_036346575.1 Dendrocalamus sinicus | reverse complement strand
ACCACAAGAACTTGAAGTACTGTTTATACAGCGAGTTGAAAATGAGACAACGAAGATGGTGGAGTTGATTAAGGACTATAATGTTGAACTTGATATCACTCGGGCAAGGCCAGCGCGTGATTCGTGCCCTTAACCGCAGGCTCGTCGGTTTCAAAGTTAGTAGGTCGAGTACCCACGAGTTGCAAAGAGGATATACTACAAGCTGAATTTGGTAATCACGAGCAAGGCGGTATGGCAGCATTAGAACTTCAACCATTACTAACAGATCAGATTAAATCAGCACAAGATGAAGATGAAGAGATTCAAAACTGAAAAGAGAGTTCAAGAAGAAGATTCAGCGGAGCATGCGATAGATGAGCATGGAATCCTTACTTTCGTGGTGCTATTGCATACAGACAAGAAGGAGTTAAGAGAGTTAATCATGTCGAAGCTCGTTTGTCTCAATTCTCAATCCATCCAGGAATTATCAAGATGTATAAAGACTTGAAAAAGAAGTATTGGTGGAATCGATGAAGAAAGAAGTGGCGAGTATGTAGCGAAAGGTGATGTTTGCCGTGAGATCAAGATAGACCACGAAACCATCGAGATTATTGCATCCTTTACCAATTCTGAATGGAAGTGGGATAGTATTGGAATGGATTTTATCCTTTGGACTTCCCAAGACTCGTGAGAGATATGATGCTATCCGGGTCATTGTCGATAGATTGACCAAGGTGGCTCCTTTCCTCCCGATCAAGCAAACCTATGGGAAGGATAAACTACCGAAATGTATTTGACGAATAATAACACTATAAAGTTACGAAGAAGATTGTGTCGAGATAGAGAGCACGATTTACATCCAAATTCAGGAGAAATTACATGAAGCTATGGGCACGATTTGAACTTCAGCTCGCGTATCACCCAGACGGATAGGCGACAGCAGAGAACAAACCAGATCTTGGAAGACATGCTAAGAGCTTGTGTTGTGTGTATGGAGCAGCGTGGAGTACTTGCCTCCCATTTGCTCGGTTGTCATACAACAACAGCTACCAAGCCGATATTCGAGATGGCCCGTTTGAAACACTTTATAGCAAGAATTGCAGGACTCCACTTGTATTGGACAGAAGCAGAGAGAACGACAACTTATTGGCCCTAGATTGCTCAAGATGCGGAAGCACATGTCAGAATTATCGAGATGGACTGAAGATTGCACAAGACCGGCCGGAAAAGCTACGCGAATAACATGAAAGGATTTGAGCTTTGAAGTTGGAGACTTTGTCTACATCAAGGTTACCCCATTCAAGATAGTCAAGAGGTTTCAAGTGAAAGGCAAGTTAGCACCAAGATATGTGGGACCATTTTATCGGAAGAGTTGGTGAAGTTGCTTATCAAGTCTGACTTCCACCCAACTTGTCAAGAATACACAATGTGTTCCATGTATCTCAACTTGAAAGTGTTTACGACCAATGGATGAAGTACCCTTATCGGATATTGAATTGCGGGATGATTGCACATATCTTGAAGAACCACTACAAATACTTGAAATATCGGAGAGGTAGCTCGAAACAAGAATGTCGGGTTTTGCAGTACAATGGAGGAATCACACACGGATAAGTCCACAGGGCAGAGCCAAATTTGCGGTGGGATTTCCCCAACCTCCTGGACCAAGTTAATCTAGGGTCGAGATTCTTTTAAGGGTAGGTTGAAAAGCCCCTAAAATTTCAAGCGGATTTTCAAAATTTTTCTTAATTTTGAGTGAAATCTAAAAACTTTCCCTTTTGGGAAAGTTTCCTCTGCCGCCTGGCGCCGCCCCGACCCCGCCTTCTCCCTCGCCCAGCGTCTCCTCCTCCCCCTTGCCGGGCGCGCGCGACTCCTCTCGCCTTCTCCTTGCGCCTGCGCGAGCCTGTGCTTGCGCGCTCTTGCGAGCGCGAGACCGCTGCGCCTTCCTCGGATGCTCCCCTCGCGCCCCGGTTTGGACCGCCTCGCGCCCGCGTCGGCCGGTGCAAGCGGCGAGCTTCCGCGCCACGCGTCGCGGCCCTCCTGCACCCGACCCCACCTGGCAGCGACCGCTCCTATCCCCTCCGCCCTGCGCGCGCTTCACGCCACTGCTCACCCGCTCCCCTCTCCCGTCCCCTCGCCATTAATCCTGTTCAGTGCCCCGTAACCGCTCTCTCCCCTCTGAGGCGACGCCCGTCAGCTCCCTGCCCACTCTGGTTGACTCCCGCGCCCTCCCATGCCTTCGCCCGCACGGTTTCCCCTCCCTCCGCTCGGGCATAAAAACCCCGCTCCCAGCATCCTCCTCCCCTTTGTTTCCCAAGCTTCCCCACTGCTCCCATTCGCTCCCCACCTCTCCCAGCCACCTCCCTGAGCTACCGATTGGAGCCCCGCCGCCCGGAGCGTCGCCATTCCCCTCCCCTGCGCCGGCGACCCCGCAAACCGGTTCTCCCTCTCCTTTCCCCCATTTCTCAATTACTTGCGCCTGGAGCATCTTCACCCTCCCCTAAACCCGTTGCCATCCTCCTCTGGCCAGGTGCAACACCAAGGAATCCCGGCGACGAAGCTACCTCCCGGCGGAAACACCTCACCGTGGCGGACCTCACGCGGCTCCCGGCTCCAGCCACCGCGCCAATGTAAGCCTCGGATGCCCCCAGCGCGTGGCGCGGCGATTGGATCCATTCGGCCCGGTGACCCTCCTCACCGCGGAAACCAAATCTTTCCCTTGGTCTCCGTCCCCTCCGTTGATCCCCTTCTCCTCCTAAACCTAAATGAGACCCCTTGTTGCACTCTATCGGTGGAACCCTTCCCGACCCGGAGGCTTTTGTCTCGCCGGAGAAGGCGCGCGCCTCTCCGTCCCTCGGCGCGCGAGCACGGCGGGAGGAGGAAGGCGAAGATGGGCCCCTCTGCCGTCCATCGTCCCCGCTGCGTGTAATCACAGCCACCGACCAGCCACCCTTCCCTCGTCCGATCTCTTCTCCCGCCTTGATCCGGGCGCCCGCGTTCGCCGCACCGATCGCCGCTCCGCCACGCGGCGGCCATCAGGCCGCGAGGCGTGGCAGCGCTGAGCGCGGCCTCGACCCACTCCTCTCCCGCCACAGCGCCAGGCCACCGCGCGCGTTTGAATTTCCCCCTGGGCATACGATGCCGGGCGGCCGTTCACTGTTCACACCGATTTGTCAGCAATTTCCCAATTTCCAAAATCCCAGAAAACTCAAATAAACCCTAGAAAATCACAGAAAATCCCAAAAATTCCCAAATTTCACCACTTTGCTCCAAATAATATCCTGGACCCATATTTGGCCTCCACTTCCACAAAATCATCCCAGATAAATTCCTCAAATTCCTCATTTGGAGATTTATGCACTTTACTCCTTTTTAAATAGTTTATTTTTCCTCGCTTGATTAGTCTCAAGCCGGATTTATGTTATTTTCAGTGTTTGCGCTAGTATCGGAAATTCCGGAAGCTCAAGTGCGATCGCGAGATCGAGCGTCTCGTTCAAGCTAGCGAGTTCGTCGATTCACGGCAAGTCACAAGTCTTTGATCATGTTGCAACCCATGTTATCTAATTATGCTAATATGTTATTTGCATTGAGCTAATTCTGAAATGTTAATTGAAAGTAAAATAAAATGTTTGGAATGACATGCTATATAGTTAAACCTACCACCGACAAATGCCTGTTAAATTGTTGCCATGCCTTTGTAACCCTAGAAATAATTATCATTAATCTAGATAATTGTAGGATATTATTATCATGCAAAGTGTTACACTAATAAGGTTGTGGCTGTGGGGCCAATAGAATTTGGAAAACCCGACTCTAAGGTAGGGTGGTATGGGACACCGTATCTTAGGCGGAGAGTGCTAGGCGTGCACAAGGTAGGGTAAGGGGAGTGGAAACCGCAAGTCGGTCCTCGTCAATCTTTTACCTAGGATTGAAGTTAGGGTAAGGGTGTTGTGGGAGCGCGAGGCGGCCTTCGCCCACCGCTTACTCTAGGTTGGAGGTCGCGGGTGCAGCGAGGTTGCGGACCATGTGAAAATATAAGGACTGAAACCCTTACTGAGCAAATGTCACGATGATCGCTCAACCACGGGAGTTGACTTGTCAACACTTGTCTAATGTTGCTCAACTCGATTTAAACTCTCACAGGAGGTTTAGCGGTGAGGTTAGGCAGGCCGTCTTGTGGGTGCCTAACAGCGGTAGAGTCCACGAAGCGGATATTTGTTTTCTCTTGTGTGGGTGTGTGTGTGTGCGCGATCGGACAGAGTGGGTTCTACGGGTAGAGCCTATATAAAGAGTTGAGCAGTGAAACGACACGGCTTTCTTAACTCGGTCATGAGGTTAAGGAATCGTGTGGGTAAAGTTGAGCAAACTCTGCAGAGTCAAATAAATGGTATTCGAATACGCTGTGCTCCCGGTTAATGGAGCTGTGTCACTTGGGTGATTCCATCAGCAAAGCTTAAGTAGTTTTGTACATGTTTTAACTTGATTAGTTGGTTAATGAAATTTTCATGAAAACCCCTGAGATCTTAAGAAGTAAGTTTTGGGTCCATTTTATAAAATGCTTGCAAATAAAGCGCATCCACCAAATGTAATAAACCAAGTATACTCCTTTCCTTTGTTGATCCATGCAAATAGTAAATTAGGGTTTCCCTTGTGATTTCTTGAGTGCGGGTCAGTACTCGGGCTTGCTATTGCCACAGATTCCGAAGTAAAGAAGGCAATTCAAGATTTCGTGTTGAAGGGTCTCCCGTCGAGGACCTGTGGCTTTAGGTCTTGGCGCTCAAGCGGATTCGGAGTTTTTGTGATGTAAGTATACTTTGGGCTTGCACGCCCATCGAAAAATGGATGTTAATCCTTATGTGAAATATATGCTGGTCTTTTGTTGTAAGCATGCAATGGTATACTCTTCGCGACACTTCATAAGCATTCATGCGTGAATAGTTGCGGAGTCCGTGTCCGTGCATCGCCCACAGAAGCGGGGTGTTCGATAGTCTTCTTATATTACTACGTGTTATAAACTTATGTGCGTGCATTGTTGGACTGCAAATGTGAAGAGTTCATGTACCATTCAGATGGAAACTAATGGAGCCTTTGCTCCCGTTCTTAATTTGCAATTGGAAAATAAGATTATGTTTAAAAAAAATTATGTTACGGAGTTCTACCCACGCGGGACCTAGGGGCGCCAGCATCAGTCGAGCAAAATTCATAATGTATAAAATTCCTAAAAAAAATAGACAATTACTATGACTATGTCGGGAGGTTGCACATAAAATTTTGTAATTTTTGAAACTCGTTTGCTATATATAACAACTCCTACAAATATCATAATTGTATGAATTTTGAGCAACATTCATAGTAGATAAAATTGTAAAAAATTATATAATCAAGTACATTATGTCAGGAGGTTGCACATAAAATTTCATAATTTTCAAGCTCATTTGCTATGTTTAAAATTTTGAACAAATAGTACATATAAAATAATAATTAAGGAGATAATTAAGCGGCTAATTAGTCGACTTCATTACTTGTCGTGCGGTGGTGGGCAGCAAGCCACCTATAGCCTAGTGATCGGGTGGTAGGCCTTAGCTGCAGATAGCAGCGGCGAGTTGCTGCCGCATGGCCACGAGGCTCCGGGTCCCACGTGTTAGCTCCACTGGCGCCACCTTGCCGGGCGGCAAAAGTGATATTTTTGCAAATCCCGCACGCATACTAATATTTTTGTAATACGGATCCAAGTAGTGTCATATGTGCCAAAAATTCTCAAACCCACCATAAAAGCCCATCTCGATTGTTAACGGCAAAACACGGACAACTGCGTTGCCCATAAGATCCATTTTTACTCAAGCGAACAACAAAGCTCTAGGGCTCCATGTGAGAGTCTATGTCAGTGAGTTCTTTTATTTGCGGTTAATAATTTATAGTTGCGATTGATGGCTTTTAGTTCTAACATAAACACTTATGCAAACGAACCGAATACCGATAAGTCAATAAGCCGCTTCATGATCTCCATGGCGTATCACACCCCAAGCCCCAGCATCATGGATTGATGCGGGAGGAAGGGTAACAATTGGTTGCTCCTCATCACCAAGATTGGCTCTTGGAGAAGGCCCGGGCATCGGGCCATCGTGTGCCGAAGGAGCGTTGGGTTAGGGTTCGAGCAAGCGAAGTAGATCGGATCGGATCATCTGTTGGTGGCGAGGCCGGGCGTGGGGAGAAGGTGGCGATGAGCGATAGCCGAGATGCATGGCCTTGGGGAGAGAGAGAGGCGGTGTAGGTGAGGCGAGGGGTAGCGGCGATGGATCTAGCCGAGGCGTGTTGGATGGCCCCACCTTTTACTTTCTTGGCTGACACATGGGCCCCACCAACCCTCTCGAGTCTCGACACTCCTCCTGTTGCCAGGTGCGTGAATTAATTAATTAATGCGCGATCAATCCAGAGAATGGATTCCCATTATCAGTCATCGATCTTCATGGAGCATGAAGATTAATCGGTAATGACAAGGAAGGGAGGATCGAGGAATGGAAATCCAAAGGATGTGGTTGTGGATTACTAGTAGCAAGGAATTATCAAATGGAAGGATTACTACATATACAGTGGAAACATACTTGGGCAAACCAGTCCTGTAAATTCACTCTAAACCGAACCATCATAGGGAGACACAGGCACACACAAAAGACAGAGGTACGTACATATATAGCAGCTCATGAACTAAACTAGTGTATCCAGGGTCTTTTAATGCTGTCACAATGGGCACGAGATTCCAGGGGACATGCGCATTGACCCATGTTGCATGACCAGAAGTGATATTGTTGCCACGTGTAACTTGCTAATGGTTATCATGCGTGCCTGCGGTATCGACGGCAAAAAAGCAAGAAACCGAAGACAACATCTAGTGAGCCGAAGGGACGGAGGAGGCCAAGGAGCAAATGGCATGGTTTCGGCAAACTGAAATCGAAAACCTTTACCATAAGAGGCTATTGTTGAGGAGTAATCCCCACCTTGGCCAATCAGCCTACTGCACCAAAAGGCCCATTAAGCATATAGCGAGATCATGGACATTGCGTTGGAGAGTGGCGAGTTGCGTGTCTTCTCTCTATGTTGCGCATCTGCTACCGCTATGGTGCGGATCAAGGCCCAGTCCTTTATTTAGACTTGGATTAGACTTAGGCTTCTCTGTATTGGATCGGACTTAGATTGGATCAAAAGAAAAATAATTTTAGGCTTTGGCCCATTAGCACCCTAACTCATCCAACACCACCCAATCCGAATCGCTGGCAAGTCAACCTCACGGCTGGCGTTCTGATCTCATCAAAGAGGAACAAGTTCACGGCCATCGGGTGCAACGACTTGCTGCTACTTAAGGGTAGGACTACCTCACGGCTGCATCACGATGTGCGAAGCACGGAAAGCGCGCCAATGACGGTGAGCCATGAGCGAGGCTCGGTTGTTGCGGGCGTCGCCCATCTGGCCAACCTTAGGACCATAGCGGTCATTGGCGGAGAAAGGCTGTTACGTACATAAATAGATGAATTTTGTATCTAATTTGACCAATTAATAATACTTTCTTTAATATTCAGATTACTTGTGTGAAAATAACATGCGTGATTTGCCACGATAATGTCATTCTTGCAATAGTTTTCTCGATGACCATGACAAGTAAAGAAGTTATCAATATTTTTCTTCTACAGGAGGGAGTAAGCGTGAACTTATTTATAACTTTGGTACAATTTTAGCGGAAAGATCTCGTGATACAAGTGTACGACCTTTGACAGACGGCCTATTCACTGGTCTTGGGTGGATCTAGAATGAAGCATGCATGATCGATCATTCCTACAAATAATTAATCTCAAGCTTTATCCAACAATATGCTAACTATATATGGTGCCGCTCGGTTAGGCTAAAATAAGCTAGTCTATAGTTGAAATTGCTAGCTGGTTGAAATTACACTGTAGCTGATAATGGCTTATTTGGCGTAACGAAATTTAAAAAATTTAAAAATAGAAAAAAAACAAGTTAACTCATCATGGACAACGTAAATAAATATGAAAAAAGAACTGGCAAAAAAGCTAAAAAAACTAAAAAGTCAGAAAAAGACAAAATTTAGGAATAGTGAAAAATAAAGAAATGAACAAGACCACATGAGTTTATCTTTGCAATCCAATGACGTCCTAGGTTCAAATTAAATCTTTCTGGTAATTATTGTAGGTTAATTATTACTATAAGCATACCTCCAAGGCTATTAATTATTGTTGAGCTGTGGAATCGATCAGTCATGCTCCTTGTGATCAATCGGTTGCAGGAAGCTAAGCTCGCTTGTCCGTCGCTTGTCCATGACAACGATGAGCGATGCGATCATGTATGTGTGTGACACTGAAAAGGATTGAAAGGGATTACAATATATATCTACAAGGCAAAAATTAATGAAATTCGTAATTTTATATAAGTTTAAATTCAGAATAAAATTATATTGGATTTTAAATTCAATTTGGAATATATACATATATAATTGAAATTCTGAATTGATAAAAATTAAATCATAATTAAATTATTATAGAATTAAAATGTAGTCCCAATCATGTTAAAGTTTGATATGTACAAGCTAAACAAGTTGGTAGCCTCGGAAATCCTATCTAAATCCAGTTAAAATTGGTACAATATTTCTATGGAAATAACAATATTTAAATTATGACTAGTAATTAGCATCTTTTAGGGATGAGGTCACGAAAGTAGGGCCCACGAGGTGCGTTCTTGACCTTTTCCTTCCACGGGTAGCTTCTGATGAAGTGTCGTGCTCGTGCACATGGAAAAGTGGCGCTAGGTATAGAGATGACAATGGGTACCCGAAACCCGATACTCGGTGGGTTTTTACTCTATTAGAACATAGATCTGAGTCAATTTCCTAACCCATAGGTCTCTTAATGGGCAAAAAGCCCAACCCATCAGTCTCTTTGGGTTCGATGCGTTCCTATAGTACCAAAACTCGTAAACCCATGGGTAATATAAACTTAATCCATAGGAGTTACAAACCCAGGCTCCCAGGCAAACCAGTTGATGTCTCTCCTTTTGGGAACAAGTCAAGTACAAGGAGCAATTGATGTCTCTCCTTTTGGTTTTAACTGAGTTGTGAACTGTGAACTTGTAATGATATGCTATGCCAGTGAACTATGAACTGAGAATTGATGGAGTGAACTAGTGATGTGCATTGTGGATTTGTCGTTGCTTGTTTCATGCATAGTAGCATATAAATTGAACTTATTGTTGACTTGCTAAGCCTTTGCATATGCGCAATCTGCACGGTTGTTGTCCAGTGCAGGCGACCGTGGGTACCCATTACCCAGTGGGCATGGGCCTGGCAAAAATATGTACCCGTCATGGGTATGGGTTTTTTAGCGGGTACGTCCAACTTTCATGGGCACCGGTTTGAAATAGTAAAACCCAACGAGTTTATGCCTGTTGCCATCTCTAGCTAGGTATGGGAAAAAAAACTGCCATGGAAGGGCTCCCCAGCCGTTGATTTAACGTTGATTCAATGGAATCAACAGCGAATAGAAAAGGACTCACATGAGATTCCTCTCAGAGAATTTGCTTTTGTATAGGAAAAAACTGCCACGGGGAGGCCTCAGCCCCGTCCGTTTCGGTGTAGCTTTCTAACTTATTTTTCACTATTCAACAATTTTATCTTTTTTAGCTTTTTGTCGGTTCTATTTTTCCCGTATTCGTTTGGACTGTCCGTGTAGGTTAACCTATTTTTCTATTTTTCTATTTTTAAAATTTAATTACGCCAAATAAGCCACCGTCGGCTATAGTGTTTTTCTACAGCTCTGGTGACTTTTAGCCAAAAGCCACTTAAGATAAGCCATTTTGAGTAGGGCCTATAGTCACTCCATCTATCTTGCATATAGAAAAGGAGTGTCTAGGCATCATCCGGATATTTTCTTTCTAACTATCATTCAAATTTGTGATCCTTGGATTAGAGATTAAGGGACCTCTTATTTTTAAAGAGGAGAATTTTTCAAGGGAGGGCAAAATTCAAGGAGGAGGGGAAGAATTCATGGCTATTAAATTTCTAATCCAATAGTCTTAAATCTGAATGATAGTTAAGAAGAAAATATTTGAATGATATTTAACAAAACCCTAAAAAAATAGCTGGTGGAGGTGCCTAATTAGGCATTCGGCGTTAGTTTGTAGCTCTAGTTTGTATAGGTGGAGAGATTGTCAACAAAACACGTAACAGGGATGTGAAGCTCGGCGTGGATGTAGACGGCAAAAACCAGTGTCTTGCCTCCTACGACAGTGGAACAATCTCATCGTCGACGGGAAGGCGAAAGAGCTGGTTAGAGGAAATTTTGCCATCATGCACAAGAGAATCTAGCAGCTCATCCGTCGCCATTGACGTGCGAGCATGTTCACAAAACCAAAACGTTTTATTTAGGCCCTGCTCGGTTGGGCTGAAAAGCTACGGCTTATGGCTGAAATTACACTGTAACGGCTGAAATTTCATTGTAGCTGAAGGTGGCTTATTTAGCGTAATTTAATTTAAACAAAATTAAAAATAGAAAAAATATACTAGCTCATCACGGACAACGCAAACAAATACGGGAAAAAAGAACCGGCAAAAAAGCTAAAAAACAAAATTTCAGAAAAAGATAAAATTTATGAATAGTGAAAAATAAACCAGAAGTCAGAAGCTGAAGTCGAAACGAGCGGGGCGATAAATTGTAAAACAAGTGTAATATGTACTAATGGCATAAAGAAACATAGAAAAATTTGTATATCGTGGTACCAACAAAATGTTATGAAGACAAGTACTTTCTTTGCATTTTTTTCTTAGCCTCCTCTGTGACCCAACATGCTATACTTGTCATTTATATACGTATGTACTTTTGAAAAGTTTTCAGCGGTTGTTTACTATTTTAAATAAATCGGGTCTTTGATTTCTACTTAAGAGTATTTTAGTTTTTTCAGAGTATAAGACCATATAATAAAATTTGATGCTATTTAATAATATATAATAAAAGCAATATTTTTTACTAATATTTTATAGAAACGATAATAACATATAATCAATCGGTTCGATTAGCATTGTGGGCTGTGGCTCCCAGTCGAGCAGACCTCCATTCAATGGAGTTTAAGTCCGCTCTGTAAGTCCGGACACGAGTCGGTCACATGGCCTTCATCGCATCGACGGCATCGTCATCGTCATCACTTGCATGTCCGGACAACCAGTAGCACTACTCTATCCAGTTCACACACCTCCGTCGCATCGTCATCGGCATCGCGTCATCACCACCTCCATCGCATCTCCATTCTCTGTCCAAAGCCAACTAGTTAGAGAGCAGCGATGCGACACAAAAGTATGCATCTCCAGGAGGGTGCTTAAGCTCTTAACTATTTTCCGGCGTTGATCTGGCTATTGCTTGAGCTACTACGCGCGCGCGACACGAGGGGTTCCATGGCGGTGGTCCTGGATGCCTTCGCGTCCTACATCCAAACATGCTCGCCGAGATGGCGAGAAAGAGGTTGGCATGCTGCTCGGTGTCTCCGCGAGATCGACAACCTGGGCGTCAAGCTTGGGGACCTCAAGAACTTCCTCGCCGACGCAGAGAGGCGCATCACCGACCAGGCGTGCAGGGGTGGGTGAGGAGCTCAAGGGCGCCATGTGCGGCGCCACCGACATCCTCGATCTCTGCCGGCTCAAGGCTATGGGCGTGGTCCATCGGCGCAACGGACATGGGGTGCTTCAACCCTTGCTTTTCGCGCCGAATCCCTGTTCGCCCACGACATCGGTAGCGCATCAAGGCGCTCAACGAGCTTGGCGGCATCAAGGAGCGAGTGCCGCCGGCCGTCAACCTCGGTTCCTATGTGCGGCGTAGCGGCAGGCACATGCCTCTTGTCACCCAACCGCGAGTCGTCGGGGAGCTCGACCGCTCGGGTGTGGTCGGGAGAAGATCGAAGAGGACACGAGAAAGCTGGTGGAGATGCTGACGACGCCAGTGATCGACGGGGAAACTGGTCGCGAAGACATTAGTAGAGTTATTGTCTTGGCGGTCGTGGGGGTCGGCGGGATCGGCAAGACCACCCTTGCCCAGACGATCTTCAACGGCGAGGCCATCCAAGATAAGTTCGACAAGAAGATATGGGTCAGCGTCAACAAGGACTACGGTGAGGTGAGCTGCGAGAGAGCCATCACCGGCGGAGGAGACCACCGTCTGCCGGAGATGCAAAGGCCACGCTTGAACCCTCAAAGATGCCTTGATAGGGAAGAAGCTGTTGCTGGTGATGGATGATGTTTGGAGCCACGGAGCATGGGAGGGTGTGCTCAAAACCCCATTGGTGAATGCCGCTGCTCGAGGCAGCCGAGTCCTCATCACCACAAGAGACGAAAGAGTCGCCCGAGCAATGCAAGCTGTGCAGCCCTACCACCACGTCGACAAACTAGGGCCGAAGATGCCCGGTTGTTGCTCAAGAAGCAGGTCCGTGCACAGAACTCGCAACCCTAAATCAAGTTAATTATCTATTTATTTAATTCGTGTTAATGCTTTACAACAACAAAAGTGAATTGCACGAATCCTAAAGACGTATTGTTAGTAGCAAAGTAGTGGATGGTTGAAAACTACTTAGACCCTTATGTAATTTTGTGTTCTATAAAATTAATGCTGTTTTGCTCTTTAGGAGATCATAGAAACACTACTAGCTGCTCTAGTTAGTACATAGGAGCACTGGCCAATGCAGACTATCCTTCTACACCATTGTTCTATATTCTTTTCCTTTTTCAAAGGCACCATCCGTTCTAGTTAACTAGCAGAATCTCTCACGCAACTGCATAGCTAGATGTTGCAATATATTATATTATTTATATAACTCTAATGCTTTTAAAAAATATACTTGTATTTCTTATATAATGTAATAGTTGTAATATATACATATGACTAATCCACATTGTTATAATCTGACTTTACTGAAATAATTAAGTGTTTCATATATCTCCTCTCTTTATGTGGATTAGTGAGATAATTTCTAGGATTTTTTTTTCTGATTTAAAGGTTATTATAGTATGTTATAAACCTCTGAAGCGAAAGAGGTACTTTGAATATCACTAATTGCCCCGTTACCTGATGTTTTGAGTGGCCAGTCCATTGATTTGTGCTGTGAGCCAGTAGCTAGATCTACTCTAATATATGTACTATGCTGCTTAATTTCACGGTGATAAGAGAAAAAAAAGAGATGATCAAGTAGTACATGTCTGCATGCAAGATCGCAGCTTGAAATAATTAACGAACAATTATTCTACACTTCATTAGTTCACTTGACAATTCAATCTAGTACAGTGGCTGTTGAGGCGACCTTAATTTTACTAGTTTCTTTTCTAGTGGAATTTACGTGGCAAAAAAAAGCACTAGCCACTACCAATATACTGTTCGTTATTAATTCTACCTATTTAAACTGTGTGCAGATAGTCTCAGATGAAGCTGATATTGTTGAAGCGCTAAAGGATATTGGAATGAAAATTATAGCAAGATGTGGTGGTTTGCCGCTTGCTGTCAAAGTAATGGGGACTTTTGTGCCGGAGGAGAAAGCGGCGAGGTGATTGGGAGAAGGTTCTGAATGATTCCATATGGTCAGTATTTGAAATGCCCCAAGAGCTAAACTATGCAGTATACTTAAGCTATGAAGATTTGCCTCCTAGTCTGAAGCAGTGATTTCAGCACTACTCGCTTCTCCCTAAAAACATAGTGTTTTTTCGTGACGATGTTGTTGGCATGTGGATTAGCGAAGGATTTCTTCACGGAAACTCAGTTGAATTAGAAGAATTAGGAGGAGAGTACTACAAGCAGTTAATATTGAGGAACCTTATAGAGCCAGATACAAGTTACGCTGATCAATGGGTTTGCAATATGCATGATGTTGTTCGCTCATTTGCTCAGTATGTGGCCAGAGACGAAGCACTAGTAGCTCACAACAGAGAAACTCTTGATACTATCATTAAACGTAATTCACATAAGTTTTATCGATTGTCTATAGAAACCAAAGGATCAGAATCGGATGAATTTGAGTGGAGCTTTTGCATGCACATAAATTCACGAGAACATTAATATCAATTGGCGATTGAAGATTAAGCCTAGTGATTCGTTGATTACTTTTTCGAGACTACGGATGTACATATAGAATATGCAAATGTTGCTACATTGGTTGAATCTTTGTACCAACTCAAGCACCTGAGGTATATGTCCTAAAATACACCGATATATCTAGACTCTGGAGAACATCAGCAAGATGAAACTCTTGCAGTACATTAGCCTTCGTGGTTGTAAAAGTTTGGTGAAACTTCCTGATGGTATTGTAAAGCTAGGGCAACTGAGATGTCTTGACCTTAAAGACACAAGGATAAATAGTATACTTAGGGGATTCCATGGTCTAACAGATTTGAGGAAACTACATGGGTTTCAAGCCCACGTGGATGGTGATTGGTGTAGTTTGGAAGAGTTGGGGCCACTTTCCAAGCTCAGGCGTCTTGGATTAGTGGGTATGGAGAATGTATCTGCTACCTCGTTTGCCACAAAGGCCAGGCTTGGTGAAAAGGCGCACCTTATCTACCTGTTCTTACAATGTGCAAGAAGATCGGGAGATGATGGGCTGGTCAGAGAGGGAGAAGGCGTCTCTGAGGAAGAGCAGCGACTAATTGAGGAGGTGTTTGATGAGCTCTGCCCTCCGCCATGCTTAGATAATCTTATCATCAAAGGATATTTTGGTCGGCGGCCCCCAATGTGGATGATGTCGACAGCAGCAGAAGTGACCCTCCTCAAGAGCTTGAGAATTCTACTCATGGAGAACCTGACCTACTGCACCCAACTACCCAATGGCTTGTGTCAGCTTCCCTGTTTGCAGTTCCTTCAGATCGACCACGCTCCAGCCATCAAGCGTGTTGGGTCTGAATTCCTACAGCAGCTCTACCATCACTACGCTTCATCCCAGGTGGCAGCTGCGTTTCCAAGACTGCGCAAGATGAATTTAATAGGAATGGCAGAATGGGAGGAATGGGAGTGGGAGGAGCAAGTTCAAGCCATGCCTGTCTTGGAGGAGCTTCGTATCAATGGTTGCAAGTTGAAGTGTGTTCCTCCCGGCCTTGCCTCCCATGCAAGGGCCTTGAAAGGTTCTGAGTATGCAATGTGCAGCACCTCAACTCTCTGGAGATCTTTCCTTCTCTCGTTGAGCTTATTTTGTTTTTCAACCACGACTGGAGAGGCTCACTGATCTCCCCAAATTGCAAAAGCTTGTCACTATCGTCTGCCCAAAGATGAAGGTGTTGGAGGGTGTTCCTGCACTCCATAGACTCGTGCTGCAGAACTACGACATGAAAACGCTCCCGGAATACATGCCAAATGTAAACCCAAAGCATTTGCAGCTAGACTGCAGCCTAGAGTTGCTCACTTCCATAGTTGAGGGACAATCTGGACCTGAGTGGGACAAGTTCAGACATATCCAGCAAGTCAAGGCCTATGCAGACGATGGAGACAATAAAAGGAAATGGTATGTGCTGTACACAGGAGGTCCCTCCTACAAATTGGAGACAAATATTGATGTCAACTCTTCTCAGTCTGCAGGTAAATTAACGTTCGGTTACTCTGTACGTTTAGTTTGTTTTCTTTGTTCCATCTTGTTCGTTCCATCAGTCAGTCGTATGCTAGAGTCTGAATGTATTTCCTACTTTTCCTTCTTTTTTTGAAAGAAATATTGCCAGCCATTTCATTTCGCTTGGCTGTGTTGCTTCAGGGGACGAAGAGGAATATGGCATTAGTGGAAGAACATGAGAAAAAAAGGGAGGATATAAATTAAAGAGGTTGTTTTCCACGATTGCTGAAAATTGAGCGGCGACTTTGTCACTCTTTTTTCTTACTTCAGTTCATGAATTCACCCTGCCATGTCTACAACCAGATCATCCAAAGTTTCTTCGTACGTACATTACCAACAGGTATTTTAAATTCATGGTAATTCTATTAGTAAGTCCTTTGTACTGGAAGTCACGTATTTCAAAATTTGTCACATCATGTCACAGTTTCCTTCATTATGATTCCTGATTTTGATCTATAATTAATGAAGGACGAACAAGATGGTACTAATGTCAAAAGGACGCAAAGTTGATAACTGTTAGTTATGATATATGAAAACTCTACTAGAAGTGATGCCCCTAGATGCGATACATCAATGTGGTACTAGTATGAACTCGTATTGAGACGTAGGTCGTCCAATATTCACCAAAAAAAACCACCACTAAATCTCGACCTTAAACTCAGAATCACCTTAAAATCGTCCAAAATCCCAAAAAGAAAAAAAAACTCACCCGCACACACATGTAGTCACCAAGCCTCAACGATGACGCGCTTCCCGTCGCTGGAAACAGCACCGCCATCCTCCACCTCTGCTGCCTTCTTGGCCCTCTTTCCCCCATTCTGCTCGGCTGCCGATGCCACCGCCTCCTTCTTGGCCATCTTCGATGGGGCTCCGTGACCGCTTGCGGCTGCCTTGCTCGCGTCTTCCTCGGCGACCTGGCGGGGCGCGATCGCCGCCGGAGACTTGCGCTTTGGAGGCATCGATGGACTCATTTGGGTTTCGCGAGAAGAGTGGGATTGGTCCTTTCCACCCAGCAGACCGTACAAACCTGTGTGTTTGCGTGGTGTGCTGCTTCTTGGATTTCTTTTCCTTTTCTTGGGATTTCGCGAAAAGATAGTGGCAATTGATCTCTGTCAACACGGGTGTTTATTTAGGTTTAAAGTTTTTAGTTTCTAGCTTCTTAATTTTAATTTTTACTTTTTTAGTTTTTTGGATTTTCTTTTTTATCTTACTCGTTTTTTGGAAACGAATGCCGTTACAGAAGCAGCTCGCTGAATGGAGCAGTGCCATTTCTAACTTTGCTTCATTTGGTGTCGTCTCCATCCCATCCCACCCTAAATTCCTATGCGTGCATTGCAAATTTGATCTTCGAACCATCTAATTCTCTGTTCTGCTTGAACTATATAGTGTGGTGTGCATGTGGCGTAGCCTCTCCGATCAAAGGAATGAGGTAGCCACTAGCTAGCTGCTTTTGGTGATACTTAGGAAAGTAGTCCATGTGGCGAAGATAGAGGCATGTATTTTCAGCAAATGGTGGGACGTGCCCTGTTTTGGACGGTAGCAGTCCATAGAACATGTATTATTTGTTGTAAAATATACAGTTATTATGTAAGGCCATCAGAAATATGAATAGTCGTTCTGTAAGGCTCTTGATAGTTAAAATTTTCTGTTGATCAATCGGTTAATATATATAACTCAATTCAGAGGCATAAACTGACGCAAGTTAAAAATTTTGATTGGAGAAATGCTGGCTGTACTCAGTGGATTTATGATTCTGTTTACCCAAGTCTATAGTTCTGTGCAGTTACTGTTTATTTATTCTGGCATTCTAATGCTAAAATTTATCCCTGCATCCCTGACTTACTTGGTGTATTATGCTGTTTGCATTGCAGCCTGCAGATCCAAACACCTCACCATCTGCTGGAGTTAAGCAGTGCGAGCGAGACTGACCTGCAGAACAACATCAACTACACCTATGGCTATGTGGACTGTAAGCCGATATGTACCAGGCCAATGGCGGTGATGAACGACTATGTGATGCTGCGTATGTGATGAACGCCTTCTACCAGGCCAATGGCGGCCTCGACTATGACTGCGATTTCAAGGGTACCGGCGTGGTCACCTCCAACGATCCAAGTTCATAACAGTTGTATATTTTTCCTGGTCTACACCCATCAGCACAACGCGAGCTGCAAGCCACGGCAGCGCTGGAGGGTTGTTGATGAGACTGCCGGGATTGCGCCTCATTCTTCTCTATTTTCGTCTGACGGCCATGCTTCTTTCTTAGTTGGAAGAGCTACTAGTAAGTTTTTTCATCATCCCTTAGCACAGAGGGAGTACATTAAAATGGTGTATCCCATTTCTAGTATGCATTTGGTCATGTTACACTATTTTTGCTGTGTAGTAGTACGTTGATGGTACTAAACTTATTAATCCATTCTATTTGGAAATGAAAGAGAAAGCAAAAGGCATTTACGAGGCTCTCTTTGTTTCTTACTTTTCATTGTTGTTGCTCTGCTCATCATGTTGGTGGTGGCCATAGATTCTAAGATCGGTCGATGGGTAACAAGTTTAAGAGTTCACCATGGAGAGCGATCTTGTGTCATGTTAATTTCGGTTCCTGCGCAAGAAAAAGGGGGGAAGCAGCTATTCCTCCAGGCATACAAATTAATGGGGGAAATACTACTGAACAAGGCTTGCCTGCCTCATTGCAGCGGACATGAAAGAGAGCCCAATTTGGATTGGATGATTTGGGTCACTCCAGCTTTAATTCCTCTCGAAATACTTCGTCTGCGGCCCGAACAAACCCACCACCGGCTGCTACTCCAATGACATATGGGTCCTACAACCCATATTTTCCTTTTAAAAGTAAAAAACCAGCTATGAGTCCATGACAACATGGTCCCACCATTAATTGGTATAAAAAAATTCAAAAACCCTTTCTGAAGGACCCACATGTCATCACAGTAGGTTTTCCTTTTATTCCCGCCAATCCGGACCATGGAGTCCACCAGTTAGAAATTGACAGGTGTCCTTTTTCTTTGATTTTCCTTCCCAAGAAATATTTTCCCTTACACGAACTCTGATTGATATAATTATTATTTCTAAATGCAATCCTTACCCAAAAATTTGGATTTAATTTAGATCCTATTTAAATTTACTTGTGCTCAATTAAATTTATTTAGATTTAGTTGCTTTTCGCGTATTAGATTCCGAGGTTTCGGAAAAATAGTCACTAACCCCGATCAAGACCAAGCAACCAAGCAAGGAAAATCCTTATGTTGGTCATGTTGAGCCTATTTTCAAATACAATTACTTTGTTTTAATATTATTACTTGCATGATTCCGTACCGTATGTTAAATGTTGATGCCTATTTAATCCCTGTCAATTATTACTTTGTTAAATCCATCCTTGATTGATTAATAATAACTACCTTAATTAATTGCCCTTGGTAAATCATTAGGAGGTAATGGTTATGCTAAGACTTGCTTAGTGATTAGGACAAAAATTGACACAAACATTGTCGTCATGGTATGGGATTATATTTTTAATCTATGGTATGGTAGAGGATGCAAAAAAAAAAAAGCTAGAGCGAATTAAGAATATAAGTATGAAACTATTGCGATGCGATTACGTACTAAAAAAAATGTAAGGTTGTGTTTGGTTTAGGGACAAGGTGGGATGGGATGGTCACTCCCTGGTTTTGGGATGGGATGATCCCATTTTTGTTTGGTTGGGGAATAGAGTCATCCTGTTTTTGTTTGGTTGGAAGGATAAAGTGGGATGGAATGGTCCCATCCTTTGTTTGGATGGAAGGATGAAGGTGGGACATGTGTGGCATTTGAGTTTTTAAAAAAAATTGAAGGCTATTGTTGATATGTTTCTACACATAAGCCTTTGAGTTTTTTTTTAAAATTTTTTAAACAAAACAGTACTTAAAAAAACAAAGAGGTGGGATGACTCTATCCCATGTGGGATGACTCCGTCCCATGAAAAAAGAGGATTGCTGGTCCCGGTTTACAAGGAATATTCCTAGTGGGATGTCCTTGACTCTGCTTCTCCCATCCAAACACATACAAAAGCGGGTCCATCCCATCTTGTCCCACCTAATCCTTGCAACCAAACACATGGTAAGGGTCACAAAACCTTACTACTTCCTCTATTTTTTATAAGGCGTATTTTGTTTGGACACAGGATTAAAAAGCACATAGAACCAACGAAATAGTAGATATAAATGTGTCTATGGTGATTATGTCTTGGTAAAAAGAGAGAGGATAGTGATTAGAACCAGTGTTTACTCATAAATGTTGATCAAGCAATCACTGCGCCAGAACAACTCCCATTCTACCCCGTGTATGCATAACGTGACTTTCTTGCAAAGAGAGAGGTCTTTGGGTTAGGGGATTTTCTTCGTGGATCGATGTCGATTTGGCTGCCGTTGGCCTTGGCCTTGTGGGAGAGCGAGGCGGTGCAAGCGAAGCGAGGCGAGGAAGATTAGATAAATAATGCCCTCGACTAGTTTTGTCTACGTTGATCAGTAATTAAGCTGGGAAATCAGATTTGGAGATGCTGAAGCATAGTAGTAACAGTAGATTATTAAATGTTGTATATGTTAATTCAAATGAATTTTCGTTTGTTTGCAAGCAGCAAGTAGGGATCGAGGTGGAAACAATTGATCGTATCTTGTTTAACTGCTATGTTCCCAAGTTTATCTGGTGCTATTTCGGAGAAATTTGGGACTGGAATTCCTTTCCCCGTCGCGTCCAGCGGGCACGGCGCCTCCCTTGGTCCAGGTCAAGCAACGCAAGTCACGGACAGAGAGGAAGTTAATTGCTTGCAAAGAGTCAAGTCTTTCATTAATTAGGGACGACGACACGCAAGAAAGGCAGCAGGGGCTGTCCCGTTTTAGTCCGAGCGTGGGACACGAGAGGACTCTTTGATCCGAGCGTCAGGATAGAGACAGTCAACCGTGCACGCAAGTCAACAGGAAAGAAAGCCGAAGGGCCCGCTCCTTTTACTTCGCGCAAGCTAGATTTTCAATATCATATCATAACTAGATTTCAAACCTATGACTTCGCCACTTTAAATGAAATAAAATAAATAAGATATCCATAAGCATTTGATTATATGGGAGCAATTTGTAATTGTCTGTTCTGCTTGAACTATATAGTATGGTGTGCATGTGCCGTAGCCTCTCTGATCAAAGGACTGAGGTAGCCACTAGCTAGCTGCTTTTGTGTGAATTTAAAATTATCATATATTATGTAGAAATTTGGACAGGCGGACGGTGACAGTCCATAGAACATGTTTGTTGTCAAATGTGCAGTTGTTCTGTAAGGCTATCAGAAATATGTACAGTCATCTTGTAAGGCTCTTGGTAGTTAAAATTTCCTGTGGATCAATCGGTTAATATACATAACTCAATTCAGAGTCATAAACTGACGCAAGTTAAAAAATTTTATTAGAGAAATGCTGGCTGTACTCCAGTGGATTTACGACGCTGTTTACCCAAGTCTATAGTTCTGTGCAGTTACTGTTTATTTATTCCAGCATTCTGCTGCTAAAATTTATCCCTGCCCTGACTTATTTGGTGTATTATGCTGTTTTGCATTACAGTCTGCAGATCCAAACCCCTCACCATCTCGTGGAGGTAATTGGTGCGTGCGAGACTAACCTGCAGAACAACATCAACTTATTAATCCAGTCTATTTGGAAATGAAAGAGAAACTACGAGGCTCTCTTCGTTTCTTACTTTTCACTGTTGTTGCTCTGCTCATCATGTTGGTGGTGGCCATAGATTCTGAGATCGGTCGATGGGTAACAAGTTTAAGAGTTCACCATGGAGAGCGATCTTGTGTCATGTTAATTTCGGTTCCTGCGCAAGAAAAAGGGAAAGCAGCTATTGCCTCAAGGCATACAAATTAATGTGGGGATTAGTACTGAATAAGGCTTGCCTGCCTCATCCAGCGGACAAGAAAGAAACTGCGGCCAACAGCATACAAATTCCTCATGAAATACTTCATCTGCGATTAGGATATTATTTGTGCCGAACAAGCATAAATAAATCTGTTTGGGCTTAGCTTAATGCTAGTTATATATCTCAGGATGGCCAGCTGATAGGGGTGCGTAGGCTTCTTTTCTACAGGATTTACTATTGTTTTACATACAAAACGCAGTACTTCTCAAGCTTAGCTAGTGTTTCCTGAACATGGCTTCCGTGCTATTAGTTATGACTAGCCATCAACCCGTGCAGTGCATGGGCTATCATATTTGTTATTCTGTATGAATTTAAAATCATTATATATTATATAGAAATTTGGACATGCCCTGTTTTGGACAGTGACAGTCCCTGGAACATGTGTTTGTTGTCGAATGTACGATTGTTCTCTAAGACCATCAGAAATATGCACAGTCATCCTATAAGGCTCTTGATGGTTAAAAATTTTCAGTCAATCAATCGGTTAATATGCATAACTTAATTCAGAGTCATAAACTGACGCAAGTTAAATTTTTTGATTGGAGAAATGCTGGCTGTACTCGAGTGGATTTAAGATGCAGTTACTGCTTATTTATTCCGGTATTCTGATGCTAAAATTTATCCCCGTATCACCGGAGGCCGGTGCCGGCGAGACTGATCTGCAGAACAACGTCAACAACGCCTGTAATACGACTGTGACTGCGACTTCAAGGGCACCGGCGTGGTCACCTCCAACCACCCAAGTAAGTTCATAACAATTGTATATTTTGTTCAATTATAACCTTTGGGTCGATTGGTATTATAATCCCAATTTGAATCATATATCGACCATCATCACATTCACATATTCATTAGCATAAGCTGTACCTGCTGCAAGTTGACTAGCTAGCTGCGTCTGCGTGCCATTTTTTTCTTTGTTTTTTATGAGAGTAGTTTTTTTTAGCTCTTTATGAGAGTAGTTGGAATCATTTAGAGCGCATGTTTATGTGCGACTCTGCATGTGCTTGCTTGTGTTAGTAGTTGACGATGCTTTGAGTCATTAGAGCGCAAGAATTTCACAACAATTTTAGAAAAAAAATAGTGTATTTTTCACGGGTTTTCTACTATATTCTCACTATTTTGAAGCACATTATACAGCGGCAGCACCTACCGCTCATTTGGTCTTAAGCTTCGTCTTCGGCTTATTTTCCACTGTTTCTAAATTTCATCTTTTCGGACTTTTCGGTTCTTTTTGAGCTTTTTTTGCTAGTTCTTTTTTCCGTGTTTGTTTGCATTATACGTGATGGGCTAACCCTTTTTTCTATTTTTAAATTTTTTAAAATTTAATTATACCAAATAAGCCATGATCAACTACAATATAATTTCAGCTAATTACAGTGAAAATTCAGCCATAAATCACTAAAATTCAGCCGGACTGAGCACCACCTTAAGAGATTGAATATTTTTGTTAGATGTGTGTGCTAGTGGGTTCATTGAACAATATAATGCATGCACACGTACAGATGGGCATTTTTACCATGAACAATAATTGGTACGACTTTAATTTGCATCACAAAATTTGAAGTGTTCATGTACACTAGAAAAGTCCCAAATTACTGTATACTAGTAAGGTGCCCATACGGACGAAGACTTCAGCGGGCGCGAACGGAGACACCCCGGACGCGCGTACCGTCTTGCTCGAATGCCCTCTTTGCTCAAACAGTTAAGAGCAAGACGGAAGAGACCCATCCATCCCTCCAACCCCAATTCTCTGTCTTCGTTCGTGATCATCTTAGGCGAAAGGGTAGGAGGTACGTGGCTTCCTAGGCCAGCAAGGTCTCCGGTGCTTATTCTCGATCCTAGTGTTAATTAGCCAGTGCCATGTAGGTGCATGGGAAGTTCATGTGCGACTGAGTCATTTAGAGCGCAAGAATTTCACAATACTTTTAGAAAAAATAATGCATTTTCACAGGTTTTCTACTATATTCTCACCATTTTGAAGCGCATTATATAGCGGCAGCACCTATATGTGCACCACTGGTTCTTCACCTCTGAGTTAGAGCAAGACGGAAGAGACCCATCCATCCCTCCAACCCAAGGTACGTTGTTTCTGATCCCCCGAGCTTCTCATGGTTGTCTCACCAGCTTTGCAGTAAAATTCTGCACCCGCAGCTCTGTTTTGTTGTTAGCAATTAATGCTAGTCTTTTCTTCTGAAAAATGAGGCTAGCTTCTTGTAAATTGATTACTAGTATTCTTCTTTCCTTAGTGATATGTCATTCGATTTCTAGCATCCGTAATATCTTTAGCCAGAACTAATGACAAAGATGATGTTTGATTTAACTTAGTTACAGCAAAAGGAGCAAACCTGAAGTAATGGCGGTGGTGCTGGATGCTTTGCATCCTACCTCCAAAACATGCTCGCCAAGATGGCGAGAGAAGAGGTGGCCATGCTGCTCGGTGTCTCGGAGAGATCGACGAGGATGGGCGTCGGGCTTGGGGACCTCAAGAACTTTCGCCGATGCAGAGAGAGGCATCACCGACCAGGCGTGCGGGGGTGGGTGAGGAGCTCAAGGGCGCCATGTGCGACGCCACCGACATCCTCGATCTCTGTCGGCTCAAGGCCATGGATCAGCGAGGTGCATCCGTAGACTTGGGGTGCTGCAACCCTTGCTCTTACGCCTCACGGAATCCCCTCTTCGCCCACGACATTGGCGATCGCATCAAGGAGCTCAACGGAGGCTTGGCGCATCAAGGAGCGGAGTGCTGCCTTCGGCCGCCAACCTCGGCACCTCACGAAGAGCGTAGCGATGAGAGTGCATGCCACCGCGAGCGGCGGGGAGCCTGTCCGGTCGGCGTTGTTGGGAGAAGATTGGAGAGGACACGAGGAGCTAGTGGAGATGCTAGCGAGAAAAGGAGTGCAACAGCAACATCATGGTGGTCGCCATCGTGGGCATCGGTGGGATCGGCAAGACCACCCTCGCCCGAGAAGTCTTCAACAACGACACCATAAAGGATAAGTTCGACAAGAGAATATGGCTGAGCGTCAACCAGGATTTCGACAAGGCTGAGCTGCTCAGGACGGCCATCACCCTTGCCGGTGGAGACCACCGTGGAGAGAAAGCAATGGCCGTGCTTCGGCCAGCCCTTACTGCTACCTTGACAGGGAATAAACTCTTGCTGGTGATGGATGATGTGTGGAGCCATGGAGCATGGGAGGATGTGCTTGAAACGCCCTTGGTCAACGCTGTTGCTCCAGGCAGCCGAGTCCTCGCTACCACGAGAGACGAAAGAGTCGCCCGAGGGATGAAAGCCATGCACCCCTACCACCATGTTGACAAGCTAGGCTCCGAAGATGCCTGGTCCTTGCTCAAGAAGCAGGTCAGTAACATCTGAATCAAGCTAATGGTCTATTTTATTTATTTCTTAACAGCACTAGCTAGTTACCTCACGCATCACCTATAACTCCTCCAGCTATGCAATATAATCACTTTCTCTATTTACGAAGGGAGTACTGTCAAACATTATTAACTTCGGCAATAAATATCCTTTTGAATATTTAAATTGAACACATAAATATGATGATAGAAACGAGTAGAGTTGCATTTTGAGGACCATGTCGATTTCCAAAAAGACTTTCTTTTTTAACTAGAGAGAGTATTTTTTAGGGTACATGTACTATTACTCACTCTGTCTAAAAGTGTAGTGTGTATTTTTTTAGTAGTCTTGCCTATAAATGTAGGTTATATTTCATTTTCAATGTAAAATAAGTGTGTTATTTCCTCCATACCCTAATAAATATATAACTTTACTTTGTATTCCCCATTTTCATGTATTCAATATAGTGCTTAGAGATAATAATTAGATAGTTTAACCATTTTCAATGTGTTCTTGGTCTATGTGCAACATAAAATACATCCAATTCTACGATTCACTTTTGACATTCAATTTAGGTAGTGCGTCATTACACCAACCGGCCTTTTATTAGTTTCTTAATTTCCTCGTTGAGCTAATTAGCAAATAAAAAAGAATTGGCACTAACCACGTATTAACTCTATTGGTTTAAATTGTTTGAGTCCTGTTGTTTAGTTGGCTCATACATACTTATCTTGTTCACCGTCCGTTCTAATTGCAACGTTACGCACACTCCAATTATATGGGTGCGAGTGCTATGCTTCTTAATTTCAACGTGCCAAGCTAAAGAGAAAAAGGAGAGATCGATGGTTCGATCGATCAAGATGCAAGCTACGCTGATCAATGGGTTTGCAACATGCATGATGTTGTTCGCTCATTTGCTCAGTATGTGGCCAGAGACGAAGCGCTAGTAACTCATAGTGGTGAAACTGATATTATCAGTAAACTTAGTTCACATAAATTTCTTGGTTCTCTCTAGAAAGCAAAGTTGAGTCGGATGAGTTAGAGTGGAGTTTTTGCATGCACATAAATCACTGAAAACACTAATATCAATTGGCGATTGAAGATTAAGCACAGTGATTCACTAATCACTTTTTCGAGACTCTGAGACTCTACATATACAATCTGCAAATGTTGCTCCATTGGTTGAATCTATATATCAACTCAAGCACCTGAGGTATATGTCCCTAAGATACACCGATATATCTAGACTACCAGAGAATATCAGTAAGATGAAATTCTTGCAGTACATTAGCCTTCGTGGTTGTGGAAGTTTGGTGAAACTTCCTGATGGCATTGTAAAGCTAGATCAGCTGAGGGCTCTTGACCTTAGCTACACAGGTATAAACAGTATACCTAGGGGATTCTGTGGTCTAACAGATTTGAGGAAACTATGTGGGTTTCAAGCCCACGTGGATGGTGATTGGTGTAGTTTGGAAGAGTTGGGGCCACTTGCCAAGCTCATGCATCTTAGATTAGATTGTCTGGAGAATGTATCTGTTGCCTCGTCCGCCGCAAAGGCGAGGCTTCGTGAAAAGGTGCATCTTACCGTTACGGACTTACTGCTGTACCAGCAGTTGGGAGATGATGGGCTGGTCAAAGAGGAAGAAGGTGCCTCTGCGGAAGAGCAGCAACGAATTGAGAAGGTGTTTGATGAGCTCTGCCCTCCGTGTTGCTTAGATTATCTTAACATCAGAGGATATTTTGGTCGACGGCTCCCAATGTGGATGATGTCAACAGCAGCGGCGCCCCTCATGAGCTTGAGGATTCTAATGGTGGGGACTGACCTCGCACCCAACTCCCTGATGGCTTGTGCCAGCTCCCCTGTTTGCAGCTCCTTGAGATCAACCGTGCTCCAGCCATCGGGCGTGTTGGGTCTGAATTCCTGCAGCAGCTCTACCATCACCATAGTCATCACTCTTCATCCCAGGCGATAGCTGCATTTCCGAGATTGCATGAGATGAACTTAGTAGGAATGGTGGAATGGAAGGAGTGGGAGTGGGAGGAGCAGGTGCAAGCCATGCCTGTCTTGGAGAAGCTTGCGCTCTATCAGTGCAAGTTGAGGCGTGTTCCTCCTGGCCTTATCTCCCATGCAAGGGCTTTGAAAATATTATCCGTACAAAACGTCCAACGCCTCAACTCTCTGGAAAACTTTGCTTCTCTCATTGAGCTTGAGGTGTACTGGAACCCCGATCTCAAGAGGATCACTAATCTCCCTAAATTGCAAAAGCTTAACATTAGCTGCTGCCCAAAGCTGAAGGCATTGGAGGGCATGTTTACACTCCAGAGGCTCATGTTGGAGGACTATGACATGGAAACACTTCTGGGATACCTGCAAGATGTAAAACCAAGGCATTTGCTGCTGCACAGCAGCCTAGCAATGCTCACTTCCATAGCCAAGGAAAAATGTAGCCCAGAGTGGGAAAGGTTGAGTCATATCCAGCATGTCAAGGCCTATGCACATGATGGAGACAATCCGAGGAAATGGCATGTGCTATACACAACAGTTCCACACAACTTGGAGACAGATATCGTTGTCATCTCTTCCATATCTGCAGGTAAACTAATACAATTGCTGCATCTTATTATATATATCTGTTTGCTCTGTTCGTTAGGTAGATTTTTGTTTCCTCATGTTCATTCCACCTTTCATGCTTATGGTAGAGTCCAAATATATTTGTAGTTTTCTTCTTTTTCTTGAAAGAAACATTTTCAACATTTTTGTTTTGCTTGGCTGTGTGTTCCAGGGGATGGAGAGGAATAGGACATACGAGGAAGGGGGAGAACACGAATTGAGCAGTGACTTTGTCGTTCTTTTTCTTGCTTCAGTTCATGACTTCACCTACCACCTCTTCAAATACCAACCCTTTGTACTGTGAGTGTTGCGCAGCATCAGTGCCATCCAACTCCAAGACTGATCCTAAGTAGTTGGACCGCTATACCCGTAAGTACAACCGGTAGAGCAACAACCTTATAAACGATCTTAGGTCAACTTCCTCTAAAAAATAGCCTATTAGGTGGGAACACCCTCACTTTTATAAATCATGCTATGACTTCTTCCACAACCGATGTAGTTTGGTTACTTCCGAGTTTGTTGCAGCATATCCCAGTTTCCTTCATTGTGATTTGTGATTTTGATCTGTGATAAATGAAGGACAAAAAATGGAATACCTTACTAGAGTGATGCCCCTAGATGAAATGCCATCCAAGATACTTAGTATGAAGTTGCATTGAGAGGTAGGTTCAATATTAGGCTTGTAATGAAGGTGCTTCAACTCATGTCTTCCCCTTTTCTATAGGAAATTGTCGGTTCATTCAGTGGCATGATTTGGACAAATCAGTAACTATACTATACATTTTCCAAAAAAAGACTTAATACGTTTTCACGAGATGCATGATCATATATATGATATCTCATGTATGCAGGCGGAATCTAGCCGACACTGCTTCATTCAGTGTATGGAGCGGCAAAAAGTCTTACAATTTGATTTTGGTCACTTTTTTTATCATGGGTGATAACTGAGAAGCCTTTTCTAAGAAAACGATCATCGAAATTATTTGTGATTGTGCATTGTGAACATGCATAGCAACTATTTGTGATGTATTGCACCACGACAGTTGATGCAATTTTACCGCTTGCTTCTTTCACCAAAGAAAACATTAGATGACTGTCTAACAAGTTGCGATAGATCAATTAATTTGATACCTGCAGTCAAGACTTACAAGTCGCCAACTATCTGAATAATAAGCCTCACTTCAATATATGGTTTGCTAACATCAAAATGGTTAAAAAGTCAAAAATATGGTTAACGATTACGTATTCTACCTAGACGAATCTGCAAAAGCCTTGTGACGTTAATATCGCGACGGTTCAGACAAGGGCTCCTCAGGTACCCCAAGCTTTATGCATTGCCACTGTGCTCAATTCATGTCTTGACTACTGGGGCGCGAACGATTGCAATATCTTGTTCCTACACAAAAGTACACTTGGTGGCTTACAAGCTATCACGAAGCTTTCCATCACAAAATGGGGCCATCCATACATGAACGGCCGATCAGATTCAGGAAATTTTCTTGGCGATGTCCTTGATGACCTCATCCATGTCGAGCTTCTTCATTGCTGTGAAGGGGCGTGGCATGTTCTGCAATGTCAATTGTGTGTTACTTAAATACTATTACTATGCAAAATCATGGTGCATCCTAATTAATGTACTCAAAACTAAATGCAATGGCATCGCAAAGAAACAGTGTAAACAAACAGACAGACAGACCTCATTCAGTAGTATTGTGCAGTGAGTTGATTTTTGAACTGAAGTGTAATATAATTGATTTAATAGGTTGGCTAGTACCAAACATCAAACAGGATTGCAAAGAGTCATCAAAGCCGAGTTTTTTGGTTATAGCTAGTTTTCAAAGGAAAAGAATGTTATAGCTAACTGAGTTGTACTATATGATCCAGAAATCCAGAGATATATAACAAGATTACCATAAGTGATATGAACACTTCACCACCTTCCTCACATATCTCAAGATACCCACGCGCGTGGCTGAGAATTAGACAAAATAAAATAATGCCAGTCAAGAAAGGCAAGAGAACAAAGAAGCCTTTTAAGGTTTGATAATCACAGAAACCCAGTGTGGTGAAGTTCATGATGATATGAAGTTTTTACATAGTGGAGATGCCTTTTTCAGGGTTGATTATCACAGAAACCCAGAAACAACACTTTCAAGATCCTCCACCTTCAAAGCTCTGGTCTTAAAGCTGTGCACTACGTCTTTGGAGAATTGGACACAGAAGCAAGTGATAAGAGGAAACTACAAGCAGAATTGCAACAAGAATTATTCAATATAATACAAGGACTGATAAGAAATATTAAGATTACAGAAGGCTAGACAACACTTGCAGAACATTCAACTAGGTGAGGAGATTAGAGAATATTCTTTCCAATGTGCAATGTCAAAATAAGTTTGTTGATAACAGAGTTATTTTCTTAACAGGAATGATAACGGATTTATTACAAAACATAATCAATCTTCACTGTTTTCTGTAAAACGAAAAAACAGCTGCACGATTGACAATCCAAATAGTTCTTTGTTCTGGCATGTGGGTTTAAGAATGTTTAATTTCACAGCGATTTGCTGCAGCCTTGCTATTGGGCTCAATGTTAATGCAATCCTCTTTTCAGCACCTTGGTATTGGGTTCAATGCTAATGCAATCCTCTATTTTTTCCCCAATGCATTGCTTGGACAAAAGGTAAAGACAGTAGCGCCAGAGTGAAACTACATAATTTACGAGATGGGCTGGTCGAAGTTTGGACACTTGTATTTTTCTTTATAAGAGTAACTTCATATACTCCAACTGTGACTCCTATTAGACTTCTTGGACTTCATATATTTCTGCTTCTTCCTATTCCTATTTCCATTTTCCTTTTGCCACACTTAGCTGCAGATTAAAAGGTAATTAAATTCAATATAGATAGAATAGTTTCCTCTCGTTGCTCACGAAGCAATGAGCAAACCTAAAAGAAAAGAAGAGATTTGCTAAATATCATGATTACCCCCAAAGTTTCCGCATTTTTATCCCATCTAAGACCCCAAAATAACATAAGAAATCTACCTTTTTATCCATCTATTAATCTCACCCCCCTAAATCCCAACCTTAAACTCGGAATCACCTTAAAATCGTCCAAAATCCCAAAAAGGAAAGAAAAACCTCACCCGCACACACACACTCACCAAGCCTCGACGACGACGCGCTTCCCGTCGTTGGCCACAGCACCGTCATCCTCTTCCACCTCTGCTGCCTTCTTGGCCCTCTTCCTCCCCTTCTGCTCGGCCGCCGACGTGATGGCGCAAGAGGGGGCTTCCAGAAGGGTGGGCGTACCTGGAGGAAGTGGAAACCTTAGCGGACGTAACCCTGCTAGAGAAAATGCATTGTAACGGACCTATGATAGACTACTCGACCGCATGTCTATGGAATCATGTGGGGCAATGAGTGGGATTATCTCTTGTGGGTAAAGTGTGCCAACTCTGCAGAGTCTAAAATTATTCGAATAGCCGTGCCCACGGTCAAGGGCGGAACATGGGAACTTTGCTAGATATAGTTCTGTTTCAAAAACACTTTATGGGTGGGAATGGAAAATGGAGGGCGTGGATGGCCCTAGTTTGAATTTCCCTGGGTGTTGTCCCAGTGATGAGATAGTACTGTATGGTGTGATGCCATAAGTATTGTACGGTGTGATACCGTAAGTATTATATGGTGCGATGCCATAAGTATGGAAAATTATGATGATATTAGGCATATGGTGTGAAGCCATATGTATGGAAAATTATGACGATATTAGGCATATGGTGTGATGCCATATGTATGGATAATTATATTCCTTGAACATTATGTTTTGGTATAAAACTACTAGGTTCTGAGGAAGTTTTTATGTACAATATTTCTAAATAATGATAATACTCCTTACAGAAGTAAAGTGACGAGAAGATTAAATAGAGTCGTAAGATAAGAAGAATGATTGTTGTGGTATATGCATAGAATGGTTGGTGGGTTCATGTCAATAATAGTGAGAATGATAGTGTGGATCCTGGAGGACATAAATTGGTGGAGCCTAAATGATTATATAGGCTAGATAGATGATATAAATGACTTTTAGAGAACTAGGAAGTGCAAAGGTAATTGCGGGATTGCAACGTGGATAACTAATATAAATGCTTGGAAGATATTGGTGATGATGGGATTAATTAGACGGATAAATTGAGTCTCTGGGAGCATTAAAACTTATTGGATTATACTCTTGATCCGTGATATACTCGGTGGATGTATGCTAGTGAGTCGTAGACTTAATCATTGATATACTTGGTGGGTGTTTACTGGTGAATCAAAGAGCTGGTCAATGATATTCTCGGTGGATATACCATGATGAATAGTAGACATGATCAATAATAGTCTTGGGGATACATAAGTAGTGGATCGTGAGCGTGATCAATGATATTCTCGGTGGATGTATACTGGATAATGGATTATTGGATAAGCAAATTATGGTTGTGGATCAGTAATAAAAGGATTGGATTGTTAGGAATTTAGAATACAAAAGATATTGGTGGATTAAACAAGTGATATTAGATAAATGATGTCACTAGCTGCTTGGAGTTTTAGGCAGTAATTGCTCGATGGATTATATAGATTATGATACTCGCTGTTTGAGGATTAGGCAGCATTTGATTGGTGGATTGAATAATTGATGATATTCGCTGTTTGGAGTTTTAGACAGCAAACCATATAGAGAGTACATGATTGTTGGATTAATTAAATGATCTCGCTCTCAGTTTAGAGTATTAGGCAGTAATCAATATAAAAGGAATCAGGTCGGTGGATTAGTTAAAAGATGACACTCGCTGTTTGGAGTCTTGGACAGCAATCAGTAAGGGAAGTGTGTCTTTGGTGGATTAAGTCAATTATGGCAATCGCCGTGTGGAGTTTAGGTAGGAATAATAACACTATGATGTGATAACAATAATGCTACTAAAAGCGATTTTTGGCAAATAAAATAACCCGAGCCTCTCCTTTGATAAGCCTTGCATACTATTTATTTGCATTCTGTGTATTGGCTCGCGGAGCACAGGGTTGGAGTGCTCACGCTCGCTTTTGCGACAAAATTCAGGATCAGGAAATCAAATCACCTCGCCTCAGCAACAAGATTGGACAAGCTGGCCGAGAAGATGAAGATGCCAAGGGCTAGGTCGCGAACCTCCAGTCGGCTGCCTGTGGGCATGTCCTGAAGGTCCCACCTGTGTGCTTCGTTCTTCCGCTGCTGCAATTTATTGAGTTCGGCTCGATCGGCCCATGAGTAAGTCTATTATTTTAATTACGCTTTCCGCATGATATGAATTTTTATATTCAGAACTGTAATATGTGAGCACTATCTACTGATCCAGGGAATAGTGTGGTGGATTCACAGAGGATTTCGGATTGTGAAATCTGGGTCCGACACCTTCGTACCTAGGAATTCCCTATCCCTCCTATACCTTTTGAAGCGCTCGCATTTTCCTCTAACCCACTATAGCACTGTCGCCATCATGACCCAACCACCGTTGCCGCTTAACGCCATCGTCGGCCTGTCTCAGAACCACCAGCACCCTTAGCTTTCTCGCATCGCAAACATTCCATCCCCCCTTACCAGTGCCTCACTACCACCCCTTCGTCGGCGCCATGCCCTGGCTGCCTTCTCCTGTAGCCCTCCTCTCTCTATGGTTCTCTGTAGCAATGGAGGAGGAATACAACTACTGCCTCCCCGCTCTCACCCAATGACATATAGGTCCCACACCCAATATTTTCCTTTTAAACCAAGCTATGAGTCCATGCGGCATGGTCCCACCATTAATTTGGTTTAAACATAATTCAAAAAACCCTAAAAACCAATTTTATTTTGGCATTTAAAAGTTTTTGGAACTGTACTTCATAATTTATATGTATAGAAATAAAACTTCTAATGTTCATTAAAATCGATTTATGATTTTTGTAAAACCAAATTTTTTATTTTGATTTTGTTCTTACTGCCAAATTGCCTTGACATGGAGTTTTCTTTTTGAAATTTAATTTTGCATTTAATATACAAATCCAATTGTAAATTTCGTTTTATTTTTATTACTAATATTATATGTTTTGGGAATTTAATGTAGAATTAGTATAAAAATAAAAGGAAAAATTGGTTTTGTGACAATGAAAGATCACCATTTTAGTTTTATAACACCGAATCTCCTGGTATACTTTGGTTTTGTGACACCGAAAGATCACCATTTTAGTTTTGAAAGATCCAACCGTTCCCGTTTATACCGTGGGGCGGGTGGTAGCCCTGATAAGGCTCGACCTTCGAACAACTGACAACATAGCTGCCACTTGTGAGTCCCCACCATCTAGATTTCGAGCTGCGCCCTTCGTCGGCCACCGCCGACCTGCTCACCACTGCAAAATTCATGTCCTAACACTATCTGTTCTGTCAGCATCCAGATATCACGAATTGAGAGGAGAAAGAAGACGAGAGCTGGCAGCATCAGGAAAACATCACTAATTAAGAGGAGGAAGCCAAAAATTCGATCTCTGCACAAAACCCATCCAAGTATTCAAGAAATAAACCATGTAACTGAGAACTGGCAAAGAAGCCAGGGGACGGCGAGGATGCAAGTGCAGCAGCTCGACTTAGGCGGCGGCGCTGGTACCAAGACGCCAATGGAGAAGGGAGAGGCATTGTTTATCCCAGGACACCATTTGAGGACAAAGATGGTAAGATCGGTATTTGGCCTACGGTTTTTGGCGAAAAGAAAAAAGTAACGGGATTAAACACGAACGACAATTGACAGAACGGTACAAAACGGAACGGAGGGTCCTTTCAGTGGTATTAAAGTGCGCTAGAGGGATTCGGTGGTATAAATTTAGACCGGTGATTTTTCAATGTCACAGAACGAAATTTTCCAAAATAAAATTGCTAGTTTTCTTTTACTTTTAATTATGAATTTCATATTATACTTAACATAGAGTATTTATTTTAATTTTAATTTTTCTAGTTTTATTTTATTTGTTATTCTGAGTTCTACCTCTAGTTTGGAGGAGCTGGGGCCTATTTTCCAGCTTAGGCTTCTTGGGTTAGAGGGTCTAGAGAATGTATCTGCTGCCTTGTCCGCCGCAAAGGTCAGGCTTGGTGCAAGAGTGCATCTTATCAGGGGCGGAGCTCTCAGTATGGCAAGGTATGGCGCTCGCCATACCTTGAATTCCCAATGATTTTTACCCCCAAATCACTCTGTACCATGGACACATCAAGAAAGATGAAGTTTCACTATAATAAACTCTCAGCCAGCGGCGAGAGGAAGAAGAACAGTAGCGAATGTTACCTAGACGTTCTCCTGGGCTGTCGATATCTATGTTATATGTGTATAAACCAATTTAGTGAGAAATCTTTGATATCTATGTTATCGATTTCGCCATACCTTATTTTTTTTCGTCCTCCGCTACTGCATCTTATCGATCTGTTCTTAAGCTGCACCAACAGATTGAGAGACGATGGGCTGGTCATAGAGGGAGAAGGCGTCTTTGTTCTTATGAAGCATGTGGTCCTAAGAGGAAAATTTTGCAAAACAGTTCTCCACTGCGTCAGTGTACTCTACGGAGAATACAACCTCAATCAGCGGTGGGGCGGGGGCTCGAGCCCCTACCGCTACCGGATCCATGGAGCCCCCCCAAATAAATTTTTAGCCATAGATGTATGGTGTAGGAGGAGCTCCCCTGTATCGCTTTTGTTCAGCCCCTCCTAAATTTTTTTCTGGATCCGCCACTGACCTCAATCGACAATGATTTTGCTCAAAACAATGCCCTCTGGATATGAGGCATATCCATAAGGTCTCTTAGACCTACCTGGTACCCCCTCTTGCAAGATGGCACGTACTGGAAATATTGGAACACCCTGCACTCTCCTCTCCAGTTCTGTGTACATTGCGTCAGCTCCTGCTTCATCTATTTTGTTCGCAACAGTCTCTGATGGGCGCTTTATCAAGCCCTCTTGGTAATGCTCCAGCTCCACGACCAAGCATGCCCCAGTCCACGGTTCTCATGGGCACCTTTGAACAGACGGGGTACTTTCACTGAGAAGTAGTACTCATAGGTTATGCTACCAATATTGGGCCACAGTGTGGTGAATGCATATATGGTCAGCTGTCTCCGGGCGAGCCCTAGATAGAGCGCTCTGCAATGTGCTTTTGCCGGCATTAGGCAAACCAGCAAGGCCAACGTCAGCAATGCTCTTCAGTTCCAAGGTCTCAGTCCTGGCTGTCCGGTACTGAGAGGAGGAGGCCCGGCGAGGCCAACTCCCTTTCCTCTCCAACACTTTTTTGATCTCCAAGCACAGGAAACCGTCGTCCTTCCCACCAGCTAGCCTTACTGTTCGATGAAATGCAGTCCATTATTAGAGATTCTAAGGCGCGCGCGCACCATCGGCGAGCCCGGCGGGCGGCGGCGCAATGAAACAAAGTTACGGTGAGTGATTAATTCCTTGTTAATTTGGTCAAAATATGCTTAATTTACATGTTCTGAATTAATACTTGAAAGGAAAGAACTGATGGATCCCTTTTGCCCAGGCACGACGAAAAAGGAGTAAAGAAAATTTGTATCCACGGCAATGGCGATGTGGCGGCAAGGAAGGAAGGCATCCTAGCTATCTGTTGCTTTGCCTGTGTTTTAAGAAAGACATCACTTTCAAGTGCGGCTCTTTGGCTTGCTTTTGCTCCAAATCTCAGGGTATTCAAATTGGCTTCATTCCGGCTTATGTTTGGAGAAATCAAAAGTAAAGCTGAATTGAACACACCGACTTTTCATAACGGCTTCTCTAAGCCGCTTTCAAAACCACCGCCAACCTCCGCCACCTCCTCTGCGTCGGCCAAAACCATTTTGTAAATGTTATTCCAAAAGCTACTTCTTTCAGACCTAGCTCGAGCTGATTTGAACACTAAGCCGATTTGAAAACATAGCCAGCCGACATCCATCGCCTCCTCGCGTCCGCTTCTTTCAAAAACCATTTTCCAAATATTATTCCAAAAGCTACTTCTTCCAACTATTGCTACTATATTTTGTAAGACCATGTGGCTAGGTCTAGAATTTTTATAATGATGAATAATTGACAACATTGCTTAATATTGTTATTTGAGGCGTGTAGCGTGTGTGTGAATTAATATTGGTCAAGTTGGTGAGAACTTGTGCCGGGAAAAATATTCTTTGGTCTTTGCATGTGCAGGTTGGGCGTGGAGACGGTCTGGTCGGTGACGAGGAAGACCGGGACTAGGAGGTGGAAATCGAGGTCCGGGCGGTCGAGGATGTCACTAGGTGGTCGGCCTCACGCTGGAGCACATGGAGATCAAAGGTGGATGATGCGTGGAGAAGATACGGAGGTGCGGTCTGGAAGCTTCGGCGCGATGGGTTGAAAAGTCGAGTGTGAAAACCCGTGTTAGGAAGGGTTTGGGTCCCTTGAATAGTAGTGTGCTAAAAGTCTGGTTGAGATAAAAAGATTTAGACCCAATTTGGATGAGTGGTATTAGGATTAAGAGCTGATACTTAGTTAGTTTCAGAGATGAAACCGTTTTGGAATCGAGTCGTGACTTTGTTGCATAATAAAAGGTAGGGGCTGGCGAGTTGACGGTACAGCTTTTTGGGAACCGAACGCTGCTGGTTTTCAGAGAAAAGGTGCGACAGCGCGTTCCATATTTTATCCTGAAGACAATTCGGCGACGTCTTGTTCTTTGGCTCGTCCGCGTGCGATGCTGCTAGAAGACTTCGTTTCACGCGCATGGCAGTCCGCTGTTCCTGTGCATGCATCAGGCTTTGCATGTGACTAGAAAGGCATCGCTGGCAGCAGTGCATCATTGAGCACGTGACATTTTGTGATCTGAGAAGAGAAAAGGTAATTAGGTGAAAAAGGCGATTAGTTAAGGCTATTCACGTTTTATTTTTGGGGCATTAAGCTTTTAAGCTTTTTGATTCATGCATACATACATATACCGATCCATCCATGAGTCATTAAGCCACGCCATGCATACATACATATATTGATTTTTTTTTTGTTTTGGTTAAGTTCTTGCATGTCTTGGCTGTTGGTTCAAGAAAACACAACTTTATTTTTATCTTTTAGTTAGCTACAGTAACTATATATATATATATATATATATATATATATATATATATATATATATATATATATATATATATATATATATATATATATATATATATATATTTTTCTTTTGCTATCTTTGTTTTTTTGTTCTTGCTGTTATTGACAGGTTAAAAACAGAAGATAGTAGTTTAGAGAAAACAAAGGTTCCACTCACGCACTGCAATCATTCACCCCCTCGATTGCCGTCGACGATCCTACAATTTTAGCCAAAAGGTAAAAGCTTCAGCTGATTTGAACACCCCAAAGAGTGCATTGATCAATCCGTTTTCGTCATGCATCATGTTGTTCACTCATTTTGTGCATTATGTAGCTAGGGATTAAGCATTATTAACTAACTGTTGACAAATTGATAGTACTAACCTTGATTCCCAAAAAATCCATCGATTATCTGCAGACACTGGGAAGGATCAGGATCAGTTGAATTAGAGTGAAATGCATTACAAATGCCACTAAGAACATCTCAAATGTCACATGCAGTGTCGACTCTCTGTGCCAACTCAAGCACCTGAGGCACTTATTGTTAGCTGAAGACATAGGCAAGATGAAATTTTTGCAGCTCGTTAGCATCGTAAGATGTAAACATCTGGTACAACCCCCCTAAATAGCATTGTAAAACTAGGGCAACTAATATGATCTTGGCCTTTGTGTAACAATGGAAAATGAACCTCTTCCCCAGATTAGGGAGCTTCGACTTAAGGGTCCGGATAATGTATCTGCTAGCTCTTTCGATCTTGACCCTGCAGTGCACCGGTACACTGGGACATGACAGGTTGTTCAGAACGCGCGAAGGTGTCACCTAGGCGGGTTGAAGAGCTGTTTGATGAGCCAGATGAAAAATGGATGGTGATATCAGCAAATGAATGTCTGTCGTGTTGGTCGTTTAGTTTTGTCAGTTCAAGTTTTACTGCTTTGTAATGGTGACTGATGTTACCTGTGGTGTTACACCGATTCTACGTATTCTACCGATGATAGGGCTAGAGTTCAGGTCCTGCAGTCGTCGAAGCCCTATGTTTCCCTGTATCAAACATCAGAACTGTCTGTTTGATTTCCTCAATGAAATCGGGGGCTTTCCTCCTGTATCTAACAAACAAGAAGGCAAGGCCTACGCGTAGTAGATGAAGCAAGCTAGCCAGATCAAAGCTTACTTTCTCTTGCTTTGTTTGGTCAAGTACTAGTGATGGTGTTAGTAGTGTTTGATGCGTGGAAGAATTGAGATCAAGAGTCACATATGTATGACGATGGCAGATTAAGCTAGCTTAGATTGGGACGGGCGAATATGGCAGCAGCACCGCACGTTGGAGTGTCGGGGGCAACTTGCTGCAACAAAATCCAAAGTATTGCATCTCCAATCTCCGTAAGTTCACAAGTTGGCCTCGTAGTTCGTTGTTTACGCACGCCCAAAAAGAAAAAAAAAAGATTGCCCAACAAGCCACTGAAATTAGGGCGTGGGGTACTGTAATTTAGGAATTAGGACTCACCGTCACCCAAGGAATCAAGCCCAGATCTATCAGATCTTTTTTCTAATAGACGCCCTATAGGCTATCGAAAGGTCACGTCTTCTGTAAATCTGTACTTTCTATCTCTGCTAATATAATACAGAAGGATTTATCTGTTCATCACCTTTCAACACATCCCGGTATCTTCTCTTGATATACACTGATATGTGGGCTCATATCATCTACCAGCTCCAGCTCCCTCTTTGAACTGCTCACGGCCTCATACTTCAACCGCTCCTCTTTCCTTCCATACACGATCACATCCTTAAAGTCCCAACCGCTAGTCACTCTCGCTATCTCCTTACTCTAATCAATCTCTTTTAATTCTCTCACTCTTTTGTACCCTTCACCAACATCTTAGCCACCACACGTTGAAGTGTCGGGGCAGCTTGAGCTAGCTTAGAAAATCAGATGTGATCTTGGGACGAGCAAATATGGCAGCTGCACCGCACGTTGAAGTGTCTGAGTGTGGCGTGCAGTGGCATAGCGAAACCTAACAAACAATACCATGTGGTTGTCATGTGCCTTCTGCATCGTGGTGCCCTGCCCTGCCCTGACCTCATATAAAAAGTGTCCGCATTGAACAACGCATCCACAAATATTGAGTTGCTCTTGGAGCAAGTCGTGAAGACCCATCCATCTCTCCGACCAAAGGCAAGGTACGTACGTAATTTTGGCTCCCTCTGTCAGTCGTGCAAGCCCTAGCTCCCCCATTTTCTGATCCATGAGCTCTGCTCTCACGGTTAAAATTTTGTCCGGCCGGATTTGCAGTTTTTCATGCATCTATAGATCTGTCTTCTTGTTAGCAATTAATGCTCGTCTTTTCTTCTAAGAAATGTAATAAAGAGGATAGCTTCTGGTAGTATTGTTCTTTCCCTGGTGACATGTGTTTCGATTTCCAGCATTGGTACGTAAAATCTTTGGCCAAAACTAATGACAAATATGATGTTTGGATTAACTTTGTCGCAGCAAAAGGCAGTTAGCAAACCTGAAGTAATGGCGGTGGTCCTGGATGCCTTCGCGTCCTACGTCGCCGACCTGCTCAAGCAGGTGGTGCAAGATGAGGTGGGCATGCTGCTTGGTGTCTCCGGCGAGATCGCCAACTTGGAGGAGAAGCTGCAGAGCCTCAGGACTACCTCGCCGGCGCCGAGAGGAAGCGCATCACCGACCAGCACGTGGAGGGTGGGTGAGGAAGCTTAAGGATGTCATGTACAACGCCACCGACATCCTCGAGCTCGCCACTCAAGGCCGTGGATCAAGCTGCAGGCACGTCCTCCGTGGCGGGCATGGGTTGCTGCAACCGCTTGCTCTTACGCCTCACGGAATCCACTCTTCACCCACGACATTGGCGGCCGCATCAAGAAGCTCAACCAAAGGTTGGACAACATCTGCAAGGCGGGTGCTGGGTTCAACTTCATCAAGCCGAGGCCTACCAGGACCGAAGGATGGCGAGCCCGACCTTCTTCATATGAGCGGAAGACGGATCGGTGTTGGACCGGTCGGCGTGGTTGGGGAGAAGATCGAAGAGGATACTAGGCGCCGGTGGAGAAGCTCGTGACAAAGGTGGAGGGAGACAAGGAGAATAATGATGGCATCAAGGTGGTTGCCATCGTGGGTGTCGGCGGGATCGGCAAGACCACCCTCGCCAAGAAGGTCTTCAACGGCGAGGCCATCCAACACAAGTTCGACAGAAGATATGGTGGCGTCACACAAGACTTCGACGAGGCGAGCTGCGAGGCGGCCATTACCGCCGCCAATGGGGACCTCCCGACGCTGGGACTCGAGACGAGTCCCTACTTGTGCCGGCCCTTGTCAATGCCATCAGGGATAAGAAGTTCTTTCTAGTGTTGGATGACATGTGGAGGGCAGGAGAATGGAACGACTTGCTCAAGGCTCCCTTCATCCACGGTGCCCCGGTGGCGAGTGCTCGTCACCACAAGACTCGACACGGTTGCCGAGCAATGAAAGCCAAGGAGCCCTACCACCATGTTGACAAATTAGGGCCTGAAGATGCCTGGTCCTTGCTCAAGAAGCAGGTCAGTTACTAATCTATTTATTTATTCACTATGCAGTTCATCTATGATCTATCAAACCCTAAAACTGTATCGTTTAGTTAAGTAGCGGATGGTTGAAATTTAAATTAGGCCCTCGATGCGTTCTTAATTAATTTGTGCCTTTTACTTTTTACGCTAGAATACATAGAAGCACAGATTATTCGTACAAAATAATTTTGTACAAAATTATTCGTAATCAGTTTGTTCAAATTTTGTACAAAATTATTTCGGTTGTACAAAATTGTACGTGTTCATTCAAAATTATTCTTACAATCTTTTTGTTTGTACAACATTATTCTTACATATTTTTGTTTGTGCAAATTTTTTCTTTGTACTAAATAAATTGTACCAGATTATTCCCTCTCTCTCTCTCTCCTCCTCTCTCTCTTTCTGTGGTGGCCAGCGGCAACGCCGAGGAGCCGGCGAGCTCGGATCTGGCATACATGGAAAAATATTGTATAATGGGTAAAAAATATTATAAATATGTGTGAAAATATTGCATACATAGAAAAATCTAATTACTTTAAATCATAAAAAATACTCGAATCCCGTAGACACCTCCAATAAACATACTACCTCTGGACGCATCACCCATAACTCCTCCAGTTGTGCAATATGCTCACTTCTTTAATTACTTATAGCAGTCACAAAGTAAGTCGCTTTGGGGTTAGCGCAGCAAACATTATCAACTTTGCCTATAAATATCTTTCTAATATTTAGATTGGGCACATAAAAATGATACATGTAGATTTATCTCAAAAATACTTTTATAATATTATAATATTTTATAAATATGTGACAATAGAAATGATTAGGTAAAGTTGCATTTTGGGAACCATGACGATGTCTAAAATGATTTCCTTTTGTGGCTAAGGGAATTTTTTTTAGGGTACATGTACTATTACTCATTCTGTCAAAAAAATGTAGAGAGTATTTTTTTAAATAGTTTTGTCTGCAAGTGTAGAGTGTAATTCATATTCCAATGCAAAATAAGTGTGTTGTTTTCTGTATAATCTTAATAAATATATAACTTTACTTTGTATTCCCTATATTTATGCATTGAATATAATATTTTGAGAGAAGTCAAAAGCCCTTGAAAAGAAAAAAAGATCATATGTTGTACGTACATACACCGGGCCTTTTTATTAGTTTCTTAATTTCCTCGATAAGCTAATTAGCAAATAAAAAAGAATTGACACTAGGCACGTATTAACCCTATTGGTTTAAACTGCGCTTGCAGGTAGTCTCAAGTAAGCTAGATGAACCTGAGGTTGATATGCTAAAGGATATTGGATTAAAAATTATAGCTAAATGTGATGGTTTACCACTCGCTGTCAAAGTAATGGGAGGACTCTTGTGCAAGAGAGAGAAGCAGCGACGTGATTGGAAGAAGGTTCTGAATGATTCCAGATGGTCAGTATCCGAAATGACCAAAGAGCTAAACAACGCAATATACTTAAGCTATGAAGATTTGCCTCCTTATATGAAGCAGTGCTTTCTGCACTACTCCCTCCTCCCTAAAAGCACAAAATTCTCTGTTCATACAATTGTTAGCATGTGGATTAGTGAAGGATTTCTTCAGGAAAACTCAGATGAATTAGAAGAAGTAGGAAGCGAGTGCTATAAGGAGTTAATATTGAGGAACCTTATAGAGCGAGATACAAAGTACGTTGATCAAATGGTTTGCAACATGCATGATGTTGTTTGCTCATTTGCTCAGTATGTGGCTAGACACGAAGCACTAGTAGCTCACAGTGGTGAAACTGACATTATTAGTAAACTTAGTTCACAGAAATTTTATCGGTTATCTGTAGAAAGCAAAAGATTGGAGTCAGATGAGTTGGAGTGGAGTTTTTTATATGCACAGAAATCATTGAGAACACTAATATCAATTGGTCATATAAAGATTAAGCCCGGTGATTCATTGATTAGTTTTTCAAGCCTACGGACTCTACATATAGAATCTACCAATGTTGATGCATTAATTGGCTCTCTGTATCAACTCAAGCACTTGAGGTATTTGTCCTTGCAACAAACTGATATATGTGGACTACCGGAAAACATCGGCGAGATGAAAGTATTGCAGTACATTAGCCTTCAAGGTTGTTGTGAAAGTTTGGTGAAGCTTCCTCCTAGCATTGTAAAACTAGGTCAGTTGAGGTTTCTAAACCTTAGTGAAACAAGAATATACAATATACCTAGAGGATTCCATGGTCTAACAAATTTGAGGAAACTATTTGGGTTTCAAGCCCACGTGGATGGTGATTGGTGCAGTTTGGAAGAGTTGGGGCCACTTTCCAAGCTCAGGCTTCTTGAGTTAGAGGGTCTGGAGAATGTATCTGCTGCCTCGTCCGCCGCAAAGGCTAGGCTTGGTGAAAAGGTGCATCTTACCAATCTGTACTTACACTGCACCAACAGATTGGGAGAAAAGCAACACATTGAGGAGGTGTTTGATAAGCTCTACCCACCGCCTTCCTTAGATCTTCTTCACATCAAAAGATATTTTGGTCAGCGGCTCCCATGGTGGATGATGTCAACATCAGCGGAAGTGGCCCACCTCAATAGCTTGAGAAAACTAGGGATGGAGGGCTTGGCTTGCTGCACCCAACTGCCCGATGGCTTGTGTCAGCTCCCCTGTTTGCAGTCCCTTCAGATCAAACAAGCTCCAGCCATCAAGCGTGTTGGGTCTGAATTCCTTCACCACCCTTCATCCCAGGCGGCGGTTGCATTTCCGAGACTGCGCAAGATGTACTTTAAAGGAATGGTGGAATGGGAGGAGTGGGAGTGGGCGGAGCAAGTGCAAGCCATGCCTGTCTTGGAGGAGCTTCTTATCCATAGTTGCAAGTTGAGGCATGTTCCTCCTGGCCTTGCCTCCCATGCAAGGGCTTTGAAAATGTTAGTCGTACACAGTGTGCAGCACCTCAACTCTCTAGAGAACTTTACTTCTCGTTGAGCTTGGTGATTGAGAACCACGACCTTGAGAGGATCACAAATCTCCCCAAATTGCAAACGCTTGACATCAGCTACTGCCCAAAGCTGAAGGTATTGGAGGGCATGCTTGCACTCCAAAGGCTCTGGCTGGGGGATTACAACATGGAAACACTTCCGAAATACATGCGAGATGTAAACCCAAGGCATTTGCGACTGGACTGCAGCCTAGAGTTGCTCACCTCTATAGCCGCAGGACAATCTAGCCCAGAGTGGGATAGGTTGAGTCATATCCAGCATGTCAAGGCCTATGCATATGGAGCGATGCGACGATGGAGATGATGGAGCGATGCGACGATGGAGATGATGGAGACGATGGAGCGATGTAGACGATGGAGATGATGGAGACGATGGAGATGATGTAGACGATGGAGACGATTCAGACGATGGAGACAATGCAGACAATCAGAGGAAATGGTATGTGCTGTACACAAGAGATCCATACAACTTGGAGACAAATATCGTTGTCAGCTCTTCCAGATGTGCAGGTAAACTAATTTGTTCGTCTGCTCTGTACGTTAGGTAGTTCCTTTGTTTCCTCTTGTTCATTCCATCTTTCATCCTTATGGTAGAGTCTAAATATATTTGTACTTTTTCTTCTTTTTCTTGAAAGAAATATGTCCAACATTTTTGTTTCACTTATCTGTGTTGCTGCAGGGGATGAAGAGGAATAGGACATACGAGGAAGGGGGAGGATACGAATTGAGTGGTGAATTATTCGTTCTTTTTCTTGCTTCAGTTCATGACTTAAAAAAGCATTGTTACTTCCAAGTTTCTTGCAGCATATCACAGTTTCCTTGATTGTGATTTGTGATTGTGATCTATGATAAATGAAGGACAAAAAATGGTAATAATGTCGAAAAGATATAAAGTTGATAACCTTACTAAGAGCGATGCCCCTAGATGAAATGCCATCCAAGATACTAGTATGAGGTTGCATTGAGAGGTAGGTTCAATATTCGGCTTGTAATGAAGGTGCTTCAACTCATGTCTCCCTTTTCTATAGGAAATTACTGGTTCATTCAGTGGCATGATTCGGACAAATCAGTAACTATACGTTTTCACCAGATGCATGGTCATATATATGATATACATGTACGCAGGTGGAAGCTAGCCAGCACTGCTTCATTCAGTGTATGGAGCAACAAAAAGCACCACACCGCATGCATGCTCGAGCCATGGTGGTTAAGCACCAACCAAATGGTCTCCTTATTATCCGCTCACTCGTAGATGTGCCTGCCTTCCCCTAGCTTCCTAGCAGTTGCAAGGGTTGCACTTGCAGTTGGAGCCGCAGCTGCAGCCATGGCCGGTCTCGCCGGACTCGGCGGCCTTCTCAACCTGCGCCTTCTCCGGCCCGACGCCGAGGACCACAGTGGCCTGGCTGCTGCTGCCCTTCTCTTCCAAGTCAGGGTACATCTTTCTGCAACCAGCAAAATCAAATTAATTAGCACAAGAAATTCCTCACTGCTACTGAAATATTAAATAAGCTGACATACCCGCACTTGCAGCTTGAGCCGCAGCTGCAGCCTGATCCACAGCTGCAAGACATCTTTGAGATGAAGGGAGAAGAAGAGCTTTTTGAGATGATGAGCACAATGCCAAGGCTCCACTTCTGCGCCACTATTTATAGGACTGAATTAAGGCAAACAAGTGTACAAGACGACGGTGTAGCGTGTTACCATGCTATAGGCTGTCCAGCATTAGTCTTTAGCGTGCGTGTGTGTGGCTCCTCCAATGTATAAATGGATACGTCTGTGTGTAGTATACTGTGTTAAAATGTGGTAGCTTTCTGCTAAAGTAACAATGCGTGGATGACTTGTCTTCCCTTCTGATTACCACAAGTTAATATAAGACCTAATAAGAGAACACTACCTTACGTCGTGTTATGACTTTCGCCGCAACTTCCAGCCGACAAGAAATGGGCCTTCTTTGTTCCTTCTTGCCATTTCTTTTGCCTCAAAGCAAGTAGCTTTCAGATAAAAAAAAAAGAAAGATTTTATTCAGTATCCATGTATACACTGTAAAACAAGTGTAATCTGTCCTGATGGCACATAGAAACATAGAAAATTTTCTATATTGTGGTAGCAACAAAGTGTTATGAAGACAAGTACCTTCTTTGCATTTTCGTAGCCTCCTCTGTGACCCTACATGCTATACTTGTCATTTTTGTACGTATGAGGTGTACTTTTGAAAGGTATGAGCTGTAATTGATAAGGCCAATGGCAGTACAGTTATAGAAAAATTGAGGGCACTATGATAGTTGATGTAGTCTTGGGTATTCATAACTCTAATCAAATACTCATTCTTCATGTCAACTTCTGGACTCTCCTTTCTATCCAATATAATTTGTACTTCTGGACTTTTGGTCCTAGTGTGATTGTTCGTGCAAACGAATCGAAAACCAATAAGCTGTTTCTAAAAGACTATCTTGATAAACCACTTCAAAACGATGATATAGAAGCCATCTTGTTTGTTTATCCAAGAGAAGTTATAAATCATAAACCATAAATTAAAATAAACTAAAAAGAACACACCTGTGGCCTCTTCCCCACCTCAGGACTACTACTTGGGTTACAATGCACAAGTCATTTTCTTGGGTCGCATTCGTCCAACAAATGCTGAGTTGGGTTGGTGTGACCTGTCTGGTTTTCAAGTTTCAAAGCTGGCCCATTTGGTAGTTGAGCCTTTCAAGAGCAAGAATGAATCGGGAATGTGCATGTAGCTGTATCTCAATATCGGAGTTTATATTGTGGGTTACAGACTTCTAGTATTTGCTAATTTAAGTTCAATCCCGATGATTCATTTAGTGTTCTTTTTCAAGACTACGGGTACTATGCCTTTGCAAGTTTTCATGCAATGCTTGACTCTCTGTGCCAACTCAATCCCCTGAGGCACTTGTTAGTTTTCATGCAATGCTTGACAGTTGTATCGCTCGATTTGTTTGCAGATTTGCAGCCCATCGAAAGAATTCGCAGTTCCATCGGTTTGGCCATGATTGAAACTTTCTTCGCGAAACAAGATGTGAAAGTGTGCATGATAATCTACCAACATATAGGAGAACCATTTCAAACTAGGAGACTGACGAGCCACTTGCCAGATCCATTAAATGTAACAGGATCACAGTACCTGTTAAAGCTCCAAAGTAAACCCAGTAAGGCCACTTCCATAAACCGGCAACTAGCGTCACTCTGTGGGTTTCCATCTCCACCGTCAACTGTTTCCCTGTCGTACATACGACTAGCGTAAGGAATGGTATAGTGATGAGAACTAGATGCGCAACCTCACTGAGTGATGATTTACTACTTGTGCAAACCCACAAGAGTAGCCAACTGGCAGGCAGTACATATGGCAATGCACCAAATCTAAATAAATAGTAAGGGCTAAAACTAATACCTTTTAAAAGAGGAGACGAACGGTGGAAATTAAAAAGTGATGGAGAAATGCGTGTACGTGACGGGAGCGAGTGGAGTGGGGTATATGATGCACCTGTGACTCATTGCCTTATCCCTAGAGTGAGACAGTAGCAAAAGGAGTAAATCCTAAATTTTATTCCGCAAAAGACTCTTTATTTTAATTAACACCAATTAAATATGATTAGTTCTAATTAATTGCAAGTGCAATAAAATATTGTGCAAATTGCAAGTGCAATAAAATATTGTGCACGTTTTAATTAGCATTACATGATTAGTACTATTTAAATGTGATTAGCAATAAATAAAATGCTATTAATTTCGTGCTTTAATTTGCACTAATTAATTACTATTAGTACTAATTAATTATGCTTAACACTAATTAATAATCTAACGGTTGTTGCACAGTGGTGCTGCAGTGCTACCGTGTAATGGCGGCTCTGCAGGACTGCAATAGCGCAGCGGCGGTTCGGCAGGAGCCTACCTACTACGGGCTCGCCTACTGTCGTGCCCAAGCCTCCTGCCGCGCGCCACCCGGCCTGCCGAGCAAAGAGGCACTGTAGGTGATACATATCATCTGCTGTACCTTTCGAGCTCGAAGAAGAGGCTATTTTTTGCCCCAAAAAAACAAGGGTGCTAGAGGCCAAAATTGAAGAAAAAAAAACGTTGCTAGTGGGCTAGATGCACGAACAGTTCCAACTTTCATACTATACAGTAATATATGAGGTTCGAGTATCTGAGTGGGGGAAAAACAGGAGACCAAAATGCTAAATTACGAAGTGGCTATTGCTAGTCAAGATAAAGCAAGCTTCCTAGCAGTTGCAAGGGTTGCACTTGCAGTTGGAGCCGCAGCTGCAGCCATGGCCGGTCTCGCCGGACTCGGCAGCCTTCTCAAGCTGCGGCTTCTCCGGCGCGACGCCGAGGACCACGGTGGCCTGGCTGCTGCTGCTGCCCTTCTCTTCCAAGTCAGGGTACATCTTTCTGCAACCAGCAAAATCAAATTAATTAGCACAAGAAATTCCTCACTGCTACTGAAATACTAAATAAGCTGACATACCCGCACTTGCAGCTTGAGCCGCAGCTGCAGCCTGATCCACAACTGCAAGACATCTTTGAGATGAAGGGAGAAGAAGATCTTTTTGAAATGATGAGCACAATGCCAAGGCTCCACTCCTGCGCCACTATTTATAGGACTGAATTAAGGCACAAGTGTACAAGACAACGGTGTCGCGTCTATAGGCTGTCCAGAATTAGTCTTTAGCGTGTGTGTGTGTGTGGCTCCTCCAATGCCCTTTTTTGATGATTAATTATCTTTTGGGAGCGAAAGCTTTGATAGAGTTTCAGCTTTGATGAAGGGAGAAGAAGAGCTTAGCTTTTTGAGATGACGAGCACAATGCCAAGGCTCCACTCCTGCGCCACTATTTATAGGACTGAATTGAGGCAAACAAGTGTACAAGACGACGGTGTCGCGTGTCACCATGCTATAGGTTGTCCAGAATTAGTCTTTAGTGTGTGTATGTACGTACGTACGTATATATGTGGCTCCTCCAATGCCCATTTTTTATGATTAATTATCCTTTGGGAGTGAAAGCTTTGAGAGCAGGTACAATAAGGCTTAGTCAGCAGACTATAGCAAATATAATATCAACAAAATCTTACGTGGCAGAGAGAGAAAGGAAGAGAGAGAAGGAAGCTGGCTACTAAATTACAGCTAGCTATAGCACGTAAAAATATGCATTTCACTCTCTTATATGTGGGGCCAAATAGTTATTGTAATAGCTACCTTATTGTATGAACTATTTTTTTGAAGGCTATAAATAAAATGGACAAGTGTTATAGCCACTGATTGGCTATACTATTGTACTTGCTCTAGTTTTCGAGTTGCCGATGTTATCATCGGCCAATCATCTATTACTGAACCCTCAGTGGATGGTGGTTGGTGAGTGCAGGTGTTACTGCGGCGAAGGTTCAGTAAAGCTCAAAGGAACAACTTAAAAAATTAACCTTAAACACGACGGCTAAAACTACTACTCAGTGACTAAATTTCGTATATTATATCTTTCTAATAAGTAATAACAATAGATTAGCAGGACAACAAATCCAATCCATGGAACTCCTTTATTTGACGGATATTCTTAATAGAGTTCTGTACATCTGTGTGTAGTGTTAAGATGTGGTAGCTTTCTGCTAAAGTAACAATGCGTGGATGACTTGTCTTCCCTTCTTCTGAAGTTAATATAAGACCTAATAAGAGAACACTACATTACGTCGTGTTAGGACTTTCGCAACTTCCAGCCGACAAGAAATGGGCCTTCTTTGTTCCTTCTTGCCATTTCTTTTGCCTCAAAGCAAGTAGCTTTCAGATAAAAAAGATTTTATTCAGTATCCATTTATACATTGTAAAACAAGTGTAATCTGTCCTGATGGCACATAGAAACATAGAAAATTTTCTATATTGTGGTAGCAACAAAATTATGAAGACAAGTATCTTCTTTGCATTTTCGTAGCCTCCTCTGCGACCCTAGATGCTATACTTGTCATTTTTGTAAGTATGAGGTGTACTTTTGAAAGGTATGAGCTGTAGTTGATAAGGCCAATGACAGTATAATTTGTACCGTTCTTAGGCACAATGTTTGTTTCCAGGACAGCAGGTATGAATCACAACGTTAAATTGCCGACAAATGGTAACTATATCGAGACTGCATACAAGAAACCTTTCTTGTAACATTTATCAATATGCCTGATGCTAGATTACAAACTTGTCTGTTCAGTTATTCTGACTCAGACAACAATAAAACATCACATCCAGCACGTCAAGAATCTAGAACGAGGTTCTTTATTTTTGATACTGGACATTAAAAATGTTATCACATTGCATTAACAAAAAGATCATCTCAATTCCTTTGCTATCTACCTGTGCTATGCGTGTAAAACTGATGGCGGTTGAGAAGTAGAAAAGCTCTATGACAGAACGTAGTTGGAAGAATTGGTGTAGTTGGAAGAGTCAGGAGGACTTCTACTTGGTTACAATGCACAAAGTCATTTTCTTGGGTCGCATTCGTCAACAAATGTTGAGTTGGGTTGGTGTGACCTGTCGGGTTTTCAAGTTTCAAAGCTGACCCCATTTGGTAGCTGAGCCTTTCAAGAGCAACAATGAATTGGGAATGTGCATAGCTGCATCTCAATATCGTGGGTTACAGACTTCTGGTATTTGCTAATTTAAGTTCAATCCCGATGATTCATTTAGTGTTCTTTTTCAAGGCTACTGGTACTATATATATCCTTTGGAAATTTAATTTTCATACAATGCTTGATTCTCTGCCAACTCAAGCACCTGAGGCACTTGTTAGCTGAGGCAAATATACGTACGTGGGCTACCAGAAGACAAAGGCAAGATGAAATTTGTCAGTCACTCCTACAAATCTGGAGGTAAAATCAACACAACCGCTTCATCTTAATTTGTTCGGTTACCTACGAGAGGATGGCTTCAAGACTTTTAACTCCCGGATGGACGGACGTAGAGGCCGACATAGCTAGCTAGCAAAAGGATCGAAAGATGAAAATTTGAAAACAAAATATCCTTGACTCTCTGCTGCTGGATCATTGGTTCAAAAAAATTGAGCTGAGAATCAGCTGAGAATCACTCGCGGCTCAACGGCTTCAAGACCAACTCCCGGATGGGTGTCCATGCAGCCTATATCTTGGGCCAAATTGGGTCTATTAGCAGTTTTCGTGCCATAACTAATTTCTATTACCAGGAAAACTTCATGCATGCATGTATTCCATGATGTGCTAGTAACAACCCCAATAAAGTATTGCATGCATGCGCGTATGTATGTGCTTGCTGCACCATACATGTATATACTTGCTTTCGCCGGTCTTCGTATCTTTCAACAACATGCCTCTGTGGCTGGCTGCACCTGCCTCGTCGGCCCATAAAGCCCACTCACGTATCTCTAGGAAACCTTTGGATTGGCCCAGCTCTCTGCTCGTCTGAGGTACAACCTGTAGTGATTTCTTCTTGCAGAGGTAAAAATGTTTGACCATGAGGCTGCCAGTTATCTTCACGTGATGCAAGCGGCAAACTGAAACCACTTCTTTTTCCCCCTCATTTCACCATTGCGATTCAGAATGGTAAAAAGGGAACGCTGCATGTATCACTTCCCAAGGTAGTCCCGTACATGTCTTAGTTTGCTTTTCAATTTTCTTTTGTTGGCACGCCAAAGATCTACCTCAAGTCATCACTAGCTGCTTATTTTCCGTTTGTTTGTATATGAAAGACTTCCAAGCCGTCATCGTCGTCTTTGTATCCATCAGTTTCAGACTTTCAATCTGTCAAGAGAGTCATAATAAATATGAAAGGGACACTACTTGAGTAAGTCCAGTGCAAGGTCACTTTCTTGGAAACATTTCAAAGTTCTCGAATAATAATAACTAGTTGATCATAAATATTTCAAAGCGTACGTGGTATTTGATGGAGGGGATTATTAGCCACGCAAGCAACACTCCCACTGTCGTGCGCTTCCACTACTGAAAAGACTCCCTTGAAAAGTTGCCAGAACCGTCGTTGTATGCTTTGATGTGGAATCTAAATTATGTGTAGGAAATATTGTCAAAATCTGTATATATTACAAAGTCTTCTTCGGCGGCTTAGCCTGGCAGATCGAGCTAGACATTTCTTTCTTTTCTTGCTATACATATAAGGTAGCACTTACATTGTTAGCCCTCTTGCAATCGTGTCCTTGTGCGTAAGCGCCCTGTAACACAGAGCTTGTCCATTTATACTCAACCCATTCAATGGAGCTCAAGTCCGCTCTGCAAGTCCGAACAGTACTACTGATCCAACTGGTGCTTTTCAACACAGAACTTGGGCCTTAATCAGCAGTACTACTGATGCAACTGCTACTTTTCAACGTTGGGTTACGGAAACCAAGAGATCATGTATCGTTATTAATTATTACTTAGATATGCAGCGCAGCGAGAAAAGAATAAGATAGTTGGATATAACATAACGTGCGACGGTACAGTAAATATAATCGATGGCTAACGTGTCTGAAAAGTACGGGCATACTTCAAAGGGCTGAGAGCTTGGCTTGTGGCAGTTTTACGTAACGATAGTTAGCTTTTTATATGTAAAAAAATAATAATAATCAGAAAATTAGAAAAACACCGCTATTTTTTAGAACAATATAAAAGAATAAAAAACCAAAACCCACAAAAAAAAGCAAAAAAAAAACAAACTTTAGAAGCAAAAAAGCTGAGACAGCGGGCACACACCTTCATCGCATCGTCATCTATGAGCAAAGCAAATCTAGCACCTCCATTCTCTGTCCAAAGCAAAGTTAGAGAGCTGCGGTGCGATGCACGCACGTACGGAGTATGTATTCCTTCTATAGCCTCTAACCAAGGATGGTGCTTAACCTCTAAACTATTTTCTGGCTTTGATCTGGCTAGCTATATAGAATTGGACTCTAATATTGCTTGTTAGATAATAAGAACCTTTTCATCTTCAAAAACTAGCTTATGTGACAAGAAACTTTTTACTTTTAAATTATGTTATTTACGCTTCCATAATCAATATGGTATTATTTCAACAGTATTTTGATCCTACTTGTCAACATCGGGTTTTTAATAGACAGAGAGAAGATGGCTTTTCAAGCATACGTTTTCGTGGATGGAAAGCAGAAATGGTTAAGAGAAGAAAACGTATTTGGGTTGGTTAAGAAGTTTGAGGAATTTTCAGACCTATCAAATGAGCTTCTAAAATTATGAAATTTTTTGTGGAAGCTCCTGACACAATGTAGATTACTGTGTAATTTTTAAGAATTTTATCTATCTTAGATTTTTCTCAAAAAAATCTTTGAAGGTGTCTGTTTCACTAGAATGTCATTGTTTCAATTCAGTAATTTTCAGAAATGAGCTCAAAAGTATTCAAGTTTGTATTCTCAGCGCCATAAACTTATTCTTGAGTTTTGAATTGATTTCTGCTTTGAATTTTTCATGCCACTTTATGGATCATCTTTTCATATTTGATTTTGAATTTAAATTGAATTATATCAATTTCATATTTTTCCTTTTCAAAAATTTGTGTTTGCAACTTATTTTTCCGAAGAAACTCTAATAAAAACCAAAGAATAAGATGCATGTAAAAAAGTTTTAAGTTTTACTATTTTAGAATCCCTAGAATTGAGCATGTTACAGGGTGCCTCCTGTATCTAACAAAAAAAATTCCTCCACCTGGCATAACATTTCCTTAGTCGAGGAATTCTATCAACCACTTCTCCAAATCTGGAGGTAAATCGACACAACCGCTCCATCTTTAATTTGTTTTGTTAGTTTAGTTTGTTTTTATCAAGTTTCTCTGTTTGATTTCTTCTGTCATGCGTACGCCAGAATGCGAATTTGTTTCCTATCGCCAGGCATTGAACGTGGTAAACGTGAAAAGCTGTAGACAGCTGGAAAGGTGCACATATAGCCAGGCATGGCATGTGGTGTCAGTGGGCACTGTCCTTGCCGTCGAGCATGTGTGGCTAACTGGCTCCCAATCGAGCAGAGCTCCATTAACACTCTTAACCCATTCAATGGAGTCTAAAGTCAGCTCTGCAAGTCCGGACAGCCCATTCAGTGAATGCTCAGCACTTGATGAACACCTCTCATTCTGCATTGAGTGCAGTACTGCCTCCTCAGGTAAACCGCATTCATGTTTATACTCCGGTGTTGCTGAACCTAGTGAAGTCTTCTCGAGGGTACCTGACACATTAATACAGTATGCATTCCTCTCAAACAACATATAGCTTAACATTACCCCTTTGCCGGCACCATTGCCCTCATCCAGCAGCCACTATGATGTGTTAGAATGATCTCAGCAGGGCATTTGGCCCAACGGCCAAATACCCTCCCCTTGCTCGCGCCCTGATCGGGGGCGCCCAGCCCAATAGGCTGGTGGGCCCCTGTCGCCAGCGCCATATAAAAAAGAGGTGGGGGCCGGGGCGGCACGCATGACGAGGTTCACCGTGCGCGCGCACCCACCGACAAACCTAAGCCGATCCAAGAGGCGCCGCAGCGACGGAAAGCTCCACCATCGCCGTCCACGTCGCCGGATCTTCTCGCGCCGCCGCCATCGTCCTCTTCTCCGATCGCTTCACCGAGCAACCGTGATGGCCAACTCCTCCTTCTACACCGGACGGTCGGTACCCACTCTTCCTCCTCTCTCTCCCTCGGATCTAGTTTTCCCAAAGCGCATGAAGAAGCAAACAATGGTATCGAGCCACGGGTGTAGAGGGGTCTTACGGTGCCGCCGGCCGCGTTTTCCGCGCGGGGCGCCGCCGTTGCCGCCTCTTCCGTCGCTCGCCGCGCCTTGCGCGCCGTCGCGTGCGTCTGGGGCGCCGCGCCCGCGCTGCGCGCGCGCGCGCGCCGCGTGCGCGCTAAGCGGTTTTAGGGCGCCGCCTCCTCCGATGGCGCCACGCGCGCGCGCCGCTCGCGCCGCCGTTCGGGCGGTGCCCGCTTGCGCCGCCGAGCGCCGCCGCGCCCCCCGCCCGCCGCCGCCTCCGCTGATGAAGCGCCTCCGCGCGGGCGAGCGCGCGCCGCCGCAGCTGAGAGCCGCCTTGCGCCCCGCACGCGGGCTGCCGCCTGGAACCGAATGTGTTAGGGTTTGAGGGGCCGGCGCCCGTTTTTGTTCGGCCGAAATTTCCTCCTGGCCGTGCGATTTCTTGGACGGACGTGATGAAAGGCGGAGTGCAGAGCGGCCGGTTGGGCCGAAAGAAATAACTGGCCCGAACGCGGGCATTAAGAGGCCGCGTGCACTCAGAGGGCTGAGCGGGCCGCCATGGGCCGTGGCTGCGCAGGAGCAGGCCGAAATGGCTCATTGCACAGTAAATAAATTTTATTGATATTCAGAAGCTTTTTTGAGTGATTTTGAATGAAATTTGAATTAAATTTCTGGAAATTTTTGCACCAACGTGTTATTTTTCCAGAGATTAAATGAGTACAGTATTGGTGCTTCTGAATATGAATTATTTTAGAATAATTTCATGTTTCCGCTGCAAAGTTAATGTTAATTATTTTTCAGTAGCACCTTGATTGATAATTTGGCTATTTTTTGCTAAATTAAATCTGTCAAAAATTGAACCAACGGGATATTTTTGACAGAATAGAAAAGTATAAAAGATGCTTCTGAAAAATAGAGAATTTATTGTTTCCGCTGCAATAGTTAATGATTGATTGATTTTTTCATTATTAAATTCGAACCAACGGGAGAATTTAATTTTGGAAAAATAGAGATAATTTCAGAGATTTATGATATTGTTATTTTCTGACCAACGTTGATGATAACAGTATTATAAATTTTTTAATTGATGATTTATGCATTATTTCTATTTCTGCCCAACGGTGATGTAGATTTAATGCATAGATAAAATTGATTTAAATTGTATGTCGTATTTTTGACCAACGTTGGAAATAAGGCATATAATTTTGCTATTATTAATATTTAAATGTTCTCACTGTATATGGATTATAGTTTCAGGAGGATACTCCTTGATGGGCTACATCAGGGATATCCCTGTTCTCAAAGGAGACAATTATGGTGAATGAAAGAAAAAGATTGACCTGGCCTTCATTTTGGCTGAGGTGGACTGGGTAGTCACCACACCGTGTCCCACAGAGCCTGTGGCACCGGTGAGGGACGAAAATGAGGCTGATGCTGCTTGGCAGACCAGACAGAGGGACTTTGCTCCCATAAAGATGTCATATGATCTTGATCATAAAAAAATGGGTCACTGCCAACAAGAAATGTTTGGCTGTGATAAAGAACACGATTGAGCCTGCTATTGTGGGCTCAATCGCAGAGTGTGACACTGTCACAGAGTACCTTGAGAGGATAAAGAGCCAGTTTACTGGCTCTTCAAAGACTTATGCTACATAGCTGATTAAGCAGCTTGTGACAGAGAGGTACTCTGGTGGTGGCAATGGCATAAGAGAGCACATTCTTAGGATGAGCAACTTGGCATCTAAACTTAAACCAATGGTTTTGGCTCTCAAGGATGAGTTCCTTATTCACTTGGTTTTTGCTTCCTTGCCGAAAGAGTTTGACACTTTTGTTGTCAACTACAACATTGATAGCCCGAAAAATGGGACATAGAAAAGTGCATAGCTATGTGTGTGCAAGAGGAGGAAAGAATTAAAACCTCACATAGTGGTTCTATCAACTATGTGAAGGACAACAAGAAAAGAACTTCAACAGTAACTTCTTCTCAAAGAACAAGGAAAAGCCCTGTCTATCGGCCTCAACGAAATAAGTTTGCGAGACAAAGATCAGTGTCTTCACTGTTAAAAGACGGGACACTACAAGAAGAACTGTCCTGATTACTTAAAGATGATAATGGCAAAGAAAAGTGAGAACATTAATGTGAATGTCGTATGCGATAATGGGAACGTCGCGTGCGAGAAAGTGAATGAATCCTCGTCTCACGAATGTAAGCAGAAACGAAAGAGAACTCATAATGAATCGTCGAAATTATGGCACTGTCGTTTAGGCCATATTTCGAGGGGGAGAATAGAAAGACTAGTTAAGAATGAAATTCTTCCTCTATTAGAGTTCTCAGACTTAGAATAATGCAGAGAATGCATTAAAGGAAAATATGTAAAGAAAGAAAGACGCTAAAAGAAGCACAGGAGTTCTACAAATTATTCACACAGATATTTGTGGTCCTTTTCCTGTTAAAAGTGTGGATGGATATGACTCGTTCATAACATTCACAGATGATTACTCCGTTTTGGATATATTTATCCAATCAAAGAAAGAAATGAAGCCTTGGATAAATTCAAGATATTTAAGGCTGAAATTGAAAACCAACACGATTTAAAGATTAAGATAGTCCGATCGATCGTGGGGAGTACTACGATCGACATACCCCATATGGACAAGTTCTGGACCTTTTGCAAGGTTTTACAGAAAATGGCATAGTGGCTCATATTCTATGCCGGGCAAACCTCAAAGAAAATAGAGTAGTGAAAGACGCAACTGCACTCGATGGATATGGTGCGAGTATGATGAGCTACTCCACACTCCCATTGAGTTTATGGATGGAGCGTTGAAAACCGCCATTCATATTCTCAACAGAGTGCCTAGTAAGTCGGTGCCCAAAACACCGTACGAGTTGTGGACAGGAAGAGTTCCCACTTACGTGTGTGGGGGAGTCCTGCTGAGGCTAAAGTATTTAACCCAAACCTTGGGAAACTTGATCCCAAAGCGATGAAGTTGTCATTTCATTGGCTACCTGAAAAGTCAAAAGGTTATCGTTTCTCTTGTCGACAGATACACAAAGTTTGTAGAAACGAGACATGCTGTCTTCTTAGAGGATGAAATGATGAGGGGGAGCATGGTAACTCGAGAGTTTGACCTTGAAGAGAAGCGGGTGTTTGCGCCCACTCCGATGATTCAAGAGCCATTCTTCACACTACCTGCTGTCGCTGCACCGACGGTGCAAGACATCGTGGTGCCAAGACTGTTATTGTTCCTCCCGTGGCAACAATGAATGATAATGAGGAACTGTTCTTCAGGATCCTATAGAACCTATTGCCACAGATGAGGGGGAGCAACAGCAGCCTCAAACAGAAGATGTACCAAATGAGGAGGCCCCGAGGAGGTCTCAAAGAGTAAGAAGATCAGCTATTTCTGATGATTATCAGATTTATCATACAGAGAAATTCAAATGGAGGATGATCCCACCTCATTTGAAGATGCCATGAAGCGAAAATTCCTCAAAATGGCTTGAGGCCATGGAAGAGGAAATGAGGTCCATGAAGACTAATAAAGTGCAGGACTTGGAAATTGTTCCTAAAGGAGCCAAAACAGTGAGGTCAGTAAATGGGTCTACAAGACAAAGCATGACTCCCAAGGAATATAGAAAGATACAAAGCGCGACTTGTGGCAACAGCTTTACGCAAAGAGAAGGGATTGATTACAATAAGACCTTTTCTCCGGTCTCATGTAAAGATTCCTTGAGAATCATAATGGCATTAGTAGCACATTATGATTTAGAGTTACATCGATGGATGTAAAGACGGCATTTCTTAATGGGGATTTGGAGGAAAATGTTTACATGGCACAACCGAAAGGTTTTGTCGTGGAAGGAAATGAAAGAATGGGATGCCGCCTAAAGAAATCGATTTATGGGTTAAAGCAAGCTTCAAGACAGTGGTACTTGAAGTTTGACATAGACAATAAGAAAATTTGGGTTTAAAGAGAATGTAGAGGACAAGCGTGTTTATGCAAAGTTTAAAGATGGGAAGTTTATCTTCCTAATCACGTATGTGGATGATATCCTCTTGGCTAGTAGTGATGTCGATCACTCTCGAAACAAAGAAGTTTTTGTCCTCAAACTTTGATATGAAAGACCTTGGTGAAGCTTCGTTCGTTCTTGGAATCGAAATTCACAGGGATAGAAACAAGGGGATATTGGGACTGTCACAAAAGGCATACATAGAGAAAGTCTTAAAGAAATTTGGTATGCATAAATGTAGTCCATCACCTGCACCTATAGTCAAGGGCGACAGATATGGGGATTTTCAATGCCCCAGGAACCAGTACGAGCTCGAACAAATGAAATCGGTTCCATATGCTTCACCGTCGGAAGCTTACAAGTATGCTCAAGTGTGCACACATACGACTTAGCGTTTGTTACCGGGTTACTTGGCGATTCGAGCAATCTGGAATAGAACATTGAAATTGATAAAAAAGTCTTGCGTTATTTGCAAGGAACAAAAGGCCTCATGATGACATACGAGAAGATCAGATTTACTCCATCTAGTGGGGTATACAGATTCGATTTTGCGGAGATGATAGAAAGTCTACATCCGGATATGTATTCACTCTCATTGGAGGAGCTATATCGTGGAAAAGCTCAAAGCAAACCGTCACTACATCGTCCACAATGTATGCCGAGTTTGTAGCATGTTATGAGGCAGCGGGGTGTGAACGGCTAAAGAAGTTCATACCGGTTTAAAAGTGGTTGACGACATCAATAGACCACTTAAGTTGTATGCGATAATGAACCCGCGATAACGTATGCCCACAACAATAAGTCAAGTGGTGCTGCCAAACACATTGACATAAAGTACTATGTTGTGAAAGATAAAGTTCGGGATCAAATTATAAGTCTTGAGCACATAAGTACCGCAAAGATGTTAGCGGATCCGCTTACTAAAGGCTTACCACCCAACGTGTTCGAGAGAACATGTAGCCGGCATGGGTTTAAGGAAAGCCTATGATTCTGGACTAAAAGATGGCCCAAAAGTTTAAAGTAACTATTTGAGCAGAGAGGTGTATTGTAGTCATTGAATCTATCGGCGATTGACCGTGACGATGAGACATGTTCTATGCACTAATCTATGATGGAATGTGTAAAGTCAAAAGTAATTAAAGATAAAGTATAGATTGAGATCAAGGGGAGAATGTTAGAATGATCTCGGCGGGCATTTGGCCCAACGCCAAATACCCTCCCTGCTCGCGCTCGATCGGGCGCCCGGCCAATAGGTGGTGGGCCCTGTCGCGCCGCCATATAAAAGAGAGGTGGGGGCCGGGGCGGCACGCATGACGAGGTTCACCGTGCCGCCGCCAGACCCACTGACAAACCCTAAGCCGATCCAAGAGGGGGCGCTGCAGCGACGGGAAAGCTCCACCATCGCCGTCCACGTCGCCGGATCTTCTCCGCCGCCGCCGCCATCGTCCTCTTCTCCGACTGCTTCACCGAGCAACCGTGATGGCCAACTCCTCCGCTACACCGGACGGTCAGTACCCCACTCTTCCTCCCTCTCTCTCCCTCAGATCTAGTTTTCCCCAAAGCGCACAGAGAAGCAAACATGATGCAGTGTGGGTCGTTACTATGTGGCTCGACCTTCGGACAACTGACAACATAGCTGCCACCTGTGAGTTCCCACCATCCAGATTTGGAGCTGCGCCATTCGTCGGCCACCGACCACCTACCTGCTCACCACTGCAAAATTCATCTCCTAACACTATCTGTTCCGTCAGCATCCAGATATCACGAATTGAGGAGAAAGAAGACGAGAGCTGGCAGCATCAAGAAAACATCACTAATTAAGAGGAGGAGGAAGCCAAGAATTGATCTCTACACAAAACCCATCCAAGTATTCAAGAAATAAACCATGTAATTGAGAACCGGGAAAGAAGCTAGGGGACGGCGACGACGCAAGTGCAGCAGCTCGGCTTAGGCGGCGGCGCTGGTACCAGGACGCCAATGGAGAAGGGGAAGGCATTTGGTACCAGGACAAAGAGGGTAAGATTGGTATTTGGCCTATGGTCTCGGTTCCCGGCTGTCCGGTACTCAAAACGGGCTATCTCCGCTTGCCTATGCATGTACAATGCAGGCACTTAGAGAGATGCTTAGTAATCAAAAACTGATTTTTCTTGCTATATAGGATAGATAAGGTGTTTATTTTGAAACATCGATGCTTAAATAAGCACCGGTGCTTAGCAGGTGGTTATGTGTATAACTATATCTAATTAATAGATAATATAGAATCTATGCACCCATAGAAAAGATGCTTGCATTGGAGGAAATAACTTTTGCATAGGTGCTTGATGATATAGCATCTTCTCTCTCTTTAAGCATTCATATATAAGCATCTTGCATTGTACATGCTCTAATTAGCTTTGCACAGCCGCACGTCCTTGCCGATACAAGCATTCTCTGGTCCCCCTTCCCCTCCTCGTGCTATGATCAAAACGACTATTAGCACCAGATGTTGATTTCAACATACAGCGTTAGATATATTACGAAAACGTGTATTGTACAATTCTGTACCATGTTTAGTTATACATGTACCACTCTATTTGGACCCGTCGCAACGTCGTCCATTCCACCAGCTAGCCGCACTGTTCGATGAAATGCAGTCCATTATTAGGGATTCTAAGACGCGCGCGCACGATCGGCGGTGCAAGGAAACAAAGTCACGGTGGGTGGATAATTACTTGTTAATTTGGTCAAAATCTGTTTAATTTACATGTTCTGAATTAATACCTGAAAGGAAAGAACAGATGGATCCCCTTCTTGCCCAGGCACGAGGAAAAAGGAGCAAAAGAAAATTTGTATCCACGGCAATGGCGACGTGGCGGCAAGGGAAGAAAGGCATCCTAGCTATCTGTTGCTTTAATTTGCCTGTGTTTCAAGAAAGAGATCACTTTTCAAGTGCGGCTCTCTGGCTTGCTTTTGCTCCAAATCTTACGGGTATTCAAATTGGTTTCCTTCTGGCTTATATTCGGAAAAGCCAGAAGCAAAAGCTGAATTGAACACTTCGACTTTTGAAAACGGCTTCTCTAAGGCCTCATTTGGTACAGCTCAGCTTCACTAGTGAAGCTGTTTTTTTTTTGTTTCAGCTTCACGAGCAGCTTCACCGGTGAAGCTAAAGCTGTTTTGGAAAACTGTTTGGCAAAACAGCTTCACCAACAGCCTCATGCATGGCTGAGAGAGGGCAATTGTCCAATATGCCCCTGTCTACCTGACTTGTTCTAACATTTGGAGTTGTATGTTTGTATATGGTCATATGAATTAAAAAATAATATATTTGAATGAGTATGAATTAAAAAATTAAAATAAAAAAAATTAAAATCAGTGCGAATGGTAGAGAAGTGCGAACGGGAGGAGAGGAAACAGGCGTGGAGATCCAGTGGCAAAGTGCTGTAATTTCTGTCAACTACAAGGGCATTGGATTCCTAGAACTGCGAGCCTGAGGGAGAGAGCTGTGAAAAGCTACTATTTTCAGCTTCACCTCACCTCATTCCCTTGTGAGAGCATGATTTAAGGAGCTTCATCCATGAAGCTGTTTGCAAAAAGGGTGTTTGGCAAAAAACAGCTCACAACAGCTCATGAAGCTGTTGGTGAAGCTGTACCAAACAGGGCCTAAGTCGCTTCCAAAAAAACACCGTGTAGGATCGTCGATGGCAATCAGAGGGGGTGAATGATTGCAGCGCCTAGCGAAAGCTTTTCTTAAATTTTATTAGCATTTTTTAAACCTGTAAATCCTAGAAGCACACACAAAAATATCTAGCCACAATGCATGCAAAGCAATCTTTTTTTTTTCCGACGCAGCATGAATCACCAGCTTTATGACTTAATGCAAAGAAAAAAAACCTAATTAGCCTTACCAAATTACCTTGCACTAATCAACTTTTCTTCTCTCCTCATGCACAAAAGTCACGGCATCTACGGACTAATCACCTATCTAATTCCCATACAAACTGTCGGCCGCTACTTCTATGCATTGATCAGAAAACAAATCAGCCAAAAACTTCAACTAACCATCCAAAGCCTAATTAGCACTAATTCCATCACGACTAGTCACAAGTAAAATTATAGCAGTCTAATCACTAATTTCAAGCATGCAAACTCACGGCCTTGAAGACATCACGTGATGATCCAACTCCTTGATAGTACTAACCTTTATTGCGAAAAAAATCCATCGATTATTTGCAGACACTGGGGAAGGATCAGGATCAGTTGAATTAGAGTGGAATGCATTACAAATGTCACCAAGAACATCAAATATCACATGCAATGCTCGACTTTATGTGCCAACTCAAGCACCTGAGGCGCTTGTTGTTAGCTGAGGCAAATATACGTACGTGGGCTACCAGAAGACATAGGCAAGATGAAATTTTTGCAGCTCGTTAGCATCCTAAGATGTGAACATCTGGTACAACCCCCTAAATAGAATTGTAAAACTAGGGCAGCTAATATGATCTTGACCTTTGTGGAACAAATGGAAAATGAACATCTTCCCCAGATTAGGGAGGTTTGACTTAAGGGTCTGGAGAGCCACAAAGGCATCTTAATCTGACCCTGAAGTGCACAACCGGCTGTGATCATTTGGGCTTCAGCTTCTGGCTTCCGGCTTATTTTTCACTATTCATAAATTTCGTCTTTTTCTAAACTTTTGACTTTTTGTTGAGCTTTTTTGCCGGTTCTTTTTTTCCCGTTTGTGTTTGTATTATACGTAATGGGCTAACATATTTTTTATATTTTTAAATTTTTTTAAATTTAATTATGCTAAATAAGCCTCTGTCAGCTACAGTGTTTTTCAGCCAGCTACAGTGCTTTTTCAGCCATAAACCACAAAAAAAAGCCTAAATGATATCAGCAAAGACACGACAGGTTGTTCAAAGCGAGCAAAGGTGTCACCTAGGCGGGTTGAAGAACTGTTTGATGAGCCAAGATGAAAAATGTATGGTGATATCAGCAAATGAATGTCTGTCGTGTTGGTCGTTTAGTTTTGTCAGTTCAAGTTCTATTTGCTTTTGTAATGGTGATTGATGTTAGCTGTGGCGTTACACACCGATTATACGTATTCTGCTGATGATAGGGCTAGAGTTCAGGTCCTGCAGTCTTCGAAGTCCTATGTTTCCTCTATATCAAAAAAAAGGCACATGTTTATTCTCTGCCTCTCACACTCTCTCAGAGATGACAAAATCCAAAATGAAACGAGAAGGAGATCAACTTGGATCCGATGCAAGCAACAACATCCTGAGCTTGTCTCCGGCGAGAGACTCCGGTGGATGCCGCCGATTTCTCCGATGTGCAAGGGTCTGTTTGGTTGGTGCCTAAGTTTGCCATGCCTAAACTTTGCCACAAGGGTCTGTTTGGTTGGTGCCTAAGTTTGCCATGCCTAAACTTAGGCAATGTGTGGCTGCCACAGAAAGTGTGGCTAACAAAATCGAAGCCACACTTGTGGCAAAGTTTGGCAAGAAACTGAGTCTATGACGTGTGGGGCCGGGTGCTAAGAAAGTGTGGTATGCCACAGTTGCGTCAGTGAACCAAACAGCTACCTAAAAACTATGGCACACCTAACTTATGGCTAGACAACTTCTGGTCATGAACACACAGCGAGGTGGAAGTAGAACATCTAACTCACTCGTGTGGGCCCGTTTCATCCAATTCCACCCTCATCGATCTCCGGGCTCCAGAATTTGGATGATTTTTTTTCCAAAGAAAACACCCGGAGATGATTATCATAACCCATTTATAAAATATAATAAAATAATAATATTATAAAAGTGAGTGCATATCATTTCATGTATTCAATTCAAATATTAAAAAAGATATCGATAGCCATAAGTTTAGATAATTTGAGTGCATATACGCCTAAACTACATTACACTGCTCAAATTTTAATTGTTTGCCATTCAATGTAAAAGAGAGAGAGAGAGGAGAGAGAGAGAGAGAGAGAGAGAGAGAGAGAGAGAGAGAGAGAGAGAGAGAGAGGATTGTTTGCCTTTCTTTCCATCCCTGTGAAAGAAGTATGGATACTCGAAGTGTGCATACGTGTAGAAAAAAAAGAAAGAAAGGAAAAGAAAAGAAAAAGAATTGATCCCTTCGTTGCCCAGTTGCCCTGCCAAAAGGTTAAAGCTAGAAACATAAGAATAAGGGACATGTGCATGCCGGCAATGGAGGTCGATGCAGAGGAACAAGCTAGGCATCTTAACCACCTACCTATCTGGTTCTGGTATCAGTACGTTACTTTGCCGGCGTTTCAAGAAAGGTACGCAGATTAATCCGCCTCGCTAGCTAGCTAGTTTTGTGATCGACTGACTACAGACATATGGGGGCATCGCTAATCACAAACCAAAGGTACACATAACACACTCTGTTGCCTAACAACCAATCCTTTCCTTTCAACCCATCTAGCTTGCCTGAAACCAAGAAATTAAGAGAAACAGCTAGCAAGTAGAGAAGGTATGGCCATAGTTCTGGAAGCTTTTGCATCCTACGTCGCCGATCTGCTCAAGCAGGGGGCAGAAGATGAGGTCGGGATGCTGTTCGGAGTCTCCGGCGAGATCGACAAGTTGGGCGCCAAGCTTCGGGACCTCAAGAAGTTCCTCGCCGACGCCGATAGGAGGAACATCACCGACCAGAGCGTGCAGGGGTGGGTGAGGGAACTCAAGGGCGCCATGTACGACGCCACCGACATCCTTGATCTCTACCAGCTCAAGGCCATGGATCAGCGAGGCGCATCCATAGACTTGGGGTGCTGCAATCCCTTGCTCTTCTGCCTGCGGAATCCCCTCTTCGCCCACGACATCGGCAGCCGCATCAGGGCGCTCAACCAGAGGCTTGGCGACATCAAGGAGCGGAGTGCAGCATTCAGCTTCCTCAACCTCGGTTCCTACGAGGACCGTAGCAGCAAGGCGCATGCCTCTCGACTATCTGCCAGCCGCGAGTCGTCAGGGGAGCTCGACCGATCGGGTGTGGTCGGGGAGAAGATGGAAGAGGACACAAGAAAGCTGGTGGAGATGTTGACAAGAATTGAGGGGGGAACCAGCCGTGAAGACAACAAAATGATGGTCTTGGCTGTTGTAGGCGTCGGCGGGATCGGCAAGACCACCCTCGCCCAGAACATCTTCAACGACGAGACCATCCAACGTGAGTTCCACAAGAAGATATGGCTGAGCGTCAACCAAGACTACAACGAGGCCGAGCTGCTAAGGAGAGCCATCGCCGAAGCTGGGGGAGACCACCGTCGTTCTGGAGATGCAAAGGCCACACTTCAGCGAACCCTCAAGGTGCCTTGAATAGGCAAAAGACCTTACTGGTGATGGATGACGTTTGGAGCGAACAAGCATGGGAGGCTGTGCTCAAAACACCATTGGTCAACGCTGTTGCTCCAGGCAGCCGAGTCCTCGTCACCACGAGACATGACACGGTCGCCCGAGGGATGAAAGCCAGGGAGCCCTACCACCACGTCGTCACATTAGGGCCTCACGACGCCTGGTTATTGCTCAAGAAGCAGGTCCGTACTTTTTACCTGCAGTTTGAGTGGCCAGTCCAGTGATTTGAGCTGCGTGTAACTAGCAAGATTACTCAATTTTTTGACCTTCGGATCTTCATCAAGATTCGTGCTCAATATGGTTCAAAGAAACTTCCAAATCGAAAGCTTTCAAATGATGTAAAAGCTTCCAACTAGTTCAAAAAATTTCAAATGATTCGAAGAACTATCAACTAGTTAAAAAACTAGCAAGATCTACTAAATTTTCGACCTTCGGACCTTCATCAAGATTCGCGCTCAAAATGGTTCAAAAAACTTTCAAATGATCTGAAAACGTCCAAGTGGTTCAAAAATTTTATAATGATTCTAAAGAACTTTTGATTCAAAAGCTTTCAAATGATTTGAATAACTTTCAATTAGTTCAAACAACTTTTGGTTCGAAAACTTTCAAATGCTTTAGGTTCGAAAACTTTCAATTGATTCGAAACCTTCGATTCAAAAACTTTCAAATGATTCCAAATTTTCAACTCAAATCTTCGCTATTTTCATTTAGAATTTTTAAGAAATTATTTGGGGGGGACAGATGAGATTCATTAGATGCTGATTGGTTCAAAATTTGAGTACTTTTTAATAAAATAGTACTCAAGTGCTCCCTAGACAATTCCTTAAATCTATCGGTTTAACTGCTTGCAGGTAGTCTCAAGTGAGCTGGACGAACCTAAGGTTGATATGCTAAAGGATATTGGATTGGAGATTATAGCAAGATGTGGTGGTTTGCCACTCGCTGTCAAAGTAATGGGAGGACTCTTGTGCAAGAGGGACAAGCAGCGACGTGATTGGGAGGATGTTCTGAATGATTCCATATGGTCAGTATCCGAAATGCCCAATGAGCTAAACTACGCAATATACTTAAGCTATGAAGATTTGCCCCCTTATATGAAGCAGTGCTTTCTGCACTACTCCCTCCTCCCTAAAAATACAGAGTTCTTTAATGATACAATTGTTAGCATGTGGATTAGTGAAGGATTTCTTAAAGGAAACCCAGATGAATCAGAAGCATTAGGAAGTAAGTGCTATAAGGAGTTAATATTGAGGAACCTTATAGAGCCAGATACAACGTACGCTGATCAATGGGTTTGCAACATGCATGATGTTGTTCGCTCATTTGCTCGATATGTGGCTAGGGATGAAGCACTAGTAGTAGCTCACAGTGGAGAAACTGATATTTTTAGTAAACTCAATACACAAAAGTTTCTAAGGTTGTCTATACAAACCAAAGGATTGCGATCGGATGAATTTGAGTGGAGATTTTTACAAGAGCAGAAATCACTAAGAACACTAATATCAGTTGGCCATATAAAGATTAATCCTGGTGATTCTCTATTTACCTTTACAAGTTTACGAACTCTGCACATAGAATTTGCAAAATGTGCCGCATTGGTTCAGTCTTTGTATCAACTCAAGCACTTGAGGTATTTGTCCTTGGACCAAACTGATATATCTAGATTACCGAAAAACATCGGCAAGATGAAATTCCTGCAGCACATTAGTCTTAAAGGATGTCAAGTCTGGTGAAACTTCCTGATAGAATTACAAAGTGAGGCGCTTGAGGTCTCTTAACCTTAAGGACACAAGTATAAACAATATACCTAGGGGGTTCTGTGGTCTAACAGATTTGAGGAAACTACGTGGGTTTCTAGCCCATGTGAATGGTGATTGGTGCAGTTTGGAAGAGTTGGGGCCACTTTCCCAGCTCAGAATTCTTGGATTAAGGAATCTAGAGAATGTATCTATTGCCTCGTCCGCCGCAAAGGCCAAGCTTGGTGAAAAGGTGCACCTTAGTTATCGAGATTATATTGCACCAATAGATTGGGAGATGATGGGCTAGTCGAAGAGGGAGATGGCATCTCTGAGGAAGAGCAGCGACGAATTGAGGAGGTGTTTCATGAGCTCTGCCCTCCACCTTGCTTGGATAATCTTAACATCGAAGGATATTTTGGTCGACGGCTCCCAATGTGGATGATGTCGACAGCAGTGGCGCCCCTTAAGAGCTTGAGGATTCTAACGATGGATGACCTAGCCTATTGCACCCAACTCCCTGATGGCTTGTGTCAGCTCCCCTGTTTGCAGTTCCTTCAGATCGACCGCGCTCCAGCTATCAAGCGTATTGGGTCTGAATTCCTGCAGCAGCTCTACCATCACCATAGTCACCACCCTTCATCCCAGGCAGCGACTGCATTTCCGAAACTACGAGAGATGTATTTAATAGGAATGGTGGAATGGGAGGAGTGGGAGTGGGAGGAGCAAGTGCATGCCATGCCTGTCTTGGAGGAGCTTGTTATCGATGGTTGCAAGTTGATGCGTGTTCCTCCTGGCCTTGCCTCCCATGCAAGGGCTTTGACAAGGTTATATGTATACAATGTGCAGCACCTCAACTCTCTGGACAACTTTGCTTCTCTCATTGAGCTTGACGTGTATCAAAACCCCGACCTCGAGAGGATCACTAATCTCCCCAAACTGCGAAAGCTTGACATCAGCTATTGCCCAAAGCTGAAGGTATTGGAGGGCATGCTTGCACTCCAGAGGCTCAAGCTGGAGGATTACGACATGGAAACGCTCCCGAAATACATGCGAGATGTAAACCCGAGGCATTTGGAGCTAGACTGCAGCCTAGAGTTGCTCACCTCTATAGCCGCGGGACAATCTAACCCAGAGTGGGAAAGGTTGAGTCATATCCAGCAGGTCAAGGCCTATGCAGACAATGGAGATGATTCAGATGATGGAGACACATATGTAGACGATGGAGACACGTTTGCAGACAATGGAGACGATGGAGACCATGTAGATGATGGAGACAATGCAGACGATGGACACAATTCGAGGAAATGGTACGTGCGGTACACAAGAGATCCATACAACTTGGAGACAAACATCAGCCGCTCTTCCATATCTGGAGGTAAATTAGCGCATCTGCTTCATCTTAATTTGTTGACTTCTCTGTTCATTTAATTTGCTTCCTTAATTTCCATTTGTTGATTCCATCTTTCATCCGTATGCTAGTCAACATACACTTCCTACTTTTCCTTCTAGTTCTTGAAAGAAATATTTCCAACATTTTCGTTTTGCTTGACTGTGTTGTTCCAGGGGATGAAGCAGAATAGGACATATGAGGAAGGGGGAGAACGCAAATTGAGCGGTGGCTTTGTCGTTCTTTTTCTTGCTTTAGTTCATGACTTCACCTGCCACGTCTTCAACCAGATCGTGCATGCAGAATACCACTAGCCCTTTGTACATTAAATATTGTGATTTGTGATTTTGATCTATGATAAATGAAGGACAAAAAATGGTACTAATGTCTAAAAGATAGAAAGTTGATAACGATTAGTTATGAACTAAGGAAAACCTTACTAAGAGTGATGCCCCTAGATGAAATGCCATCCAAGATACTAGTATGAAGTTGCATTGAGAGGTAGGTTCAATATTCAGCTTGTAATGAAGGTGCTTCAACTCATGTCTCTCCCTTTTCTATAGGAAATTGCTGGGTCATTCAGTGGCATGATTTGGGCAAATCAGTAACTATGCTATAAATTCCACAAAAAAACCTAATACGTTTTTACCAGATGCCTGGTCATATATATATGATATACGTGTTTGCAGGTGGAAGCTAGCCGACACTGCTTCATTCAGTGTATGGAGCAACACAAAGTCTCACAACTTGAGAAGCTTTTTTTGTTTAGGAAACAGTCATCGAAATTATTTGTGATTATGTATTATGAACATGCATTGTGTATTTGTGATGTATCGCACCACGACAGTCGATGCAATTTTACCGCTTACTTCTTTCACCAAAGAAAACATAGATGACTGTCTAATAACTTGCGAGAGATCAATTGATTTGATACCTGCTGTCAAGACTTACAAGTTGCCAACTAACTGAATAGTAAGCCTCACTTCAATATCTGGTTTATTAACATCAAAATGGTTAAAAGTCAAAGCGTAGTTAACGACCAGTGCAGACAAGGGCTCCTCAGGTACCCAAGCGTTATCCATTGCCATTGCGATTAATTCGACATGTCTTGACTACATTGGACACAGAACAATTAGGTAGACTTTTTTGGTTGCTGTGAGGAGTCTGCAGAGATCTTCAGCTTCTCAAGATTTTCCACGATATCATGAACCTGAAGAATGTCCTTCACTGGTTCCTCCAATTCTGTTGCGAGGCCATGCTGGATTACATAAGCCTTGAGTTCTTCTCTCATCCTATCAACTGGCTGTGGTTAGAAAACACACATCACAATAATAACTGAAGTAATCATAAGTGACAAATGATCAATTGATGCTCACCTCACATTCTGATTCAAGGGCAAGCTTGAAGAAGCCCAGAGAGAGAGAGTGCTTGGAAGCATCCTCTGCAAGCCTTATCTGTGTCATCCAATATGAGATTGAGGACAGTGTGCTGAACTTGCGCCTTGCTGTGGACATGGACACATCTGATGTCGGTGTATCAAACTTCCCTGGGCGTGGAGTCGTGGGTCGCTGGAGTGACCGGCCCGCAAAGATCGCCGTGGACGAGATCAAGCCGGCCCTTCGCGCGGTACTTGGCCTCCAGAGGGAACGGCGAGTGCCGTTGCTTGCCTACAAGGCACGCGTCACACAGCTGGTCGACATGATCCAGCAGCGGAAGCCCACGCACCATGCTGCCACGCCCAAGTTTCTTCAACCCCTCGAAGCTCAGGTGGCCGAACCGCTCATGCCAGCGCCACGCATCGTCGTTCACGTGCGCCAGGAGTGAGATCGGTCGAGCGAGCGTGAGGGAGATCTTGTACAGTCGATTCGCTGATCGCCGTATCTTAGTGAGAAGCTCCCTCCTCGGATCGCGCACCCGCAGTACACCGTCCTCAATCAACACTTGGCACCCGACCTCGTCGAGTTGTCCCAAGCTGATGATGTTGCTGCACAGACGTGGGATGAAGTACACGTCCGACAGCACACGATGGCATCCACCCCGTGCCGCGAACATGAACGTGCCGTGAGCACGATCATGTTCACCATTGATCCATCGCCAAACTTCACCATGCCGTGATGTCGCGATTCAGCTCAGAGCAGGCCACGCCGTTTCTCGTCATACGGTTCGACGCACCCATGTCGAGGTACCACATGCCATCGTCCTGGCTACCGGTGTGGTTGTCGGTGTCACCCAACTGCACCGTCGCGCGTTCTTCGTTGAGGAAGACCCGTCTATCGACGTGCACAGGTGCAGCGCGCTCTGGGAGGCGCGCGGGCACCAGTGAAAGAGAGGCCACCTAGGCCATCAACAGGGACGGCTCGTCGTCACCTCCCTCCTCCGCCAGCAGTGTGCGGCCACCGCCTCGTCTCTCTTCTTCTTCCGGCACTCCCAGGCCCAATGCCCAGTTTTCCCGCAGTACTTGCACGTATCCTTGTCGATGACCTTGCCGCCACCGCCCTTGCATGCGTCGTCGGTACCGCGCTTGGGTGGCTGCGTGCGGCGCCGTGGCAGGACCGAGCCACCGCTTGTACCACTTCCGCTGGCGCTAGCGCTGCCGACGTGCGCACCCTCCTTGTCACGCTTGCGTAGGGGACGGATGAGATCCTCCTCCTTCGACGAGAGAAGCAGCCGAGAACCCAACTCTGCGGCCGTTGCCCACGCGTCGAGCCGCTGCTCCACGGACTGGAGACGGCCTGTGACCTCGATGGACATCTCCTCGATGTCCAGTAGCATCTCGATTGAGATCGCGACCTGCATAAACCAATCAGGGATCACTTGGAGCAACTTGCGAATGACCTCGGCTTCGTCGATCTCGTCGCCGAGAAGACGTAGGTTGTTGGCGAGGCCCACAATTCGCATCGAGAAATCATCCACGTTCTCGCCTTCCTTGAAGGCGATGTTGTTGAAATCGCGCCGGAGCTTCTGCGCGTTCGCCACGCGCACCCGCTCGACACCCATCTGCATGACCTTGACCGCCTCCCACGCCTCCTGCGCGGTCTCCTTGCTGCCGATCAAACTCGGCATCTCCGTCGGGACCGAGCGAGCGATCGCTGCTAGTGCCAGCCGATCCTCGCTGTACTCGACGTCGCCGGGTTCAATTGCGCCCCATAGGCCTTGTGCCTACAAGTTGATGAGCATCATCACCACCCACTCCGGGTAGTTTGTCTTCGTCAGCATCGGGTACTGGACGGACGCCGACGCTTCCTTGACCATGCGCTCGATGACGACCTCGCGCTCCCGACCATTCTGTTGTCTCGGACGGTGAGGACCACGTGATGGCGATCGAAGGCGATCCCTCCGCAGAGGAGTGACCGACCTGTCTCCCACCGGAGCTGACATGGCCACCAGGATCCTGAACGGTGCTCTGATACCAAATGTCGGCAGAATGCCTGCTAGCGCCTATGTTTGTACGCCTGTGTTTGTACTATTGTAGGACAACCAACAATATACGAGAACACACAAACACAGAAGTGTTTTGGCGCTGCTAAACGTTGCAGCCTTTTCTGATTTAGTTCTTCCCTTTATATTGCAATCAACAGAGAGTAACTGACATGCTTAGCAATTACTAGAGTAACTGACATGCTTAGCCCTTACTAGCTGCATGCTTAGCAGTTACAAAACGTGCAGAGTAATTGACATGCACTACGTGCAAATAACTACATGAGAAAATGCAAAACTGACATGCAGAGTAAATGACATGCGGACTAAATGACATGCAGACCAAAAATAGCAACTAGATTAACCAACATTCAGCACCTGTTATAATTTTTTTCCAACAAGTCGCGTGAACAACAAGGTAAAAAAAAGCACTCAATTAAAGTAAAAAATATATTAGCCGAGTATAGTGAATACAAACATATTGGACTGATGTTAAAAGCACTGTTTGCTTTATGCCATGTAAGGCAGGCGGCACTGTAACTACACAACGAAAACAAGAAGCCTAAAAACTCCCACACCCTTTTCCATCAAAAACAACTAGTTTTACCTGTAGTCGTAAACAGTTGCTGCATCCACCTAACAAACACTCCTAGTAGACTACATTAGGAATCATAAGAAAATCTATCTCCAAGATAGACAAGATACTCCAATCCCCAAGCAGTCCATTCATCCGAGAAACAATAAAGAGTGTATTTTGCTTGTATTTCCCCTTTGTTAAATTACAAAAACGGAAATGAGGTTTTGTACCTCTCTTGTTACCCAAAAGAATTTGTCTTCTGTTGAAATAGGTGATTTGCTTGCAATAAAGACAACCAACAAAATCTCCTGGACGAACAGCCCTCCAAGGAGAGCAATGTTTAGAAACAGAGAAGGAAATGGCCCAGTCTTCTTTAGGAATTAACTATTCATGTCTTGAGAACACAGGTGACTCTCCAAGCCAACTTTCATTAACATCTGGGCTACAATACACTTGCAGGTGATCCGACAGAGGTGAATGCGGTAACTACCAGACACTTCTTTTTTTGTAGGCTACCACCCTCCCCCCACCCACCCCCCCTAAAAATCTACTATAGAAATTGGGGATTTGCTTGCATAAAGACAACCTACAGAACTCCTTGATGAACAGCACTCCAAGGAGAATAGTTTGGTTCAGAACCAGATATTCTTTAGACAGGTGGTTCTCCAAGCGAGCTGAATAGACATCTGGGATCTAGTACAGTGACCGGACAAAGGTAAAGACGGTAACTGCTTAATTTACAGATGGGCTGGTCGAAGTTTGGACACTTGTATTTTTCTTTATGAGTAACTTCATATACTCCAACATGTGACTCCTATTAGACTTCTTCAGACTTCATATATTTCCTTCTTCTCCCTCCTATTTCCATTTTCCTTTTTTTTGTTACACTTAACTACAGATTAAAAAGGTAATTAAATTCAATATGGATAGAACAGTTTCCTCTCGTTGCTCACAGAAGCAATTAAACCGCAAGAGATCAAATATCTATTAGTTTCCATGCCAAACAATCTGCAAGCGCGAGCAAACCTAAAAAGAAAAGAAGAGAGTTGCTAAATATCGCAGGCAGTATATGTCTCCCCAAAAATTAGTTACCCCAAAGTTGCCACCTTTTTATCAATCTAAACCCCAAAATAACACAAGAAATCTACAATTTCATCCATCCATTAATCTCACAAAAAATCCCCCCCCCCCACACTATATCCCGACCTAAAACTCGGAATCGCCTTAAAATCGTCTTAAACTCGAAAACTTCACCAAGCCTCGACGACGACGCGCTTCCCGTCGCTGGTCACAGCACCGCCATCCTCCTCCACCTCTGCTGCCTTCTTAGCCCTCTTCCTCCCGTTCTGCTCGACCGCCGGCGCCACCGCCTCCTTCTTGGCCGCCTTCGACGGAGTTCCGGCGGCCCGCTTGCCGGCTGCCTTGCTCCGCTTCTTCCTCGGCTACCAGACCGTGGCCGCAGTCGCCGCCGGAGACTTGCGCTTGGGAGGCATCGATGCTTGGGTTCGCCGCGCCGCGCGGACTCGTTTGGGTTTGCGCGAAAAGAGTGGGATTGTGCCTTTCCAACCACAGCCCGTAGAAACCCACGTGCCTATGTTGTGTGCTGCTTCTTGGATTTCTTTTCTTTTTCTTGGCTTGCAGGACATTTGTGCAGTGCAGCACAGCACATCACAGATAGTGGCAGTTGATCTCTGGTGATGCTAACATTTAGGTGCCGTTTCGTTGGGTTAAAATAAGTTAACTTATGATTAAAATTATACTATAGTTAACTAAAATTATACTATAATTAATAGTGATTTATTTAGTGTAACTAAATTTAAAAAAATTAAAAATAGAAAAACATATTAGCTCATCACGGACAATGCAAACGAATACGGAAAAAAGAATCGACAAAAAGAAGCTTAAAAAATCAGGGAAAAAAATAAAATTTAGAAATAGTAAAAATAAATTAAAAGCATGAAGTTCAAACTGAAATCAGCGAGATGTTATGCCCGCATCCCCAGACTTATCTGGTGCATTATGCTGTTTGCATTGCAGTCTGGAGCTCCAAATCCCTCACCAAGTGACTCCTCTGCCGCCACATGGCGATGCTTGGCTGCTTGCTAGCATTATAACATTGGAACCTTGCATGATATTCCGGTGGCAGATCTATAAGTTTTAGAATAAGTGTTTGATGTTGGTAAAAATATTGTTCGATGGAATATTGTTCGATAGAATAAGCGTTCGCGCTGTGCTCCCTCCTCGTCGACTACCGTAGGTAACCCTCGAGAGAGGACTCGGAAGGGCTAAAATATATTGGAGTTTAGGAGGGGCAGGTGTAATTGTATAAAAGTGGGCTAAATTGTATTGATGCAGATATAAAGGATTTAGCATAATTATTAGTATATATATGTAATATATCTACTAAATACTAGATATTTTATAAAATAATTTAGATGTTCAGATAAACATTCATGCACTAGCTAGGAAGGGTCCGCCTGTGTGACATGCCAACTTGTTATTCTCGTCCACTAGCATTATACCATTGCGATCGTGAATTGAGCTGCGTTTTTTCGTGACTAGAAATGCATCTTGTTTTATCCGGAACACCGCTGTGCGATCGCTGTTGCACTTCATTTGCCTGCCTTGGCCGTCCAAGAATCACGGCAAAAATCGTCAGCACAAGCACTTGACCCAACACGAGCAAGAAAGGCCGAATATTAGTATACATCCAGGCATCCAACATAGTATTGTGGCAAGTCAACTTTGAAGGTCGTTAGCTCAAAATGAACTAAATTATTTTATCCCCCATATGATATATTATTATGTGCTCATCCTAGTTTGGCCTGTAGAAGAGTAAACTCCTTAGAGCAAGGCTAATAATACAGCCTTCAGCTGGCTATATGAACACTTACAACCCACTTATCAGCCCATTCATATAGTAGTTTACAGCCAGCTGAAGGCTGTATGACCCACCCCTTTCTCTCACAAAGTTTCTTGGTTCTTGTGTTTCAGCTGGCTGTAAACTTACAGCCCACCTCTCTTCTCTCTCCTCCTCTCTCTCCTCCACCTCAGCATACAGCCTACTAACAGCCTCTTAGGGCATCTCCAATGGTCTGAGTCAGCTAGCTATATGTATGTACACATCAGCATATATCCTATGTGGAGGAAAGAGAGTATGCAAAAAACCGAGCCAGCTCTTCCTTAGAGCAAGGCTAATATCTGACCTTCACCGGGTGTATGGACACTTGACCCACTTATCAGTCCATTCATATAGTAGTTTACAGCCAGCTGAAGGCTGTATGACCCACCCATTTCTCTCACAAAGTTTCTTGGTTCTTGTGCTTCAGCTGGCTGTAAACTTACAGCCCACCTCTCTTCTCTCTCCTCCTCTCTCTCCTCCACCTCAGCATACAGCCTACTAACAGCCTCTTATTATACTTGCTCTTAAGCACTAGTCTATAACGCAAAGCGAGGCAGCCTCTATAAATGATAGTCCTTTTCTGTGTGTGCATGTAAGCATCAAATAGCTATCCTTATAGATAGTTCTTTAGAATGCTAGCTTTAGTGTGTACTATATAAATGATGTGGAAGTCTTCTAGTTAGTTACTAGCTAGAACCATTGGAGATGCCCTTATTATACTTGCTCTTAGAGCAAGTTTAATAGTACAGATAGCTGCTACCTCTAATACATTTCTATGTCATCAAAAGATAATGATGCAGTCAACTCATACAATAAGGGCAGTCCCAATGGGTGGTTTCTATGGCATTAAATAAGGTGCCAAGTATGCAAAATGCTGATGTGTCATTGGAGTTAAGGAGGAGAGATAAGGAAATGGTTTCTTATACAAGAAACCATGTCTACAAGGTAACTAAGATAGAAAGAGCTGTGATAGGTAGATGATAGGAGAGAGAAGATAGATGATTGGATGAAAATTTTATTTGTAGAAACTATCTATTGGGAGTATAGTTTCCATAGGTAGTGTCTACATTAATTGGTAAGTATAGAAACTACCTCATAGTTTCTGCATTGGGAATGCCCTAAGCTGGCTATAAGTTGTCTCCACAAGAGCTCTCAATCATTTAATACATACATGGATATTGATAATTTAATACATGCATGGGTATAGCAATTAGTTCTATGGGTACATGCATGGATAATGCCTCTTTTCCTGTGCTATAGCCTGACTCTTGCATGGGAGTCGGCTTGGCTCTCTCTCTCTCCTTTTCTCTCCCCTCCACATAGGACTATACTGACATAGATTCCCTTGTAGCTAGCACAGTCAGCCTTATTAAACTTGCTCTTAGGGCATCTCCAATGGTTCTAGCTAGCAACTAACTATAAGACTTTCACATCATTTATATAGTACACACTAAAACTAGCATTCTAAAGAACTATCTATAAGGATAGCTATTTGATGCTTACATGCACACACAGAATTTATAGAGGCTGCCTCGTTTGGCGTTATAGACTAGTGCTTAAGGAAGAGCTGACTCGGTTTTTTTTTTTGCATACTCTCTTTCCTTCACATAGGATATATGCTGATGTGTACATGCATATAGCTAGCTGACTCAGACCATTGGAGATGCCCTTAGAACTATGGTTGGTACTTGGTGGCAAGAATCATTGAAGAGACACGGACAACAATGCTGCTACGTTATTCCATCGATGGATGGTATATATGCCCAAGTTATTATTTTCTTATTGTGACCGCGATGCTGATTGGGGTGCCTAGGCTTCTATTCTTTTCTACAGATTTACCAGCGACAGCAAGTTGACTAGCTAGCTGCGTCTGCGTTGCCATTTTTTTTCTTTATTTTTTTATGAGAGTTCTTGGAATCAATCGATTTGACAATCCATTACTAGAGCTTACCAATAGTCCACACATGTCTGGTCAAAGTAATTAGAGCTGACTGGAGCAGATTAAGCTAGCCAGCAAGGTCTCCGGTGCTTATTCTCGATCCTAGTGTTAATTAGCCAGTGCCATGTGGGTGCATGGGAGGTTCATGTGCGAGGCTGCATGTGCTTGCCTGCGTTAATATTGACGTTGCTTTTGAGTCATTTAGTGGTGATCATTTGGGTTTTTTTGGTGGCTTATGGCTGAAAAGCACTGTAGCTGGCTGAAAAAACACTGTAGCTGACAGAGACTTATTTAGCATAATTAAATTTAAAAAAATTAAAAAATATAAAAAAATATGTTAGCCTATTACGTATAATACAAACACATACGGGAAAAAAAGAACCGGCAAAAAAACTCAACAAAAAGCCAAAAGTTCAGAAAAAGATGAAATTTATGAATAGTGAAAATAAGTCGGAAGCAAAAAAGCGCAAGAATTTCACAATACTTTTAAAAAAATGCATTTTCACAGGTTTTCTACTGTATTCTCACCATTTTGAAGCGCATTATATAGCGGCAGCACCTATATGTGGAACTTAGAGTGAATATTTTTGTTAGATGTGATGGCTAGAGGGTTCATTGAACAGTGCATGCACACGTACAGATGGACATTTTTACCCTGAACATTAATGGGTACGACTTTAAAATGTCTACGTACACGAGAAAGTCCCAAATTACTGTATACTAGTAAGATGACCGTACATTATAACAAAGTATCAAAAGTAGGTGATATATCATCAAATAAAAATATTCTATGAACATCAATTTTTCACGAGAATGTGTGATGTGGGGAGTAGACGACGAACAAACTCTCCCTTTATATTACTCTCTCCAGTTAATAAAATAAGTCGTTTTGGAGTATATATAGTCAATCTTTGGTTATCGATATCTCTTTAAATATTTAGATTAAATACATAAAAATCATATGTATATATTCACTTTAAAAAAATACTTTCATAGTATTATAATTTTGAGCCAAGTGAAGCTAGCATCTTCATGCTCTGTCCAAAGAGGCTTGGGACCTCTCAAGAACTTCCTCGTCGACGCTTAATTCATGCCTGGTTAACTTAATTAGAGCGTTGCCAACCACAGAATAGCCTAATGGTGTGGCATTGTCTTTCTCCTTGCTGACCAGAGTTTGATTCTTACTAACTACGGATTAGATAGGTAGCCTAATGGTGTGGCATTGTCTTTCTTCTTAATGACTAGAGTTTGATTCTCACTAACTATGGATTACATAGGTAGCCTAATTGTGTGGCACCTTGTCTTTCTCCTTGATGACCAGAATTTGATTCCCACTAACTACAGATTAGATAAGTTATTTTTATAATTTTTTACTTAATCCGCGATTTGAATCTATAACCAATGGTTTACGAGTGAATACACTAGTTAATTATCCCCACCCTCCGAAGAGACTTGATAAAGCTTGCATACCTAGAACGAATTAAACATCTACCTAGCCAGCAAGGTCTCATCTATCTTGCTCGCATTACTTTGAGCTGGATCTATAATTAATTAATGTGATGCCACTTGTGCAGTAACAATAAAGAATTTTTTTTTGAATAATGTAACGAAACTCAGGAACCAAGACCGCATTTAAAAAGTGTCCATTTGAGGGGTCATTGAACAACGCATGCACAAACTCAGCAAGGTCTCATCTATCTTGGAGCAAGTCCTGAAGACCCATCCGTCTCTCCAACCCAACCCAAGGCAAGGTACGTACCTAATTTTGGCTCCCTCCCCCTATCTTGCAAGCTCTAGCTCCCCTATTTTCTGATCTCCGAGCTTTGCTCTCATGGTTAAAATTTTGTCCGGCCGGATTTGCAATTTTTCATGCATCTATAGCTCTGTCTTGTTGTTAGCAATTAATGCTCGTCCTTAATTCTAAGAAATGTAAGAAAAGAGGATAGCTACTGGAAGAATGATTGCTAGTATCGTTCTTTCCTTGGTGACATGTATTTCGATTTTCAGAATTGGTACGTTGCCAAAACTAATGACAAAGATGATGTTTGGATTAACTTTGTCGCAGCAAAAGGCGGTAGCAAACCTGAAGTAATGGCGGTGGTCCTGGATGCCTTCGCGTCCTACATCCAAAACATGCTCACCGAGATGGCGAGAGAAGAGGTTGGCATGCTGCTCGGTGTCTCCGGCGAGATCGACAACCTGGGCCTCAAGCTTGGGGACCTCAAGAACTTCCTCGCCGACGCAGAGAGGAGGCGCATCACCGACCAGAGCGTGCAGGGGTGGGTGAGGGAGCTCAAGGACGCCATGTACGACGCCACCAACATCCTCGATCTCTGCCAGCTCAGGGCCATGGATCAACGAGCAGGCACATCCACGGCAGACATGGGGTGCTGCAACCCCTTGCTCTTCTGCCTGCGGCATCCCCTCTTCGCCCACGACATCGGTAGCCGCATCAAGGCACTCAACCAGAGGCTTGGCGGCATCAAGGAGCGGAGTGCCACCTTCAGCTTCATCAACCTCAGTTCCTACAGGGAGCATAGCACAAGGGTGCATGCCGCCTCTAGCCCAGCTGCCAGCCGAGAGACGACGGGGGAGCCTGTCCGGTCGGGTGTTGTCGGGCAGAAGATTGGAGAGGACACGAGGGAGCTGGTGGAGATGCTGGCAGAAAAGGAGTGCAACAGCAACATCATGATGGTCGCCATCGTGGGCGTCGGCGGGATCGGCAAGACCACCCTCGCCCGGGAGGTCTTCAACGACGACACCATAAAAGATAAGTTCGACAAGAGAATATGGCTAAGCGTCAACCAGGATTTCGACAAGGCTGAGCTGCTCAGGACGGCCATCACCCTTGCCGGTGGAGATCACCGTGGAGAGAAAGCAATGGCCGTGCTTCGGCCAGCCCTTACTGCTGCCTTGATAGGGAAGAAGCTCTTGCTGGTGATGGATGATGTGTGGAGCCATGAAGCATGGGAGGATGTGCTTGAAACGCCCTTGGTCAACGCTGTTGCTCCAGGCAGCCGAGTCCTCGCTACCACGAGAGATGGAAGAGTCGCCCGAGGGATGAAAGCCGTGCGCCCCTACCACCAGGTCGACAAGCTAGGCTCCGAAGATGCCTGGTCCTTGCTCAAGAAGCAGGTCAGTAACATCTGAATCAAGCTAATGGTCTATTTTATTTATTTCTGAACAGCACTAGCTAGTTACCTCACGCATCACCTATAACTCCTCCAGCTGTGCAATATAATCACTTCCTCTAGTTACGAAGGGAGTACTGTCAAACATTATTAACTTCGGCAATAATATCCTTTTGAATATTTAAATTGAACACATAAATATGACGATAGAAACAAGTAGACAAAGTTACATTTTGAAAACCATGTCGATTTCCAAAACGACTTTCTTTTTTAACTAGAGAGAGTATTTTTTAGGGTACATGTACTATTACTCACTCTGTCTAAAACTGTAGCGTGTATTTTTTTAATGGTCTTGATCAAGATGTCTGCATGTTCGCAGCTTTAAATAATTAACGTACAATTATACAATTCATTTTTGACATTCAATTTAGGTGGTATGTACGTACACCGACTGGCCTTTTGTTGGTTTCTTAATTTCCATGACGAGCTAATTAGCAAATAAAAAAGAGCCGGCATTAGTCACGTGTTAACTCTATTAGTTTAAGTTGCTTGCAGGTAGTCTCAAGTGAGCTGGATGAACCTGAGGTTGATATGCTGAAGGATATTGGATTGGAAATTATAGCCAAATGTGATGGCTTACCGCTTGCTGTCAAAGTAATGGGAGGGCTCTTGTGCAAGAGGGAGAAGCAGCGAGGTGATTGGAAGAAGGTTCGGAATGATTCCATACGGTCAGTATCCGAGATGCCCCAAGAGCTAAACTACGCAATATATTTGAGCTACGAAGACTTGCCTCCTTATATGAAGCAATGCTTTCTACACTACTCCCTTCTCCCTAAAAATACAGAGTTCGTTGTTGATACAGTTGTTAGCATGTGGATTAGTGAAGGATTTCTTCATGCAAATTCAGGTGAATTAGAAGAATTAGGAAGCGAGTGCTATAAGGAGTTAATATTGAGGAACCTTATAGAGCCAGATGCAAGCTACGCTGATCAATGGGTTTGCAACATGCATGATGTTGTTCGCTCATTTGCTCAGTATGTGGCCAGAGACGAAGCACTAGTAACTCACAGTGGTGAAACTGATATTATCAGCAAACTTAGTTCACATAAATTTCTTCGGTTATCTCTAGAAAGCAAAGGATTGGAGTCAGATGAGTTAGAGTGGAGTTTTTTGCATGCACATAAATCACTAAGAACACTAATATCAATTGGCCAGTTGAAGATTAAGCCTGGTGATTCACTGATCACATTTTCGAGACTACAGACTCTACATATACAATCTGCAAATGTTGCTCCACTGGTTGAATCTATATATAAACTCAAGCACCTAAGGTATATGTCCCTAAGATACACTGATATATCTAGACTACCAGAGAATATCAGTAAGATGAAATTCTTGCAGTACATTAGCCTTCGTGGTTGTGAAAGCTTGGTGAAACTTCCTAATGGCATTGTAAAGCTAGATCAGCTGAGGGCTCTTGACCTTAGCTACACAGGTATAAACAATATACCTAGGAGATTCCGTGGTCTAACTGATTTGAGGAAACTACGTGGGTTTCAAGCCCACGTGGATGGTGATTGGTGTAGTTTGGAAGAGTTGGGGCCACTTTCCAAGCTCATGCGTCTTAGATTAGATTGTTTGGAGAATATATCTGTTGCCTCGTCCGCCGCAAAGGCCAGACTTCGTGAAAAGGTGCATCTTTCCATTCTGGACTTACGTTGCACCAACAGATTAGGAGATGATGGGCTGGTCAAAGAGGAAGAAGGCGCCTCTGAGGAAGAGCTGCGACGAATTGAGGAGGTGTTTGATGAGCTCTGCCCTCCGTGTTGCTTAGATTATCTTAACATCAGAGGATATTTTGGTCGGCGGCTCCCAATGTGGATGATGTCAACAGCAGCGGCACCCCTCATGAGCTTGAGGATTCTAATGATGGGGGACCTGACCTACTGCACCCAACTCCCTGATGGCTTGTGCCAGCTCCCTTGTTTGCAACTCCTTCAGATCAGTCGTGCTCCAGCCATCGAGCGTGTTGGGTCTGAATTCCTGCAGCAACTCTACCATCACCATAGTCACCACTCTTCATCCCAGGCGGCGGCTGCGTTTCCGAGGTTGCATGAGATGAACTTAGTAGGAATGGTGGAATGGAAGGAGTGGGAGTGGGAGGAGCAGGTGCAAGCCATGCTTGTCTTGGAGAAGCTTGCGCTCTATCAGTGCAAGTTGAGGTGTGTTCCTCCTGGCCTTATCTCCCATGCAAGGGCTTTGAAAATATTATCCGTACAAAACGTCCAACACCTCAACTCTCTGGAAAACTTTGCTTCTCTCGTTGAGCTTGAGGTGTACTGGAACCCCGATCTCGAGAGGATCACTAATCTCCCTAAATTGCAAAAGCTTGACATTAGCTGCTGCCCAAAGCTGAAGGCATTGGAGGGCATGTTTGCACTCCAGAGGCTCGTGTTGGAGGACTATGACATGGAAACACTCCCGGGATACCTGCAAGATGTAAAACCAAGGCATTTGTTGCTGGACTGCAGCCTAGCAATGCTCACTTCCATAGCCAAGGGAAAATCTAGCCCAGAGTGGGAAAGGTTGAGTCATATCCAGCATGTCAAAGCCTATGCACATGATGGAGACAATCCGAGGAAATGGCATGTGCTATACACAAGAGTTCCATACAACTTGGAGACAGATATCGTTGTCAGCTCTTCCATATCTGCAGGTAAACTAATACAACTGTTGCATCTTATTATGTTCCGCTGCTCTGTTCGTTAGGTAGATTTTTGTTTCCTCTTGTTCATTCCACCTTTCATCCTTATGGTAGAGTCCAAATATATTTGTAGTTTTTCTTAACATTTCCAACATTTTTGTTTCGCTTGGCTGTGTTGTTCCAGGGGATGGAGAGGAATAGGACATACGAGGAAGGGGGAGAACACGAATTGAGCGGTGACTTTGTCATTCTTTTTCTTGCTTCAGTTCAGGACTTCACCTGCCACCTCTTCAACTACCAGCCCTTTGTACTGTGAGTGTTGCACAGCATCAGTGCCATCCAACTCCAGGACTGATCCTAAGTAGTTGGACCGCTATACCCGTAAGTACAACCGGTAGAGCAACAACCTTATAAACGGTCTTAGGTCAACTTCCTCTAAAAAATAGCCTATTAGGTGGGAACACCCTCACTTTTATAAATCATGCTATGTCTTCTTCCACAACCGATGTAGTTTGGTTACTTCCAAGTTTGTTGCAGCATATCACAGTTTCCTTCATTGTGATTTGTGATTTTGATCTATGATAAATGAAAGACAAAAAATGGCACTAATGTCGAAAAGATAGAAAGTAGATAACTGTTAGTTATGAGCTAAGGAATACCTTACTAGAGTGATGCCCCTAGATGAAATGCCATCCAAGATACTTAGTATGAAGTTGCATTGAGAGGTAGGTTCAATATTAGGCTTGTAATGAAGGTGCTTCAACTCATGTCTTCCCCTTTTCTATAGAAAACTGCTGGTTCATTCAGTGGCATGATTTGGACAAATCAGTAACTATACTATACACGTCCAAAAAAAGACTAAATACGTTTTCACCAGATGCATGATCATATATATGATATCTCATGTATGCAGGCGGAAGCTAGCCGACACTGCTTAATTCAGTGTATGGAGCAACAAAAGGTCTCACAATTTGATTTTGGTCACTTTTTTATCATGGGTGATAACTGAGAAGCCTTTTCTAAGAAAACGAACGTCGAAATTATTTGTGATTGTGCATTATGAACATGCATAGCAACTATTTGTGATGTATTGCACCACGTACGACAGTTGATGCAATTTTACTGCTTGCTACTTTCACCAAAGAAAACATAGATGACTGTCTAATAAGTTGCGACAGATCAATTAATTTGATACCTGCAGTCAAGACTTACAAGTTGCCAACTATCTGAATAATAAGCCTCACTTCAATATCTGGTTTACTAACATCAAAATGGTTAAAAAGTCAAAACTATGGTTAACGATTACGTATTCTACCTAGACAAATCTGCGAAAGCCTTGTGATGGTAATATTGCGACGGTACAGACAAGGGCTCCTCAGGTACCCAAGCATTATGCATTGCCACTGTGCTTAATTCATGTCTTGACTACACTGGACACAGAACGATTAGGTATTCTATGGCGCATGGCCAGTGCAATATCTTGTTCCTACACAAAAGTACACTTGGTGGCTTACAAGCTATCTCGAAGCTTTCCATCACAAAATGGGGCCATCCATACATGAACGGCCGATCAGATTCAGGAAATTTTCTTGGCGATGTCCTTGATGACCTCATCCATGTCGAGCTTATTGCTGTGAAGGGGCGTGGCATGTTCTGCATGTCAATTGTGTGTTACTTAAATACTATTACTATGCAAAATCATGGTGCATCCTAATTAATGTACTCAAAACTAAATGAAATGGCATCGCAAAGAACAGTGTAAACAAACAGATATAGAGACCTCATTCAGTAGTATTGTGCAGTGAGTTGATTTTTGGACTGAAGTGTAATATAATTGATTTAATAGGTTGGCTAGTACCAAACATCAAACAGGATTGCAAAGAGTCATCAAAGCCAAGTTTTTCGGTTATAGCTAGTTTTCAAAGAAAAAGAATGCTATAGCTAACTGAGTTGTACTATGTTATGCAGAAATCCAGAGATATATAACAAGATTACCATATGTGATATGAACACTTCACCACCTTCCTCACATATCTCAAGACACCCACGGCGTGGCTGAGAATTAGACAAAATAAAATAATACCAGTCAAGAAAGGCAAGAGAACAGAGAAGCCTTTTAAGGATTGATAATCACAGAAACCCACAGTGTGGTGAAGTTCATGATGATATGAAGTTTTTACACAGTGGAGATACTTTTTCATTCAGAGTTGATTATCACATAAACCCGAAACAAAGACTTTCAAGAACCTCCACCTTCAAAGCTCGGTCTAACTGTCAGACTTGGTGCCGGAGAATCGGACACGAAGCGAGTGATAAGAGGAAACTACAAGCAGAATTGCAACAAGAATTATTCAATACAATACAAGGACTGATAAGAAATATTAAGATTACGGAAGGCTTCTTGGGTTTCTTTTCTTTTCTTGGCTTGCGTGACATCTCATGCGATCTCGGTTCATGCCAACCGACAAAGATGACTAGAAATGCTCTGTTTTGCGGCCAATGTATGCAGCCGGTTTGATGATACGACATAACAAAGTAGTTTTTTCCTGCATGCATTTTTATTCTTTTACAAGTTTTACAGTACACAGCAACACGCACCTCCGAGTCCGCACACGAGGCGTGTATCGGTGTAATCGAAAGCATGCAAGACAAATGCACCAGCGAAGGGGAACTAAATTGCGATTTACAAAAGCATGCATAAAAACAATAACTCATCAACCCATAGTTCAGACCGCATAATGTTGCCAACTTCCAGCGCATAGCTATTAGCACTTTGGAGTACGCAACTTTGTGGATTCAATAAATGGTGTTGCGCATGTTGTAGGCGTAGTTCTCCAACGTCGCCTCCAACTTCTTGTGCTCCTCGTCCTCGGACTTTTACCTCTCAAATCTGGACCATCTTCTCGATCTCCTCCTTGCTCACCTGCCCTTGTCGTTGGTGATGGTGATTTTGTTCTTCCGCCGGTGGTCTTGTCCTCGGCAAAGATGTTCGGATACCATTCGCATCAATGTCGAAGCAAACGGTGATCCGAGGAACACCCAGGCGTACCTCCTGCAGTCTCCAAACCAAGAGAAAGGGGGTGACATCCAACAGAGGAGGTCATGGACCTACTCATTACCCTCTCCGCTCAAGATGGCGGCTGGACCGCGACTCCGTGAGGCAACAACCTCATCCGGTTGATGTTCTTGCAAAGGTCCTTCCCATTGAAGAGAAGTCGTTGCACCCTTGGAATCCTAGTGGAGCCACCAACAAGGACAACATCATGAACAGAGCACTTGTCCATCTTGGCATCCTCGGGCACTTCTCCACAGTGCTCCATACACTTCTGAAGAGATCCATATTGAGCTCCTCGAACTGGCTCGGGTGATGGTTGAGTAGAAGTCAAAGCCCTCATACAATGAGTCAATCTCAATGGTGGTGCAGGCGGTGGAGGAGAGGGTCCTCTTCGCCTCTCGCAAGCTGTCCTCGACCTCTGGAGAGCCCCAGGGTTGCAGTGATATCCTTCTTGTTCTTTCTCTTGAACTCTGGACAAAGTGGTTGACCATCCGGTTGTCAAAGTCCTCACCACCAAGGTGTGAGTCACCACCGTGGCCTTGACCTCAAAGATACCCTCCTCAATAGTGAGAAGAAAGACATAAAAGGTACCGCCTCCGAGGTGAAAGAGAACATTCTTCTCACCAATGATGCTAGCCTTCTTATCAAGACCATAAGCAATAGCGGCAGCAGTCGGCTCGTTGATGACACGCATAACATTGAGACCAGCAATCACACCAAATCCTTGGTGGCCTGCTTTTGAGAGTAGTTGAAATAGGCAGGAGCAGTGACAACGGCGTTCTTGATGGTGGTGCCAAGGTAGGCTTCAGCAAAATCTCATGCATCTTGATGAGGACCATAAAGGAAATCTCTTCATCTGCAAACTGCTTCTCCTCACCCTTGTATTGGACAACAATCATACCCTTGTCTCCAGGTCCAGCAATAACCTTGAAGGGCGAGTTTAATGTCACTCGGGCAGAGCATCGATAAATCTCCTGCCAATGAGATACTTGGCATCTGCAAAGAACTGCTGTCAGTACTTGCAATACAAATTTATACTACAATGATACATGCAAAGTTGCAATAAATAAAGAGCATCAACAATACAAATCGACCTAGACATGTATAGCCAGAGAAACTTGACTAGTTGCTATGCCGGGACTGTTGGATTTTGATCTAGGCCAAACGGTTGAAAGAGGGAGACGTGGGGTGATGCCCACGTTCACCCGTTTCTCATGCGCCCTGATTGGGGTGCCTAACCAACTTTGGTTACGGTCCCCCGTTGCGCAGCGCAAGATAAAAAGGGGGTTCCGGCCTCTCACGTTCGGGTTATTCTACGGTTCCCGTGAGAGTCTAAACCTCACACAAAACCCTAAGTCAACCGATCTACTGCGCGCTGCCAGCAACAGGAAGACCGTCGCCACTGCAGGACATCGCCGGCGATCTTCCGAACTGCAAGGCCTCCCCGACCTTCACGGACTCGCGCCTCACGCCTGCATCACGCAGGCACGTGGACTTCAGCTCAATGGCCTTGATCGCTGACCGTAAGTCCCCCCGATCTGATGAAACCCTAGGTGTTCTAGTGCTAGGCTAGCGGTTTATGTGATGTGCATGATGATTGAGGTATAACATTTGGTATCAGAGCCTCTACTAGTTTTCCTAGAACCCTAGCCCAATGATGTGCTCGGTTATGTTTTCGAATTAGGGTTTTTACTCAATGTCGTTCTTGTTCTTGGGCTCGGGTAGCATGTTAGAAGGAGGGGAATCGAAAGATTACAAGCAAACCCTAAGGTTTTTCCCCAAAATTTGATGAATCCCGAACCCTAGAAACCCCAAATCATGATGAACCCTAAAGTATTTTTCCCCAAATTCCCACATCATGCAAACCTTTTTGGATCTTCGGATCGGAAAGAACAAAATAATAATAATAATAAATTTGTTCGGTTCGGCGACGGGGGAAACTCACGGCTTTCGGGGCCGCCGCCTTGCTCCGCGCTAGGCCGTCGCCGGTGCCGCTCCTCGCTCGAGCGCCGCCGCTACGCAGGCACCGCCTTTGCCGCCGCCGCATGGGCTTCGGTTTTTTCGCAAGGAGGCGGGCGCAAATGGGATCTGGGGTTAGCGTTTTCACCCTTTTGTCTCGACTACCAACGGTCAATTTTCTTCGGGCTGGAGATTGGTTTGGGCCGGCTGCGTTTCCGGAAGATCCGACGGCGAGCGCGTGAAGCGCGTTGTTTTGGCTGTTGGGTTTCGGCCCAGCAGCGCATGATAATTGTTTTCCCAGTATATATTTTTATGCATTTATAGTATATCTCATGTATAATTGATGATTATTTGATGTCTCTCATGAAAATATTACTGGATAATGTCTTTAAGCTGCTGAAAATATTATGCTATCATTTCTGCTGCCTGATGTTCTGTCTCTAATTGAATGAAACCAACGAGAAATTCAATTAGAAAGTTATGTTTATTTTTACATCCTATTACTTTTGGACCAACGTTAATTGTAATTGCATGTTATCAATTATGTTTGTTTTCCCATGCTATTACTCTTTGACCAACGTTAATTGTAATTGCATGTTATGAATTATGTTAAATTTTTCGTTTCTGCCCAACGGTGATCCGAAAAATTCTTATGAGCATGTTGTTAATCATACCAACGTAAGGTTAACTTTCATGCAAATTAATTATGCATTTTCCTAATGAAAATTTTAAATTTTTCAGCTGCTACTGTTTTCGCTCAAGTTAATGCAATTGAGCCACTTAATGGCAGCAACTTCCAGAAATGGAAGTTTGCACTTATAACGACCTTTACATCTCATGGATCTAGACTACATTCAGGTTCGATTAGCATGTCGCTCCTAACGAAGGGGAGGATAAATTTGATGACAAAATGAAGGAGTACAAAACTAATGTTGAGAAGTGAGAGCGGTCTAACCGCATTTCACTTGCTGTAATAAAGAACTCCATCAGTGAAGCCATTAGGGAATCAATCCCTGAAAAAGAAAAAGTGAAGGAGTACTTGTCCTCCATCGAGGATCACTTTAAGGGGTCCTCTAAGGTTTATGCTACCACAATGATGCACAGGCTCATGAACACTAAGTACAATGGTACTAGAAATGTCCGTGAGCACATTATGACCATAATTAACATTGCTGCCAGACTTAAGACAATGGAAATGGAAATTTCTGATGGTTTTGTTGTCCATTACATTAAAAGCTTCATATTGCTTAGGAAGAAACATCATAATGTAATAGACAACAAAAACATCAGAAATTTCCATGTTCATTGTCTTAAGTCTGGCAGCAATGTTAATTATGATCATAATGTGCTCACGGACATTTTCAGTACCATTATACTTAATGTTCATGAGCATGTACATCACTGTGGTAGCATAAACCTTAGAAGACCCCTTAAAGTGATCCTCGATGAAGGACAAATATTCTTTCACCTTTTCCTTTTCAGAGATTGCTCTCCTAATGGCTTCACTGATGGAGTTCTTCATTACAGCAAGTGAAATACGGTTAGACCGCTCCCACTTCTCAGCATTAGTTTTGTACTCCTTCATTTTGTCATCAAATTTATCCTCCCCTTCATTAGGAGCGACATGCTCATCGAACCTGAATGCGTAGTCCAGATCCATAAGCTGGAAGGTCGTCATAAGTGCAAACTTCCATTTCTGAAAGTTGCTGCCGTTAAGTGGCTCAATCGCATTAACTTGAGCGGAAACAGTAGCAGCTGAAAAATTTAAAATTTTCATTAGGAAAATGCATAATTAATTTGCATGAAAGTTAACCTTACGTTGGTATGATTAACAAAATGCTCATAAGAATTTTTCGCATCACCGTTGGGCAGAAACGAAAAATTTAACATAATTCATAACATGCAATTACAATTAACGTTGGTCAAAGAGTAATAGCATGGGAAAACAAACATAATTGATAACATGCAATTACAATTAACGTTGGTCCAAAAGTAATAGCATGTAAAAATAAACATAACTTTCCAATTGAATTTCTCGTTGGTTTCATTCAATTAAAGACAGAACATCAGGCAGCGGAAATGATAGCATAATATTTTCAGCAGCTTAAAGACATTATCCAGTAATATTTTCATGAGAGACATCAAATAATCATCAATTATACATGAGATATACTATAAATACATGAAAATATATACTGGGAAAAAATTATCACGCGCTACTGGGCCGAAACCCAACAGCCAAAACAATGCAGAATGTGCTTCACGCGCGCGCCATCGGATCAAGATCCAACGGCCGGAAACGCAGCCGGCCCAAACCAATCTCCAGCCTGAGGAACTTGACTAGTTGCTATGATACATGCAAAGTTGTAATAAATAAAGAGCATCAACAATACAAATCGACCTAGACATGTATAGCCAGAGAAACTTGACTAGTTGCTATGCCGGGACAAGCATCAATAACTTCTTTGCAAGCAGAATACAAGCATTTGAATCCAACATATGGCAGGAGGCAACATCAACAAACATTTAAGACTTATGGAGAACCACTTATAATATAATAAGTTAAGAGTTGTTCCCATGCTTACAACTGAAATAAGAGATTAGCTTGCACGATTGCTAGATCAATATACTGTTCAGATTCATATGCATTCTGATCTAGAGCCCAAAACCAAAGCATAAGGTAGGTTATGCTAAGCAGTAAGCGCTACCAATTTGACAAACTAGAACATGTAAACAGCTATATAGTAACTGGAGGTTCATCAGGGAGCAACCAGTGTCGCAAGGTCCGTTCCCCCTTGTTAGGCAGTGTTTGGTTCGAGGGACAGGGACGTCCCAGGTAGGATATCCCACCTCGGGGTGGTGTTTGCTTCTGGGACAAGCAGAGTCAAGGACATCCCACTAGGAATATTCCTTGTAGATCTGGGACCAGGCAATCCTCTTTTTTTCATGGGACAGAGTCATCCCACGTGGGATAGAGTCATCCCACCTCTTTGTTTTTTTAAGTACTGTTTTGTTTAAAAAAATTTTAAAAAAAACTCAAAGGCTTATGTGTACAAACATATCAACAATAGCCTTCAATTTTTAAAAAAACTCAAAGGCCACACATGTCCCACCTTCATCCTTCCATCCAAACAAAGGATGGGACCATTCCATCCCACTTTATCATTCCAACCAAACAAAAAACAGGGATGACTCTATCCCCCTAACCAAACAAAAAATGGGATCATCCCATCCCAAAACCAGGGACAGGACCATCCCATCCCACCTTGTCTCTAAACCAAACACAACCTTATATGCCATATTTCGAGACGCATGGTCACAAAAGAATACCATGTGTCAGATACCAGATGGCATTAGAAACTACATAAAGTTTCCATATGGATTAAAAAGAACCATCCATAACATTTAACAACCTCAGCCGAAAGATGGTGATTTATTTGGAATAATCACTGTAAGTTCAGCAAATGGGTTTATTTACATCACAGGTTGCACACTGTTGGATTCAAAACTTTCAAATATGCAAATCAAACCTTTTTGGAAAATAGGTTAACTGTTGCATAGCTACTGTTGCCCCAAAAATAAAAATCAATGAATGACGTAGATTGATCATCATCTGAGATGCAGAGATGTGGAATGGATAAAGCATCATCACTTCTCCCTCCGAAATTTCTTTAAAGCTAGACGACACAAATGACATATCCTTTCTCAGCAAGGCAGCATTTTATACACTAAAAATAGGTTATTCCTAAGCAAGTATTATCGCAACAGATAATTGCACAATGATGTTAAGCTAATGAACTAGGATCCCACATCCAATAACATCTAAGTAAGCAGGCGAGTAAATTATCAGCACAAAGATTTGTGAAGTGTTCGCTGACGTCGATTGAACTAAGCATCCAGATAGATCCAATTAGTAAATCCTGGCACACTAAGCAGCAGCAACCACTAAATCACATCAACACAGACTCAAAATGCTGTACCACTGATGCAATCACAAGTACCAGAGCTACAAGTCCAAAGGCAGCATACAGATCTAGGTTCCTAAATAGAGATCGAAGCAGCAGGTAAACTAATGAGCCTCAGCTCCACAGATCTAACACACAGAAAAATAAAAACCAAACAATAAAGCAGGAAGGAGAAGAGATCTGGGGTGGGAAGGAGGGCAGCAGAGTGGCTCACCGAAGACGGTGTTGATGGGGGTTCATGGCGACCTGGTTCTTGGCGGCATCGCCGATGAGCCCTCTCGGAGTCGGTGAAGGCGACGTAGGAGGGCGTGGTGCACGAGCAGGTGGTGCCCAGGTCGATCCCGATCGCCGGACCCTCGCCTTGCCCGCCATCGGAGTTTTTTTTTTATCTCCCCGCCATCGGAGTTGCTCGCGAGCAGTACGGTGGCGGCGGCTCGGGTTTTGCGAGGAGTGGAAGAGGGGAAGAGAGGCCGTGGAGGGCGGGAATTTATAGCGGAGGGGGTGGGGTTACGAGGGGTAAAATTTTTGCTTTTTAGCCTAAAATTTGAAAGTTTTTACATATGGACCCCTGGAGAAAAGATTTGCAAAAATGGACCCCTAGCACGGCGCCAACTCACATGGCGCCCAGGGTACACGGCACGGCGCCATATGCTTTGGCGCCGTGAGTGGACACGTAGGATCCACGGTGGCACACCACGGCGCCAAAGCATATGGCGTCGTGACATTCATAAACGGCGCTAACGTTCGTGGCGCCGTTTCCTGGGACTTAAGACCGAGCGCAGCCCCCGGCCCCCTCACTCCACTCCTCTGTTTGAACAGACCGAGCAGAGAGCAGCCTCCGCCGCCGCCCCTCTCTCCCCCCTCAAAATCCATCCCAATCCATCGATTTTCTTCGCGATTTTGCTTCCAAACCGAGCAAGCAAGGTGAGCTCCCTCTCCTCCTTTGATTTGTTGCAGTAGATATGGATTATTTGAGGTACATTTCGTAGGGCAAAAGTTGAAACCCTATATGAAATTAGTTGGATTTGGCTCGGTTTTAGGTTCGATTCGCAATAGATATGCGTAATGTATTAGCAATAATGTGGATAGATCCGTTTCTAGGTTGAAATTAGTTGGATTAGGGTTTGATTTGGGTAACTAGATAACCTAGGGTTAGAAACGAGAAAAATTATAAAGCTTATTCATTTCGCATTTTAGGTTGTCATGGGCTTCACTCGTTTGCCACCTCCATCTGGTGTTCCCGTGCCGATGTGTTATTGCGGCGATCCTTGCAAAGTGGAACGGTCGGATGATCCAGATACATATAGGCAGAGGTACTTGATGTGCGCCAACTGGGCGTTCGATCCGCCACGTGCCGCCGTTGTCCTCGGCAAGATGGTATGTTGTATTGTCGATTCATCGAATTGGTATTAATTCTGTTGGTTTAACGAATGCGTACATTTGCAGGAGCCTCCACCGCTTTGTGATTTTGAGCGGTGGATCGACATCGCGATCGGCGAGGATGACAAAAATATCTTGACGCCAATAAGAAGTGGGATGAAGAACGAAAGGAGAGGTGGGAAAGGGAGAAGAAACAGGAGGAGGCCGCGAGGGAACACCGTGAGGAGGAGCGTAGGAGGGCCGCGGCAAAGCGCAAGGGAGAAAGGCAGAAGAAGCTAGAGAGAGCGCGGCGTGCCAAGGCGGCCCTTGAGCAGTACCCTGATGCTCAGAGGAGGAGCGTAGGAGGGCTGCGGCAAAGCGCAAGGGAGAAAGGCAGAAGAAGCTAGAGAGAGCGCGGCGTGCCAAGGCGGCCCTTGAGCAGTACCCTGATGCTCAGAGGAAGGGGAAGTGGCCTCGATGCACTCAGTAGGTTATTGCTATGTATATTTAATGTTTGATGCATGCGGACATTTGTATTTTCTGAAAATTTATAAACTATGTATGTGGACGTATGCACTCAGTATGTTATTTTTGGCTGTGCTTATTCATTTGGTGAATGTCAATTAGTATTGTTTGTGCGGATGGAACGAAACAACTAGGCTGAGCTTGCAGTTTTATGCAAGTGCAGTACTCTGGCGCCGAGCTATTGAACTACGGTGCGCAAAACTTTGGCGCCACATCCTGGCGCCAAAGTTCCTGGCGCCGTTTTTCAATAACTTGGCGCCAGAGTGTTTGGCGCCGTGCTACGAAAACCTACAGAAAAACAGCAAAGAGATGTCTGTTTCTGCATATACAAAACACATGCACACATGTATATACATACATTCACATATAAAACACATACGCATAACTCTCAATAAAGTCTAGATGCATACATTTTACATATATATATCTCAAATCATACATACATACATATATGCACACATACACATATAAAATACACATACACATACATATATGCACACATACATCGTCATGCACACATATAAAATACACATACACATACACACAACTCTCATCATCATGGATTGGAGGACGCAGTATGAGAATCATCGTGAGCTTGCCGCGGTGCTCTCTGTCGTAGAACTCGTCCACCAGCCGGTACCTCGCCATCCTGTGCATTCAAAATTACGTTACTGATAAAAATAACAAAATATCTAAAAATTATGCTCTCTAGACCTAACGCTGCTAACCTGAGTGGAACGACGTTGACACGTCCGTGAATTGTGACCCAATAGATCACACATACCGCAGTGTGTCTCCTGTGGGTCCTCAACGAAGGGATTTGCCCTACCCCTCTTGGTACCTTGACCGCTTCCTGCTGCCTCTCTTGTGCCAACGTAACCCCGCGTCCGCTATATACCTGGGACCCGGGTAAAGTGACCACTCGCTTTCATCACGATATGGCTCGAACCGTGGGGCCCATGTCCTCACCAACGAATCCACGCTGAATAGTCTCGGGATTTTGGTCTCAACATCGACATTCCGGGCCCTACATGCGGTCACCATGTGGGAGCATGGAAAATGGAACTTGTCGGGAACACCGCATGTGCATGTGAAGGATGTAATCACGACCTTATGCTTTCGGGCCTCTCGGAGCTCTCCATTCTCGGTTGTCCCTCCACCCTCAACAACCTCATACGTGCCCGTCACATGGTCAAAACAGTGGTACTCCTGTTCATTGGCTTGCATATTCGCTTTGGTAATGAAGCCGTGAGGACGAGGTGGCCAACGTGCATGTGCCTTTAACATGTCTGAGGCTTCCCGGTGCCGGTTGACAAACCATGCAACACACTTGTAGAAAGTGAACGCCGCAATTGCGGTAACTGGCAATCCACGTGCCCCCTTAAGCAGCCCGTTGAAGCATTCTGCCATGTTGCTAGTCATGAACCCATACCTCCTTCCCAATGGGTCATGAGCCCTTGACCATTTGTGCACATCCCTCATTAAACCCCTTATCCAATCACGACCCTCGGCATTAGTTTTTGTTTTCAACTCCTCTAACTTCTCATCGAACAGCTTTACCTCCCTCTGGCGACATACCTCCTCGAAAAGTGCAAAGTTGGCCTTCACCCCATCTTTTTTGAACAAGTTCTCCGCAAGGTGCCTTGTGCACCAACGATGATGTACAGGTAAATATCCTGGTATCACTTCCTTAACGGCGCTCAAGATCCCAGCGTGTCTGTCAGACAACACACATACCTCCCTCCCCGGGCCAACCACATGGATCCGTACAAGCCATAGAAACCAAGCCCAGCTAGATTTGTCCTCCTTCTCCACCAAAGCAAAAGCCAACGGCACAAGCGAGTTGTCCGCATCACAGCCAATAGAAATCAACAACGTTCCCTCATACTTGCCCAACAGGAACGTCCCATCAATTGACAGAACAGGCCTACAATGTTTGAAAGCCTCGACACACTGACCAAAGCACCAGAATGCTCGAAAAAAAATCTGTCTTCCATTAACCCATACATCGGGCTTAGGCACGTACTCATACTGCATTCCTGCATTGGCCGCTTTCATTGCGTTCAACATGGCCGGCAAACACTCATACGCCTCCTCCCAATCACCATAAATCAACTTCAAAGCACGTTGTTGCGCCCTCCATGCTTTCCCATACTTGATTGTGTAGTGCCACTTTAGTTTAACGGCCTCTATCACTGGCGGCCACGCGCATCGTCGGCATGTGCTTTATCATGGGGTACAGGCGGGTTGCAATGAACCGAGAAGTCAACTGACGATGTTTCTGGCTGGGCTCGGAAGACCCACAGCTGTGCGGTCCATCCACAGTTGTAATCTTAAACCTCTCTGTACCCTTCACCTTCCTGGCACAGACTTTCCATGCACACCCTGTGCTCTCACATTTGATGGTGTACCGACGTTTGGCGTATGAGTTCTTAACCCGGTATGGACGGTTGTGCACGATCGAGTACTCTTTCAACCACATCTTCAATGCCGACATATCCTCAAAGACATGACCCTTCTGAATTATGATACTAGCCCCAGGCCTAGGTACGTCCCTCTGCATTTGCCCTCCATCCGCGACAGCCCTATGTGCGTTGCTCAGGTCATTATAATCGGACACTAGTGGATCACGGCCAGGAAACATTCTTCTCAACATCTCAAGTTCGCTAGACGTCAAACTGTGGATCGGTCTGTCATCATCTGAGTCCACAGCCCTCGCATCCTCATAATCAGCCTTGTCTCCTGCAATCTGTACATCCACCCTGTTAGATGCTACACAAACCATGGGTTCCTCAAACACTGTCTCCTCGTCGAATCCACCAACAAAGCGGTCATCGACATCCTCAGAGTCAGCTTCTACCTGAGTCAATGGAACCTCACATACTTGAGCCGAGGATACAACTTGCACCTCGACCTCTTCATGATCTGGTGACCCAACCAACGGTGAGTCATTGGGATCCAATGCAGCCCTAGGAGGCGATTGATCTCTCACCACCCTCTGCACAAACAAGTCAGGTGCTCTGACCTCTGAGTCCAAAACAATGGCCACATAGTTATCCCATTCACCGTCGCTGCCAATCGAAACCAATCTCTTTATACGCGGCCCCTTTGACGACCCAACATCAATCAATCCTTGCATAACGACATCACCATGCTCATCTGTCCATCCCAACCTCTCTTTCAAGCGATAAATGACCTCACCATACGACGGACGTGAACTAAATAGCAATGTGGTCTCTTCCATGCCCTCCAAATCAACACCCCCATTGTCATTTCTCTTCACAGTACCACCATGGTGCAAAGTCACAACCTTATCCATCTATAGCACAACAAACAAACATATCTCAGTCATTACGTACAATAATCTCAACCTAGAAACGGATCTATCCACATTATTGCTAATACATTACGCATATCTATTGCGAATCGAACCTAAAACCGAGCCAAATCCAACTAATTTCATCTAGGATTTCAACTTTTGCCCTACGAAATGTACCTCAAATAATCCATATCTACTGCAACAAATCAAAGGAGGAGAGGGAGCTCACCTTGCTTGCTCGGTTTGGAAGCAAAATCGCGAAGAAAATCGATGGATTGGGGTGGATTTTGAGGGGGGAGAGAGGGGCGGCGGCGGAGGCTGCTCTCTGCTCGGTCTGTTCATACAGAGGAGTGGAGTGAGGGGGCCGGGGGCTGCGCTCGGCCTTAAGTCCCAGGAAACGGCGCCACGAACGTTAGCGCCGTTTATGAATGTCACGGCGCCATATGCTTTGGCGCCGTGGTGTGCCACCGTGGATCCTACGTGTCCACTCACGGCGCCAAAGCATATGGCGCCGTGCCGTGTACCCTGGGCGCCATGTGAGTTGGCGCCGTGCTAGGGGTCCATTTTTGCAAATCTTTTCTCCAGGGGTCCATATGTAAAGAACTTTCAAATTTTGGGCTAAAAAGCAAAAATTTTACTTACGAGGGCGGGGCTTGTTGACGTTTGATGTTGATCGGACGGTGGTGGGCGCGCGGGGCGTTGTAGCCGTTCTCATGGATTGGGCCGATCGGGCCATCAAATTATTGTCTTCGGCCCACCTCAGCTGGCCCATCAAATTAGCTGGTTTTCTTGGATTGGATGTTGACCGGGCGAGCAACTCGTTGCTCTCAAAAAGGAGTGGCTGGCTCGTTACAACCCAACTGTACGTGATCACCCTAATCTAATGGAGTAAGCAGCTACCTCCTTCATTGTTCTAATGGCTGGTCGTTACAACCAAGTTAAGCAAGCGCACGATCCACGTAATCCAGTATTACCTGTAAGGTTACCTCTTATTTACTGAAAGATGGCCGGAGTTGTAAAACAACTCATCAGCTACTAGCCAGTGCAGCATAATATATAATGCTATTCTTTTTAGTTGAGGCTTATGGCTTTTAGTTACAGCTTGTGGCTTTTAGACTGATATAAATTAAGTCGGTACAACATGTACTATAAGTAACTAGTATACTCCATCTTGAAAAGATACTCCGTTTAAAAGTTAGTTACTGTAGAAAAGTCAAAAGCAGAAGCCAAAAGCTGAAAAAGAACAGGGCTATAACTAACTGCAAGCACTTGTTGGTACACTTTCTTTGTTTTTGTTTCCTTATCGAAGCTAGCGGAGTGAGTGACGGTGCATTTGTGCAGCTAGATTTCTTTTAAAGTTCATAGTATCAAATAATTTAGGCTTATTCTTTTGGCTTGTGGCTTTTAGCTGCGGCTTTTGGCTTTTAGACTAATTGTACGAGAGATTACAGAGTAACAGCAACTCACGTATGGTTTTTGTCGATATAAAAAAAAGTCATTAAAGTATGTACTACAATTAACTAGTAGACCTCTCTGCTTAAAAGCTAGTTATTGTAGAAAAGCCGAAAAGCAGCTTTTAGAAGCTGAAAAGAACAGGGTCATTATATAACTTAGATATATAAGAATATGTTTACATATCTTGTAGACTATTTATATTTTCAAGATATCACAAGCGCTACGGATGATAAATAAGAATTGAAGGAAAATATAACTTGAGAAATATAATTGAAGTATGAACTCCGACAGAAGAAAATCATTAAGTATAATAAGTTGTTATGATTCTTGAAAACATAATCACTCTCCATCATGCATGAATTATATAGCTGCATGCTACATGCACATGTACCTCTTTAATCTCAAGCAATCCACTGATTATATGTGCAGCGAATTTTCTTATTAGTTTACATGATATTAGAGTACCTTTGATTAAGACAAAATTTCAAGATATCAACAGTGTAGATCTTTCTCTTTTCCTTCGATTAACACAAAATTTCTGTGATGTTTTATTGGAGTTTGTATAAAATCAAATTACTAATTTTATTTAATTTATTCCAAATTTTAATTATATAGGGATTTTACTTTGGAATTAGTATGGAAATCAAATTACAAAAATTCTTTTATTTTTTATTCCGAATTTCAATTAATTTCTTTAGAGTTCATATAGAAATTCATTTGCTAATTTTCTTTAATTTTTATTCAGAATTATAGTTATTTTTGTTGGAATTCGTATACAAATCCAAGTGCTAATTTTTGTTTAGTTTTTATTCTGGATTATATTTATTTGTGAATTTTACTTAGGAATTCGTATGAAAATCAAATTATTAATTTAATTTCATTTTTATTCCAACTCTTAGTTTTTTTTGGATTGTACTTGATGTTAACTCTTTATTTTAATCTAGCCCATTATAATATGGACTCATCACAATTTATGGTGTAGATATTTATCTTTTTCTCGATTAACGTGGTATTTTTTAATCTTTGAGAGCGAACGTGATGGCTTCTTTTACATTGCTTTAATAATATAGGATAAAATAGTTAGATAGATGGATATATAGATAGATTAGGGTGAATCCTTTGTTTCCAAAAGAAAAAAGAAAACTTGTTGGTACACTGTTCGTTGAGTTATTGCTTCATACTTGACAAATGCAAGCAGTGTACGTACGTTCGAACATCATCATCTGCATGCACAAGCTGCAGCAGCTGAAAATCTGGAGAATTTATCTGCTCTCTCGTGTCTCTGTCCGAAGCCTAATATATGCGAGTCAACTCACCAACAATACGACGACAAATTAAACCATCTACGTAACGTGAATATTCATCGCTCATCAGATAATGCATCCGTAACTCAAGAAGAAAAAAATGCAGAGATGGAGATTACGTGCATAAGCAAAAGCAACCAACCCAGAGGGGAGGGAGGAATCTGATCAAGTCCAACGGGTCGCCAAATGTAATGATCAGCAATCCACTGTTGACATACCAATAATCCATCTTTCTCTTTCTGCTTAGTTACATAGATCGTTGGGACCAAATCGACTTTTGCGATAGCAAGAAACATGCATTGCGTAGCATGCTATCTCGCACCATCTCTGACGGATCCACGTACGCACTACTACAGAAATCGACATTACAGACGGTTCAGAAACGTCATCACAGACGGTTTTCTGAACCGTCTGAATTTATGGGTCAGTGATGATCGAAGGTTATCACAGACGGTTTTCGAACCGTCTGTGATTATTAGATATCACAGACGGTTTTTAATTAAAACCGTCAGGATTATCGAATATCACGCGGTTTTTAATTAAAAACCGTCTGTGATATCTAATAATCACAGACCGTTTTTAATGAAAAACCGTCTGTGATACATATCACAGACGGTTTTACTTAAAACCGTCGTGATATTCCTTCCTCCTAAACCAAAATCTATTTACGCTTATTGGCTAGCCTCGAAATGCTAGCCATGCCCTCTGAAACAAGCGAGATAATCACGGACAAAAACATACAATTCACACATCTCATTTGCTTTCAGGTACATTTCGCAGACATAAAACATCCAATTGACATCGCACTTCATCTCACAGACATAAAGCATGCATCCATTTCGCAAATCAATTAATTGAATTGAACTGAAATATCCATTAACAAATGCCGATTACAAAAGATCTACACTGCATTTACACTTAGTGATAAGACCAATAGGAAATCAGTGTGCGCAGTGGAACCGTCCTTCTGGCTGTATGACTTGAGTCAGCAAAAAGAACGCTAACTCTGATTGAACCTCTCGAAGCTCGGATCGTTTCAATGCGATTGACGGGATTGATACACTGTCGATAGGAATATCAATGTACATATATATGTAACGTGATAAGTATGAAGTAATTATGGGAAGAGTGACAAACCTTGCGATTGGTGACCCTCGAGGAATCGAGGAGTAGTTCCATATGTTGGCAAACGTAGTATCCACATGTGTTGCCATTCTGCTTGGTGGCACCGCAAAAATGGAATGTGTTAGTTCAAAAGGCATTAGTACCATCTGTTGCATAGGATTAATTAATGTGAAATAGCGAATACCTTAAAATCTCGAACATGTGTCAAAGAGCCGTTGGCCCGCGCTCGAGTCACCTCCTTTTCAATGTACATCGCGAACGCCCTCGTAATTCGAAAAGGTTAACCTTAATCATTCGGAAGGAAAGAAAGAGTACAATGTAGATATGTATGGGGAATATGTGCTTACCTATCGATTACTTGGCGACAATTGTGAAGTCCATTTTATTCTTACTTAGGAATCAAGGTAATATACCTTGTTCCATTTTGGTACAATTACTATTAAAATCCAATGAAAGCTCGATTGAAGGGCATAAGTACATAGTCCTTATTGCGACAACTCAAGAGCTCGATGCAATGTACCTCTCGACGAGGATGCCTCCACGTCGATGGTAGTCTTGGCGACCAATTGTGGGTCCAAGAAACCAGGTGATGAGTTCGATACTCTAGCTTTAATCAGCATGTGTCTATATATATACACGAAAGCAAAAATTAGATATGGCATTTATCGGTATGACATTAACGGAGACGTGATTGTACACACTTACGGCGTCGGCATCGAGCGATTGAGGCGTCAAGAGCGTTGAGCATGAACAGCTCGAATAAATCCTCAAAGCGACCACGAATGTACACTCTTGAAGATTGTGGTGTAAATCTTCCTCGGAGAATTTGACAATGATACTTGAAGTCCGTTCTCCTCGGCTTATTGGATCGCTGCATATACCACGTGTGCAATTGCATGCAACTATATGGTAGCTTTTGGAGGGCTTTTGCTCGAGCAACGGCTCGCCAAGCACGCAATTTGCGGGCCAAAGGGTGGTACGGAAGATCATCATTGGTCTTCTTTGCTTTGCCCTTGCCGCCTTGCTGCCTCGGCTATGGGTTGACTTCACGAAGTCGACTTTGAAGGTAGCAGCGGTGCAAGTTGCTCTGGCGAGAATAGGGCCCGTGGAGATAGCACCGTTGTAGTATCCGGTGGTGGAACCGATCGGTCTTGTATCGAGATGGCACCGGTGCATGTTGCTCGTCCCGCCACCGTGAAGAAGCCTCGAGGAAGATGTCGCTTTTGGCCACCGGATGAATGTTCCAATGGCTCGTCCTAGAGTCACGATCTCGTCGTTGGGGGCTTGATGGCGGGACCACCTCAAAATTGACATACACACCATCCACATTAACTTTTGCGAAGCTGGCGCTAAAGCTTGGCGTGCACCATGGCCCGTTACGACGAATATGCCCGCCCTAGCAGCGTACAAGGGAATGGCGCCATATCTCACTTGGAGCTTGCAGTTCGTAGGCTCCTACATAACGATACAAAATTAGCTACTCGAATAGGCCTACCAATGGAGCAAGCATTCGAGAGGTAATAATTATTACCAGGATGTCGTCCACAGGAAATTTGGACTGGGTATGCGTCGGATTGGACGCGCAGCTACTCGGACGGTTGTGCGGGCTACCTAGCATAGCAGCGGCGGTGGCGGCCTGCTGACTTTCTGTCTGTTTCCGCACCTCTTCTCTGATTACTTCACCCATCTGAGCAAATAGCTCCTCTCGAAGAGATTCCTTGATCTCTTCTCGTAGCTGCTCCTCACGCTCGGCTTTGTTTCTCTTCCTACGCCGATACATTCCGGAGTCATCTTGGAAACCATGTTTCCAAGGAACGTAAAGCCCAAGGCCTCTCGTACGACCCGGGTGCTCCTTGTTTCCCAGGGCCACGGAGAGCATATCATTCTCCCTTGTTCCCTGGAATGATCCTAGGGTAGATTCAAAACTCAGCTCTTCCTGCAAGAGCACGACATGTCATTTCAATTAAATGCGAAGTTGTGGAGTAATTACAAGCTACGTAGTTCGATCGATATCTTACCAGTATTGGGACACTTGCTGGTCCGCGGGGTTTCAAAGGAGACGTCCCGATGTCGTTGTAGATGACCTTGCTCTAAGCCAATTTCGAGCGCGTCATCCGGATATTGGAAAACGGCGGGCGATGTCCTCTGCAGCTGCCACTCATCCTCCAACCTCCATCTGCGGGATTCTACCCGCATACCCAGGTGCCAAGTCCGTGGGGTGCGTGTTTTTGCTGGAGGGCCTTGTGCGCCACACTTGTACTTTTGAATTCTTGGTCGTTTTCATCGCCTTGAACTCTTCCCATTGTGATTCCGGAATGGGTATTTAGTAAAAGGCGTTTCGTCCGTCTCCACGTATTTCGACAAGCGTGCTCTTGAAGTTCTTCCATGCTTTGCACGCCGCTTGGTAGGTTTGTCGTTCCACAGCGTGTAAGTGTTCTTACGGGAACTCGAGCGATGCCAAGATTTCGGTCCACAGTCACGTTTCCGAGTGTCGAGCACGTTCTTCCACGAATTGTATGTGATCTCAATTCGTTGTCGTGCAACTATTCCGACCATGGTTCGAATGCGTTTACCGCTTGCTTAGGAAGGATAGGGACCCAGTGCGTTTACGCGTGATGGTCCATCGGCTCGAGGCTTCTTTGATAGCCCTCTTCCTTGGCGTCTTGATGTTGGAGCGGGCGCCCGGCGATGATGGTGAAGAATGCGCGGGTGACATGTTGCTCATTTTGTGGGTCTATTAAGATAAGATGAGAATGTTCAAAGTGAGGAAGCACGAAAAGTCAAACATGATGCTCAATGTTCGGAAGAGAGGAGAGGAGTAGAGGAAGGGGAGAAGGGAGGGGTGATGTGGACACAGAGAGGGGTTATGTGCCTATACTATATACTACATACTATATGTGTATATACATACATATACATATACATACCTACATGTATACATATACATACCTACATATATACATATATAATGGTAGCAATATGAAGCAACAAGCAACAAGCATCAATAATAGAATCAATAACAGTCTCAACATGAATATGTGCTCTCAAATTGTAGGGTTGCACAAGATTAATCTTGGCCGTCCGCTACTAAATCATATACTCTTCCTTGATTGGTTATGCCAAATAATGAATTCAGATTTTGAGCTCTAGATACAAACTCTAAAATCTCAAGATCAAGATATATTTAGCATGCATATATTCAAACAACGGTATTCATACAGATCAAGACCACACAAGTTAACTTTGCCCAATAATTCAGTCTTTTAACTTGTCAAGATTAAATCCGAGCAGATCAATTTAATAACATGCTATAACCTGAAAATGCATGAACCGACAAACTATTAGAGCTCAAGCACTGAATGAACCAATCTCGGTATATGATTTTATCATCATCGAGCAATCTGTAGTAAACAATTAATGTACCAAATAGCAAACTAATTAAGCTACTGCAGAAACCCTAGTCCATCACGAAAGTGCTCACAATGCGATCGGTAATCGAGGGAGGTGGCGGCGAGGGCTCGACGGAGGCGGCCGCGAGGGGCTCGGGGAGGCGGTCGACGAGGTTCGGGAGGCCGAGGCGACGAGGCTCGACGCAAGCGGCGGCGAGGGCTCGGGAGGCCGAGGCGGCGAGGCTCGGGCGGCGGCCGGCGAGGGGCTCGGGAGGCCGAGGCGACGAGGCTCTCGGCGGCGGCCGCGAGGGGCTCGGGAGGCGGGCGACGAGGGTTCGGGAGGCGGAGGCGACGAGGCTCGAGGAGGCGGAGGCGACGAGGCTCGACGCAGGCGGCCGCGAGGGCTCGAGGAGGCGGCCGACGAGGTTCGGGAGGCGGAGGCGACGACGGGCTCGGGATTTACGGATCTAGATCGAATAATCTGCGCGGCGCACGGGAAAACCCTAGCCGAGGGTATATAGGGAGGTTATCACGAGCGGTTCTAACTCAAAACCGTCAGTGATATTAATATCACGAGCGGTTCCAAGTCTAAAACCGCTGTGATAGTATAAATATCACGAGCGGTTCTAAGTGTATAACCGTCAGCGATAGTCATATTATCACGCACGGTTTTAAACTTAGAACCGTCTGCATTTTATTGATATCACGAGCGGTTCTAAGTTTAAAACCGCTCATGATAAGCCTTTGCATCGTAGTTATTAAGACAACACCAATAACCACAGCTGCATTCATATCCACCACCAAACAATTGCATTCATATACAACACCAACCATTGCATTCATATCAACCATCACATGTGCATCACACATATACATAAATGCCAATACTCATATACATTTTGTCACACATTTTCACATATACATCTCAAAATCGACTACATCACACATTTTCACATATACATCTCAAAATTGACTACATCATACATTTTCACATATACATCTCAAAATTGTCACACATTTTCACATATACATCTCAAAATTGAGTACATCACACATTTTCACATATAGATCTCAAAATTGTCACACATTTTCACATATACATTCTTATTGTACTTGCTTATTTCCTTTAAAAATTAGCCCTTCATCATGATCAATGCGTACGTAACTAGTTTCACACGTTGTTCATCGTCGACCCTTATGCCATTTCCAAAAGGAGGTAACTCGTCAAATTGATTGTATTCCTCCTCGTCCACTACATTCTCCACTCCGACAATTCTCCTTTTTCCATGAAGAACTACATGGCGTTTCTTATTTGCCGGGTCGGTTACATAGAAAACTTGAACAACTTGATTGGCAAGTACGAATGGTTCGTCTTTGTACCCGACACGTTGGAGGTCCACGGTCGTGACACCGTACTTGTCAACCTTCACCTGTGGGAGATGCACCCAACGGCAGCGAAATAAGGGGATCTTGAAAACCACATAGTCGAGCTCCCAAATCTCTTCTATTAAGCCATAGTACGAGTTTCTCGACCCATCGGTCTGAATGCATCTATGCGGACTCATTGTTCGTTAGTGCTCTTGACATCCTGAGACTGCGTATAGAATGTGTACCCATTTATGTCATATCCTTGCCATGTCACAACTGTAAATGTCGGCCCTTTTGCCAACCATCTCAGCGTCTCACTCGGCGAGCTCCTAGCAATTTGCTCCTTCAACCATTGGTTGAACCAACGGTTGTGTTGCCTCATGATCCAAACATCCGGCCGCTCTGGACTCTTCACTCACACGGCTCGCGGCATACATCCAGCTTCGGTCCTACGTTACGTACATATATAACAACTTAGTATTAAAATCTAGATTAACTAATTATAACTACATATATACCGGCCACATTTATTATATTGAGACTTTATTTGCTAGATTCATATTACAAACACAACAGCTATTATATAACCAACAATTTTGCAAATTAACCATCTTCAATAACCACTCATGGATTACTTAGAACTAAATTGTAATGCAATTAAAGAAAAAAATAAATTGCATTACTAACCATATCTAGAACAACCAGCAAAGTATGAATCTTCAAAGCTCAATCTCGCCTCTTCCCACCAAATTAACAAGGCCTGAAATCGCCTAGCTTCCTCCCGAGTGAAAAAGTGCGCAGCAGATGGCTAGATCGGATCGAAATGAAGACAGATGCGATGCGAGCAGCGCAATAAATGCCTCATCGACATTATCACGATGGTTTTAATAAAAACCGTCGTGAATTATCACGACGGTTTTAATTATTAACCGTCGTGATAACAAATTATCACTGAGCGGTTTTTATTTAAAACCGTCGTGATATCTGAGATTATCACGAGCGGTTTTAATACGGGCGTCAGCGATGATACAACGTATCACGAGCGGTTCATAGTTAATAACCGTCGTGATAATCCATTTTCCCGCCACAAATACCACAGACGTCCTCCAAATTACAACCGTCTGTAATAGTGCTCATTAGAGACGGTTTCACAAAACCGTCTGTGATGAGGCGTCTACTATTAGGCTTTCTGTAGTAGTGACGATTCAACATGCACAACACAACAGTGCCTTCGGGCCTATCCTTTTCGACTTTTAAAACTGGCTTTTGATTTTTACTATAGTATCTAACTTTCAAACGGAGTATTTTTTTTAAAATAGGGTCTACAAGTTAATTGTAGTATACATTAAAAGCCCAACACCTGTACCATCCAAAATCGCAAACGAGTATCTTTCTTTCCATAATCTCTATCATAAACAGCTAAAATTCAAAAATTTCAGCTAAAAGTCATAAGACACAGCCATAAAGAACAAACCCTTCCTTCCTCCTTTACCTCTAGAGAGAGATTCCTAGATTCAGATGGTCATGGTGAGTGACCTTGGGTCGTATGTTTTACACTACACACACTACAGGGTTACTGCTTTCTCTCTCTTTTTTTCCTTTACCAGACTTGAACTTGTCTGCATCAGTGCCGTCACCCAAAATTTGGACATCTGGGAGGGCATAAGGTCAAAACTTCTGACTTTGCCACCATACATGATGTGCATTTGCTGATCAGGGCTTGAGATGGTTGAGTTGTCACAGGTTTGCCTTCACTAAAGTTCTCTGATGCTTTTCCCGAGGTCAAGAACTCAAAATCAGAGCATACCAGCTACAGAGCTGCTTTTCCCTTTGCTTTGATCTTGCCTAGAACCAGAATCGTGTGATATCGTATCGATCCCTCCTCCACCACCCACAAGTCAGAGTCTACAACAAACAATCAAGCAAGCTAAATAAGCTAGAGCAAGAAACAAGTAAATCTTAAGAAATAACTAGCAGATCAGCTTCTGAAATCCTTGCCTCGCCGGTAGCAATGAGCTCAAGTTGCTCAACCTTGAGGAGAAGGCGAAGAAGACGATGACGACGCTGCCACACTGGGAGGGGGACGACGCAGGTAGGGGGGCCGTCAGGCCTGGAGGGGGCAGTCGGCAGCACGTCATGGGAGCTAGGAGGTGCGGCAGGCGTAGTCGCGTAGGGAGAGGGCGAGACTGGAGAGGATCGCTGCCTCGCTGGAGTGGGCCAGGTCACCAAGAGGGACGCACTGGCTCCTGGGAGTGGGTGGGAGGGGGCAGCAGCGCGGCGCGCAGGGAGGGAAGGGAGTGCTCTGGACACTATGAGTGGGCGGCGGTGCTGGACGACTGGAGGGAGCTGACGCTGGAGGGAGGCAGCGATGCCAGCGTTGGAGCCTAGAGTGAGGCGGTGCTGGAGGAGTGGAGGGAGGCTGCTGGAGCGGGAGGTGCCAAACTACCGAAGAGAGGTGCTGGAGGGAGGCTCCACAGGCCGCAGGCGACGGAGGCGTGGATCTGGAGGGAGCTGGGGCACTGAAGGGAGCGTTCTAGAGGGGGCCAGGCGCAAGCCGCAGGTGGCGGAGGCGTTGCCTATTTGCGCTTTAGCCCTGGCTGGGCTAGGCTATGCACCTCGGGCTTAGCCACTACTTCTTGGATTTATTTGGGTTACTACTAAAGGGGTACCATTGGTAAGATTTTTAGGCCTCGGGCTATAACCCACCTAGCTCGAGGCCTGGATCCGCCCCTGCTTCCGGCCAACTCATTGGTTCGCGCAATGGACAGCTCAGATCGAACATCTCACAGATTCTCTTGATCTGAGCCGTCTATTGGCGATCCAACGACTGGAAATACCTTTCTCACTCTTCAGAGCACCGAAAGTTTTCTGTTAGGGCTTTATCCTACTTAATTAGCCGACTAATATATCTTCTAAATCTCATATTGCTACCTTTGGGCATAAAATTTTGTTGGAGGAGCTAGTTGAGTATTACGTATGAGTATAGAGAGTGTTGAACTAAGATGATGGGAATTTGAGCCTTAAAATTGTTTGAGGAGACTGTGCTTCCTTCCCCATTGACTAATAAGCAGGGATAAGTTCCAAACCACACTGTGTTTCTTCATCTTTTTCCTCAACACCTTCAGCCAGGTCCCACACAATTTTGCACTTTGAAGCATATCTACGTGGATGCAACCGTGCAAATGTTTTTTTATGGGAGTATATAGGCATCACCCGGATATTTTCTTTTTAATTATCATCCAAATTTGTGATCTTTGGATTAGAGATCAAGGGGCCCCTTGTTTTTAAAGGTACAAGACTCTTCAGTTTTGATAGTTGGAGTATATGTGGATGATTTGATTATCACGGGCTCAAGTAATGTTGAAATTGTCGAGTTTAAGACTCAAATGCAGCAACTATTCAGTATGAGTGATCTTGGTTTGCTTAGTTATTATTTGGGTATTCAAGTTAAGCAAACGAGAGAAGGGATCACATTGTGTCAATCAACATATGCAAAGAAGGTGTTGAGAGAAGCAGGGATGGAAGGGTGTAATCCTTGTGCCACACCCATGGAAGAGAGACTCAAGTTGAGTAAAGAGAGTAAGAGTCCTCCTGTTGATCCAACCTTGTATAGAAGCATTATTGGAAGTTTGAGGTATTTGGTTAATACCCGTCCTGATATTGCATCCTCAGTTGGGATTGTTAGTCGGTTTATGGAGAGTCCTACAATTGAGCACATGACTGCCGTGAAGAGGATTCTGAGATACATAAGTGGAACACTTGATTTTGGGTGTTTCTATGGAAGAAAAGGCAGCAACAACATAGAGTTGATTGGGTATAGCGACAGTGATCTAGCGGGAGATGTTGATGACCGAAGAAGTACCACCGGGGCTGTGTTTTATCTCGGGACAAATCTGATTGCTTGGCTCTCACAGAAGCAAAAAGTGGTTGCTTTGTCATCATGTGAAGCCGAGTATATTGCAGCAACAACTTCAGCTTGTCAAGGCATATGGATGGCACGGTTGTTGAGTGACTTGCTAGGTCAAGAGCAAAGGAAGTTTAAGCTATTAGTTGATAACAAGTCGGCTATCTCGTTGTGCAAGAATCCCGTGCACCACGACAGGAGTAAACACATCGATACTCGCTACCATTTCATTCGTGAGTGTGTTGAGAATGAAACAATAGAAGTGGAGCATGTGAGGATAGAAGATTAGCTAGCCGACATTTTAACGAAGTCATTAGGCCGTGTCAAATTTCTTGAAATGAGGGAGAAGCTTGGCATGGTGGATACAACAAAAGGGAAACAAGATTAGGGGGGGTGAATGTTAGCACTAATCTTGTTTTTGTCGGCATTGAGTCAGAGTATCAGTTCTGTCTTGAATAAGCAGTCTGCGCAGGTTTCAGTCTGTGCTGTGTTCAGATGTGTTGCAGTTTGAAGTTTGAAGCAGAGCAGTCTTCAGAGTTATAGCGGCTTGAACGGCAGAGTGCAGATAAGGGCCTGTTTGGATCCCATGAGCTAACAACTAGTTGCTAATTTTTAGTCCTTGTGGATCCAAACAGGAGGACTAATGAGTGAGCTAAAGTTTAGCCAAAGCCCCAACTAGTTGTTAGCCAACTAGTTGGCCAAACCCAGCTAATGAGGGCTAAAGGACCAGCTGGATGGAAAAAAGACGCCGATACCCACGCCAACCCTCCCAGACAGCACAGACCTAGGGGTATAACAGACTTTGTACTGAGATAATAGTACTTATTAGTCCTTGGATCCAAACAGGACTGGACTAATCTTTAGCCAGCTAACTACTAGTCAGCTAACAACTAGTCCTAGTCCATCCAAACAGGCGCTAAGTCTATTTTTTGTTATGCATAATGTGTAAGGTTGTGAGGATCATAAACCATAGTGGAGTCTGCATGTTGCATTTTTTTTCGGGTGTCAGTTTTAGTTTTCTCTGAAGCGTTGAGTAGAATTCAGTTCCCTGTTTTTTCGTATACACTGTAGCACGTCCAGACTGTGTGTTCATCAGAGTTTGCGTGAAAAAACTCTCAAGTTCAGAGCCAATTATCTCTTGCGTTTCTTCTCCATTTGTGTCCAGATTTTGTGTGATTGCAGGTCTGGGATCCTAGATCCAACAGTCGCCGCCGCCGCCGCTGCATGGCCTTACGCGCGCATGCATCGCGCCTTGCCGCCGCCTGCACTCCCATGCCGCCACCGCTGCCGCCGCGCCATGAAGATGCATGCGAACAGGTGCGTGCCCCCGTGCGTGCAGTCCGGCCGTGCCGCCGCCGCCTCTGCCGCCAGCGCCGCCACTGCCGGAGCCCATGCAGCCGCATGCACGGGAGAGGGAGATGGAGAGAGAATAGAAGATTAGAAGTTAGAGAGGAGAGAGAGTTCACCTGGGAGGAGATTCCGTTAGATATTTAGGAGAGAGAAATAGGAATAGGAGAGAAGGTGCAGTAAAACGGGAGAGAGAGATATTAGGGATATGAGAGAGGTGTCAGGTACGTTTTAATTTTTGAGGTGCTACAAAATATAAATACGTTTAATACTCACTAGATTTTAGACAATTTTTTAGGTGGTACATGTCGCATTTTATGATTGGATGTACACTTGTAGGGAGCTTTAGTTTAGAGCATCTCCAACAATCTCCTAAAAATCCACTCCAAAAGACACCTTTTAGGGGTAGCCCAAAAAATTTGTTAACCTATTTTAGTCCCCTCCTCCAACAGCTCCCCTAAATATATCCTAATAGTATTTTGAATCTGGCCCAACATTAACAACCGGCCCATAGCATGTCATCGCGGCACATATATGTGTCTTGAATTGTCATCACGGCATATAGCATGTGCCGGCAATCCTTGAATACAGGGGCACATATATGTGCCTTGAATTGTCATCGCGGCACATAGCATGTGCCGGCTTTCGTTACGAAATTACCATCACAAGACTAAGTATACACTGATGATGAGAAGATTAATTGGTAACTCCTAAAGTAAAAATTCAACGATCCAATAGATCGCTAGCGATTGGTGGAGCCTTGGAAAGAACAGGGTCACAGCCTCACAGCGAAGAGCAAAATAGAAGTTCAGATGTAGCATTGCAAGTCGCAACAATGAACACACACCTCCCCAGCCCTCACCTGCTTGCTGTAACATTGCGAAGGACGCAAGGTTCTATCCAATATACAAACAACCCCAAAAGCTCAATGTTAAAAAATTGTGAGTCTGGCCGTGAGGCGTCGGCGCGTCTAGAGGCCACGGGCGACGTCGGGCGGCGTCTCGGGCCGCGGCGCCGGGCGTCGATCAACGTTAGCGCGTCGAGGCCGTGGGCGCGGGCGTCGGTGGCGTCCAGCCGTCACGGGACGCCGGGGACACGGGGCGCCGGGTGGGGGGCGCCGGGGATACAGGGCGTCGGGTGGGGGGCACCGGTTTGGCAGGATTGGGGTGGCGGGCGGGGAGATGTGGCTGGGAAAAAGGCGGGGGCGGCGAGCTGTGAAGGAAAATTGTGGCGCGACTTTTTTTTCCCAGTGCGCGTGACGGCGGGAGCGAGGATACGGGACCCCTGAAAGTTCCCGGTTTCTACCTGGGTTTTGGCAGAGTTTTGGGGGGGAATAGAAATAGGGGGGTGTTTAGGGGAGTTGTTGGAGAAGACTTTTTACATAATTTCCCAATAATTTGATTTAGGGGGAGATTTAGGGGGATTGTTGGGGATTTAGCCAAACTAGTCATATGGGCGTTTCTTTCTCTTCAATTTCTTTTGGTAAAATTATATCATATTTAAAGCATGAAACGTTGATTACCAAATACTTTATATATGTCTTCCTAAAGATTAGCGACATCTTGGGTTCCTAGTATTTAGAAGCTAACTTATATTATTCCTTAAATCCATCTGGACTACAAAGCAACAAGTGAGTCGCACATGGTGACCGGTGAGATCCAGTTGTTTGACATTTCTGTGCCTCACTACTGTACTACATGTTGCCATCCAGAATTCTAGATGAATCGATAGCAACAATTGGGAGACAATGTTGTGCTTCTAGATCTCCAGCAGTGAAAAACAATTTTTGTGAATACTATTCATTTCATTGAAAACAACAAGTTCTTAATCCTCCAAAATGGGATGAGAAGATCTTTTCCTTTCTTTTTCGGAAGTAGAAGGACGGCCTAAGTTGAGGAACAAGTACTAAGAAAAGGAGAATTATTGGGAATTAATGGATAGAATTTTCCAGAACTAGGCAACCTTTCCAATATTGCAGTGGGTAAAATCAATCTCTGATGCTTAACTTCAGCAATCTTCAATTCTCAATTGTATAACAAAGTGTATTTAGGAAAAACAAACTGCAGCTTATTGTCTATACCGTAACACGGCATGCTTGATATATGGATTTTTTTTTAAAAAAAAATTTATAGCAAAGATTGACATACATAAACAAAATTTGGCAGGAGCCTGGAGAAAAGTCAACATTCAGAAGAGCCTGTTTGTTTACATTATACAGTATGGAACCTTGCAACCATACCATAGCTAGGCACATAAACAATGTCACCATGTACTACGTAACTACTGGTTAACAACTTAAAATATCAGCAATTTGTAGTAGGAGACAACTTAAAATATCAGCAATTTGTAGTAGGAGAGTATATGTTTTAGCGTTGGATGCAGGTATAACTAATGAAATACTAAAATCATTCCAGAATTAGTTTAATTTACTTCGATAACTATTCGGATAGCATCATGCAATTAACAATAGTAATTGAGTGACGGTAATAGGCAAGTAGATAATCTCAACACAGCAGAGGACTGTGGACCTGTAATTTGTCTAGCACAGATTGTCGTTTTAATATCATGGAAAATATGGTTCATAGATCACCATCAGCAGGAAGACTGAAACTAGCAATCTCACTTTGTTTCTTCAAGAAAACAGATACTAGATTGCGTAGTACACTTGCTCCCAGCCATTTGCATATATAAAAAAAATAGTGTGTCTAGGCATCACCCAGATGTTTTCTTCCTAACAATCGTCCAAATTTGAAACCGTTAGATTAGAGATCCAACAACCTCTTTTTTTGGAGGGAGAGAATTTTTTTTAAAGGGGGTGAGGGGAGAATTTATGGACCTCTAATCTAATAGTTATAAATTTGGATGATAATTAGGAAGCAAATATCCTTTTTTTTTATCAATTTTGCTGAACGATATGATCCGCATGTGTAGTACTGTATTTTCTATTGCACTCATTCATTTCATATATGCCTAGCTGATGGATCTCTAAAGCCAAAAAGTAACGTAACTGTTGGATCTCTAAAGCCAAAGAGTTACGACTTTTTCTCTGTCCAAAAATGAACGTCGCCGATCAAAAAGTACGTAGCACTCACAACTTGCTTACGTCAGGGAAATGACGATTTGAGAAAACGGTAAAGCGAGCAGCCAATCGATGGAGCCGCGATCTCATTTGCATGCACAACTTGCTTACGTCAGGGAAATGACGATTTCAGAAAGGTAAAACGAGCTGCCAATCGTTGGAGCCGCGATCTCATTTGCATGCACAACTTGCTTACATCAGGGAAATGACGATTTGCATGCACCGAGCAGCGGCGTATTAACACGTGTACTACGTTCTGCTCTCGTAGACTCAACAGATCGACGACCTTGCCAAGTTGCCAAGTTGTTCCAGGTATTTCCAGATGGAATTAAGGAATAATATAAGTTAGCTTCTAAATACTAGGAACCCAAGATGTCGCAAATCGTCATTTCCCTGACGTAAGCAAGTTGTGCATGCAAATGAGATCGCGGCTCCATCGATTGGCAGCTCGTTTTACCTTTCTGAAATCGTCATTTCCCTGACGTAAGCAAGTTGTGCATGCAAATGAGATCGCGGCTCCATCGATTGGCAGCTCGTTTTACCGTTTTCTCAAACCGTCATTTCCCTGACGTAAGCAAGTTGTGAGTGCTACGTACTTTTTGATGGCGACGTTCATTTTTGGACAGAGAAAAAGTCGTAACTTTTTGGCTTTAGAGATCCAACAGTTACGTTACTTTTTGGTTTTAGAGATCCATCAGCTAGGCATATATGAAATGAATGAGTGCAATAGAAAATGCAGTACTACACATGCGGATCATATCGTTCAGCAAAATTGATAAAAAAAAGCATATTTACTTCCTAATTATCATTCAAATTTATAACCATTAGATTAGAGATCCATAAATTCTCCTCTCACACCCTTAGGGCACTCCCAGTGGGAGTGTCTATGCTAATTAATGTGATGCCACCTAGGATAAAATCTGATGTGGCATCATAGTTAATGAGGTGAGAGGTGGAAACTATGTCTTGCATGAGACACTAGCTGGACACATAAACCAAGACACAAGACATGAGCAAAAATAGCATTGGGGGTATAGATGGTGTCTATGGCACAATTTCAAATAAAAATCAGCCAATAAGATAGAGAGAGAGGTGGAGAGGGATTTATTTTTGTACCCCACTTATAGAAACAATGCATTGGGGAGGTGGTTTCTTAAGTTGTGTCTATCTACTGTTAATTACTATAGACATGACATGTGGTGTCTAGCATTGGGAGTGCCCTTAACAAAAATCTCTTTCTCCAAAAAAAGAGGTTGTTGGATCTCTAATCTAACGGTCTTAAATTTGGACAATTGTTAGGAAGAAAATATCCGAATGATGCCTAGACACACCATTTTGAGAAAACGGTAAAACGAGCTGCCAATCGATGGAGCCGCGATCTCATTTGCATGCACCAACTTGCTTACGTCAGGGAAATGACGATTTGAGAAAACACGGTAAAACGAGCTGCCAATCGATGGAATATGTTCCACGAGCTATATAAGCTCAGCAAGGGCAGCACACAAATTCATTCCTAGCTCTACTTGATTTAACTGTGTGTGAGAGAGAGAGGTGAAGATGATAGCGTGGGGTGGTATCTACAACGTGGTGGCGGCAATGGCTCCGCTCTACTTCGCGCTGGGGCTGGGCTACGGCTCGGTGCGGTGGTGGCAGTTCTTCACGCCGGAGCAGTGCGGCGCCATCAACACGCTGGTTGTGTACGTCTCCATGCCCTTCTTCACGTTCGACTTCGTCGTCCGCACCGACCCCTTCTCCATGAACTACCGCGTCATTGCCGCCGACGCCATCTCCAAGCTCCTCACCATCCTCGCCATGGCCACCTGGGCACGCTGCTGCGCCATGGCTGGCGCCTACTCTTGGTCCATCACCGGCTTCTCCCTCGCCACCCTCAACAGCACGCTCATCGTCGGCGTGCCACTGCTCAACGCCATGTATGGCAAGTGGGCGCAGGACCTCATCGTGCAGATCGCCGTCATGCAGGCCATGGTGTGGGTCCCGCTGCTGCTGCTGGCCCTCGAGCTACGCAAAGCCTGGGTCGTCGGCGTCATGCCCCCGTCCCCGGCCGACGTCGACGGCTCCACCACTAGCAACCGTGGACGCCGCATCGAGCCCCTTTCGTCGTCGCCCGAGAATGATGGTGACGTCGAGATGAACGTGGAAGAGCCTGCCAGCACTAGCGGCATCCGGTTCTGGCCGCTGGCAAGAACCGTCGGGCTGAAGCTCGCGAGGAACCCTAACGTGTACGCCAGCGTCATGGGCGTGGTGTGGGCGTGCGTCGCCTACAGGTATGTACAACCTCTGCCGCCTCGCACCTGTCGAACCGCCGTGCTTACGTGCATGCATGCGGTGTGATTCACGTGCGTGCATGGTGTACGGTTGTTGTGGCATGCAGGTGGCAGCTCAGCATGCCGGGGATCGTGACGGGCTCGCTGCAGGTCATGTCCAAGACCGGCACGGGAATGGCCATGTTCAGCATGGGTAAGAAAAGGCAGTAAGAATTAACATATGACACGTACGTAAGGCTTTCAATCTGTTGATGTGCATTCACGGATGATTGTGCAGGCTTGTTCATGGCGCAGCAGGAGAAGATCATCGCATGCGGGGCGAGGCTGACGGTGCTGGGGATGGCTCTGCGGTTCGTCGCCGGCCCGCTCGCCACGCTGGTCGGAGCATTCGCGCTCGGCCTCCGCGGCGATGTGCTGCATCTCGCCATCATACAGGTACGTACGTACCGCAGCGTTCTCTCTGGACAAAACAGTGGTCAGATCGTATTTGTTTTTGGTGTGTCTAGATATCATCTGGATATTTTCTTTCTAACTATTATCCAGATTTAGCACTATTAAATTAGAGATTTAATGATCATGAATTCACTCATTCCCTAGAATTCTACCCTCTCTCCCTTGAAATACCCAGAACAACTTGGCAAGGTCGTCGATCTGTTGAGTCTACGAGAGCAGAACTAGTACACGTGTTAGTACGCCGCAGCTCGGTGCATGCAAATGAGATCGCGGCTCCATCGATTGGCTGCTCGCTTTACCGTTTTCTCAAATCGTCATTTCCCTGACGTAAGCAAGTTGTGAGTGCTACGTACTTTTTGATGGCGACGTTCATTTTTGGACAGAGAAAAAGTCGTAACTCTTTGGCTTTAGAGATCCAACAGTTACGTTACTTTTTGGCTTTAGAGATCCATCAGCTAGGCATATATGAAATGAATGAGTGCAATAGAAAATGCAGTACTACACATGCGGATCATATCGTTCAGCAAAATTGAAAAAAAAAGATATTTGCTTCCTAATTATCATCCAAATTTATAATCATTAAATTAGAGGTCCATAAATTCTCCCCTCACCCCCTTCAAAAAAAATCTCTTCCTCCAAAAACGAGGCTGTTGGATCTCTAATCTAACGGTCTCAAATTTAGATGATTGTTAAGAAGAAAACAATCGGGTGATATCTAGACACACCAAAAAAAATGTTGTCCAGGACGTCAAAAATGAAACGAAGTTATAAGGCTATGTTAAAAGCGTAAAATGGCACTATATGTCATGCATGGATGGTAAATTTGAGTAAGGCCCTGTTTGGATCCCATGGTCTAAAGTTTAGTTGTCTAAAGTTTTGGACTAAACTTTAGTTGGCTAAACTTTAGCCACTAAACTTTAGTCGAAGGTCCTGTTTGGATTCTGTACTAATGGATAGAACTAAACTTTCAAAAAGACCATACTACCTTTCCTCGTTTCGTGCGTCAACCATTAAATGAGAGGTGAGAGGCCAACATGCATAGGTAAATACGTCTTTGTGTCTAAGAATCCAAAACTTTAGACCACTTTAGTTCACTTTGGTGGACTAATGGTCTAAAGTGTTTTTTGAGGGTTAGCTAAAGTTTAGATCTAACTTTCGACCACCTGTTTCGAGACTTTAGATCTAAACTTTAGTGACTAAACTTTAGATGGAGGGATCCAAACAGGGCCTAAATGAGACGACGTTCTGAAGGTCTCTTACTGCTTGGTCATTCGATCTCCACATGCAGGCTGCACTACCACAAGCTATTTCTTCCTTCGTCTTTGCAAAGGAGTACGAGCTTCATGCCGATGTACTTAGCACGGCGTAAGTCTCCGCATCAGTGTCACAATAATTATGTCGGTTTTTTTCCTTGTGTTATGTTCAAGGACTAACTTGGCGAACATAATTGTGCATACAGGGTTATATTCGGAACACTGGCTTCTCTGCCGGTGCTCATTGCATATCATGCGGTTCTGGACACCGTGTGATGAACAGCTGCTTAGTACTACACAGTCCTCGCTACTGAGATGTAAACTAATGTACGCGTGTAGTTAAATGGTTGTGCAGCTTGCGCTCAATCACGTAATATATGTCCTCCTCCCCTTCCTTTTCACCAGAACTCTTGTGTAGCAAGCTCTTGAGTTATTTTCTTTTAGTACGAGCTAGTAGAGTAATAAAGTTTGAATTGAGCACAAGTTTGCAACACCTCTTGAACCATTTGATGTGTTATCTGTTATGTGTATGGAAGTAAAACTCTATCGTGTATGCATGAGAAATTGGATGATCCCATAAAAAGGGGAAAAAATCAATCAATGGTGCTCTCAATTATCTATGGGTTTGTAATATTGATTGAGTTCTTCAGGCTGACTCACTCTCCTCGCTCGAGATAAATCACCGGTGGAACTAGGGCATGTACAAATGAGCGATGTCAGCCGTTTCTTCGTCCTGTCAGGTAGGATTTTTCCTAACGTGGAACAGAGGACAAGGAGAAACTTTCTTTCCGTGGTGCTATGGGTACGAACGCGTTATATTGTACGTACCTGGCCTGAGTTGCCTCCCCTGTCAAAAATGTTAAAAAAAAAACAAAAAGGTCAATCGTATACTATGTTCGTATGCAGATCAGGACGTCATCAGCTAGCGCCGCGAGCGCGTTCCATGAATTTCTACTGAGAAATCATCAAAACGCACTACTTCCATTGACGCGCAGCTCGTAATTAATGATGGAAGGGTAGAGACATTCAGCTATATAATTTATATATTACATTTCTAAGAACAAAACAGCTCATTATGCTCATGCTTCAATTATATTCTTTAAATTGCATTTTTTCTTTAAGCTTCTATTGTCAATTTTAGTATTTATAATATTTTAAAATCAAATAGTCTATAAGATCCGTAAATATATTATTAGACATCCAAGCTATATTATTTTATAGTATAAAGTCTGAAAGAAATATAGCCATGTAAATACACAAGCTACCCGCTAGTTATATATAAACACAGTACTCTATGTCTGAAGTATAAACAGTTGGGATATGTAATTGATTTTCTGTACCTCATAAAAAAAACCAAAGTAATGCTGGTACGGAGAGAGGAAAAACTGTTGAGGAACCGTCGCTGGCGACCAGTCCGATCGATTCCTCTGCTAGAACAAGAACGAATCAATCACAGAATCACAAAGAGACAATAGATTGAACACAAAGAGAGATAGAGAGAACTCCTGATCTTTCTTTATTGCTTTCATTCATGTGTACATAATGAGTTGTATGGCTTCCTATTTATAGACTACAATGAGGTGCCCACCATGGGCCGCGGGCTGCTGGCCCAGGCCCAGGTTTCTTAACACTCTCCCTTGGGCACTCATCCGACACGTTCATGCCTCACTAAAACTCCATAAAAACCCAGTGGGAAAAATTTGGAGAAAGAGCACATGATACATGTGATGCTGCGATGCACGAATTGCCTCATTAAAAACCTTGGTCGAGAAACTTCATGGAAAACTCGTCAAGGGAAAAAGAGTACAATTCACCCAACTTCATTCAGTCTTCAGGACTTTGCTCATTTGGGTACTTAACCTTCAGGATTAAGATTTAATAATGGGCATGAGAGAATTCTCCCCCTGAATTCTACACTTCTCTAAGTCTCATCATTCCAATCCCTCACACGCACCTTTCAAAGTTAGATGCGGGGAGTGACTTAGTGAACAAGTCTACATGACTTAGTGTGCAGTACTTTAATCTTGTCCATCTTTGCAATTCATGAGCATAGAGGAACTTGGGGTTGATATGCTTACATAGCCCGTCTGCACTAGTGCAACGCAAGCTGCATTATCTTTATGGATAATTATGGGGGTTTGCACAATGTTCATTCCACATGACTGCTGGATGTGGTGATCCGTTCAGCGGAACCAAGCGCACTCTCGTGCGGCTTCATACAATGCTATAATTTCTGAGTGGTTCGTCGAAGTAGCTACAAGGTTTTGCTTAGACGATTTCCAAGGATTTGCAGTTCCACCACACAGAAATACATAGCCTGTTTATGACTTTGCGGTATGCGGGTCCGACAGGTACCCGGCATCTGCGTAGCCAATAAAGTTCAGATCTTGATTCTTTCTATAGAACAATCCAAAGTCTTTACTTCCTTTGAGGTATCGGAAGGTGTCCTTTATGCCCTGCCAATGCCTTTTGGTGGGCTCTGCACTGTACCTTACTAACAGGTATACGGCAAATGCAATGTCCGATCTAGTGCAGTTTGCTAAGTACATGAGTGCTACCACTGCACTCAAGTGTGGGAATTCTGGTCCCAGGACTTCCTCCCCCTCTTCCTTAGGTCGGAAAGGATCTTTTTCTTGCTGTTAAGACATTCCGATCATCGGTACTTTTGATGGGTATACCTTCTCGAAGCCAAGCCTTTCTAGCACCTTCTGAGCGTAGGCCGACTGATGTACTAAGATTCCTTCAGGGACATGCTCAAGCTGCAGGCCTAAACAAAACTTGGTCTTGCCCAAATCTTTCATTTCAAATTCTGACTCCAAGTAGGAGCTTGCTTCTCTTATGTCTTTGGCTGTCCCGATGATATTCAGATCATCTACATATACAGAAATTATACAGAATCCATTCTGGAATCGCCGTATAAATACACAAGGACAGTCTTTATTATTCATGCCTTTCTTGCAGAGAAAGTCGCTTAAATGATTATACCACATTCTTTCAGATTGCTTCGGTCCATACAGTGACTTTCTGAGTTTCACATTGTACAGATTTCTATTTGCTCTGTCTTAATTCGGGAGAAGGATTCCTTCAGGGATTTTCATATAAATCTCCGAATCCAATTTACCGTAAAGGTATGCAGTCACAACATCCATCAATTTCATTTTTAAGTTCAAGTTCATTGCCATTGAGATCAAATATCTAAAGGTAATTCCACTCATGACTGGGGAGTAGGTTTCTTCATAATCAACTCCAGGACGTTGAGTGAAACCTTGGGCCACTAGCCTTGCTTTGTATCTCACTACTTCATTTCTTTCATTTCTCTTTCGAACAAATACCCACTTGTGCCCTACGGGGTGCACATGGGGAGGCGTGCGGCATACGGGTCCAAACATCTCTCTTTTGTTCAGAGATAGCAATTCAGTTGCTATTGCCTTCTTCCAATCTTTCCAATCTGATCTTTTCTTACATTCAGCGAGCGATGCAGGCTCGGGATGAAGATCGATGATGGTGGTAATTTTCTTTGCGAAGTAGATATCGATATTAGCTGTTGTCTTATTCAGGGACTCTCCCGTGTGCACATAATTTATAGCTATTTCTTCATGAGTTGCTTCTTCTGGAGCGGTTGCTTCTTCAGGAGCTTCACCTTGCGCATCGCTTCTTTCAATTGCGGTGGCAAGTCCCTTTAGTTTTTCGGCTCCGACGTGTGCGCACACATCCATGCCGACGGGGATATTCAGATCCGGTATGCCCTCTTCTGAAGGTGTCAAACTTATGCCAGGTCTCAACTGGCTCCCCTTCTCATTCTGGGGACTTCAATGATCGGCTGTGATAAATCCCTCTTATCTTTCTTCACCAGGCGTCCCCGGTTACTAAGGATTCGAGGAACCGGAGTTCTCGTCCTCTTTTTTATTTTTCTGAGGCCTCTGGACGAGATTAGGGATACCTTTTGTTTCTTTGGTATTTCAACCCTCTCCGGTGCAGTGCGTGCAGGCACATGCGACTTAGTCACGCTCTTCAAATCACTAAAGTGATCAGGTAGTTGATTTGCTAGTTCTTGCAAATCGATTGTCTTCTGGACTTCTCTTGTCTTCTGTACTTCTCTATTTGCTTTACTAATGCGCGGGTCATCTACATGAATTCCCGTGGCTTGCCATGTAATGTCTTCTGGACTTCTCTAGTGCGCGGGTCATCTGCATGGATTCCCTAGGCTTGCCACATATTTTCCCGACATTCTTCATCAAGGGGTTGATTTCCTCCCCCTAATGTTGGGAAATTTTCGGTGGTGACACTTGCGCTAATTGCATAGGTGAATGGATGTTGTAGGCCGAAGGTCTAAGGTTGATGAGATTCGCTGCATGTAGGACTGCGTGTCCTCAACATGTAGCTGCTAGATTTCAATTATGCAAAAAGGGTCGGGCAATAAATTTAATTCTTTTAATTAAAGCCTCTGCCAAACCATTCTGGGTATGGACATGCGGTACCGAATGCTCAACTGCAATTCTCATCGCCATGCAATAATCATCAAATGCCTTTGAAGTAAATTCTCAGGCGTTGTCCATTCTGATGGACTTGATATGATGATCTGGAAACACATTTCTGATGCGAATGATCTGCGAGATCAATTTTGCAAAGGCGTGGTTTCTTGTGGACAACAAACCCACATATGACCACTTCGATGAAGTGTCAATGATCACCATGAAATACTTAAATGGCCCTGAGATGGGCTGAATGGGACGGCAAATGTCTCCCTGGATGCGTTCCTGGAATGCAGGGACTTCATCCTTCACTTTTAGAATGGAGGGTCTAGTAATTAGTTTCCCGGTGGCACATGCAGGGCACACAAAATCTTCATGATTCGGGAAATTCTTCACATTAATCTTATGCACATGCGAGTTATTTATTATGTTTCTCATCATCCTAAGACCTAGGTGGCCTAATCTGTCATGCCAGAGACAGAATAATTCAGAGCTTTGAAATACCGTCTTCAGGACAGTGTACGCTGCAGGCGCCTTAATGTTAGTATAATATAGCCCAGTTTCAAGTGAAGAAAGTTTTTGTAATACACTTTTTCTTTTCATTCTCTTCGCGCTTCATAATGAGCAGGTATTTCTTACCGTACTCTTCGTTAGTCTCAACGTGGAAACCATTTGCGCGGATATTCTTAAAACTTAGGAGAGTTCTAGCCGATTCTGGGTACAATAAGGCTTCTTCAATGACCAAAGTTGTGCCCATGTGGCTCTTCCGGAACCAATTATACATACATCGCTTCCGGCGATCGTCGTAAGGCTGCCAGTGCTCTTACGAATCGACTTGAAAATTCTTAGTCTCTTTTTGTTGTGCCGCTGCTGGCTAAGCACACTTCCTTTATAGGGCGCTACACGTGTTCTAATATAGGGTATTTTATTAATATGCATGAGAAGGCAATTAACACATAAATAAATACACCAATATCAGAATATGTCATGCCATCATAAACTGAATAAATGAATGAATTATTCCAAAAATCATCCAACCATCACGAGAAAATAACAATTCTTAAGTACCATCCATGCAACTTCTAATATATTCTTCCACACAAAATAAATGACAATTAAAGTCTAAATGCATTCTGTGCACTAGACTTCTTCTGCTATTTTCTTAGGGTTGACATTCTCTTCAAGAGAAATCATAGCGTTAACTGCTTCTAGGTCGAGAGAGGTGCTGCTGTTGTAATGGTCTCAAACACCATCAGCGCGGGTAGCTGCTCAGAACGCTCCCCCTCAACCGATGCAGAGTGGGCTTCATGTGCCCTTTGCTATCCCGTTTTGGCTTGCTAGCCTTATTCTCACATGGAGTATCTGATTTGCCTTTCTGGGCTGCGGCCTTACCCTTCCTTCCCCTTCTTTTCATTAAGAGCTTTTCGCACCTTGTAGCTCCCGGCGTTGGCTTCACGGCCAGCGGAGCTCCTAGGTGGTTGAGTGACGTAGTTCTTACGGAGAACTTTGTCCTGAGCCTCCACAACTTGCATCGTATCAGTCAATTCGGCGTATTCTTTATAGCCATTTTGACGATAGTTACGTGCGGATTGTGCTACATTGGGGTGGAAGGATTTTTCTCGATTTTCTGTATTGGGGTACAAATCCTGTGCAAGGCAGAATTGTATTCCCTGACCGTCTTAAAGTCGGCAAACCTCAGTTTGGTCCACTCTCGCTCTGCTTGAGGAAGAATGGTGTACTTGAGCCTCTCAAACCGCTTCTTGAGTGCGATCCAGAGTGCTAGCGCGCTTTTCTCCGCAATATACTCATTCTTGAGAGTGAGGTAGAGGTGATGCCTGAGAAAATAAAGTGCTTGATCATTCTCCTCAGGTATGGGTTGGGCGTCATTCAGTCCGCCAATCCCAATAGTAGCGCGGAGTTTCCTGGCTCCAAGCACAATCTCGACATCGGGCGCCTACGTCAGATAGTTTTGGCCATGCTGGGCCAGCTCCTCGAACTCCTGGTTTGTGATGCCAGTCATATATATGTGTATAAGTTTACTGCTGGTAGACATGCACGGAATAATTCACTGCGGGTAAATAAATGGTACAAAAGGTTCTCGCAATGTTTCAGAATTTTCTATGCATTTTCTATAAATTTTACTGCTATTTTCAGTGATTAAAAGCAATTTTCAACAATTACAATTAACCAAAACAGTAAATAAATACAGAAAATACAGAAATAATAATGGCAGAAATAAATAAGCTTCAAATTCTAAAAATAATGCAAAATTCGGATTCCCGAGGCCCTTTTATGCAAGAATATAAAATTTCAGCGAATTTTGCAATTTCTGGAGGTTTATACGCAAATTTTCAGTTCAGAGAAAAATTCGCGCAATTTTCTCATTTACTGAGGGTTTTTCTGCAAAAATTCTGGACCCTCTCGTAAATTTAAGGACCTATTGGTGATTTTCGGACCTACCGAGGCCTCATTGCAAATTCGAGACTCAAATTAAATATTTAAGGGCCTATTGGTAATATTCAGGACTTCGGGTCCTTTTTTGCAAAACACCGGCGCCCCCTCCCGGCCGGGCTTTTTCCTCCTCTCGGCCGATACGGCCCATCGGCCAGACGGCCCAGTCGGCCGGGTTTTACTCGGGTGGGGTTAGGGTTTCCCCTTCCCACCCGTCCGAGTGGCGGCGGCTCGAGCTCCTGCTCGAGCGGGCGATGCGGGCCCGTGCAGCGACGGCTGCAGGCCGGGCTAGGCGGATCGGCGGTGCGGCCTCCGGCGTTCATGCGGGCCGGGAGGCGGCGGAAGATATGCGCGACGCGTGCGGAGACAAGCCCGAAGCGGCGCGCACGTGAAGGCCGGCGCGGCGGCGGCGCATCTGCAAAGAAGCTCGAGGGCGGCGCGCGTGGGAGGGCGGTGTCGGCGCGCGGCGAGGAAGACGGCGAGGCGGGCCGGTGCAGCAGCAGCGGCGATGCGGCTGCGGCCAGCGCGGCGGATGGTCGGCGCCGTCGGTCGGCGGCCGTGGCGGTCGGGTGGCGCGTCGCGGCGCGAAATCAAGGCGGCCGAGGGCGCTGGCCGAGGCGAGCGCGTGGCTGCGGGCGGCCGTTGGTGGCGCGACACCGTCGGGCGCGCGGAGGAGCCGGGCCGGCGCGCGGGGAACCCGAGGCAGAGCCTTCACGGCTGCGGCGGCTCAGGTAAAGTCAGTGCGACGGCGAGTGGCCAAGGCACATGCGGGCGCGGGGCGGCCGGGAAGCCCGGGAGCCGGGCGGCTATGGCCGGTGCAGCGGCGGGCGACGGCCATGGGTGGTGCTGCTTCGGGCGGCGACCAAAATCGGGAGGAAGCGCCGTTCGGGGTAGGGCGGAAGCGCCGAGGCCGGGTGCGGGAGTGGCGCCGTTCGGGGTGCGGCGAAGGAGCTTCGGGCTCGGCTGCCCCGGGTGTCGCGCATACGGGCGCGTGCAAAGAGGCCGGCGGCGGGCGGTTCGGTACGGCGGCACATCCCGAGGCTGCCTTCTTCCCCCGGGGTGGTGGCGCCTTGTGGTACACACGGAAGCCGAGGCGGTCAAGGCCGGTTCGGCGGCTCTTCCCGGAGGCTAAGGGCAGCACATATCCTGTTGGGAAGCGGGCCATGTCCGAACGGCCATCGTCGGCGATTTCATGCCGGCAGTGGCGGCGGCTTCAGGCCGGCACCATGATTTTATTGTTTTTTTTCTGTGCAGCAACCATGCAATTCAATTTCTTCATGTGCAGAGATCGAACAGAAAACAATCTCTTTTCTCATGCAATGATCGTGCAGAATCAAACAAAATTATGCAAAATTTCCGTTTCCAATCTACGATGCAATCAACATCTACCCCGTTTCGCAATCTACCGATCGACATTGTGCCGGTGACTTCAGGTCTGCTCGCGGTAGATTAGGGCGGATTTGCATCGTTTCTAATCTACAGTGCAATCAACATCTACCCTGTTTCACAATATACCGATCGGCATTGTGCCGGCGACTTCAAGTCTGCTCACGGTAGATTAGGGCGGATTTGCACCGTAGAAATTCAATCTAGAACGCGAAAGAAAATACAGATTCAAAAGCGATCTAGAAATTCAACCTCGTTCACCAGAGCGAAGTCGTGCTGATAACGTGTTGAGGAACCGTCGCTGGCGACCAGTCCGATCGATTCCTCTGCTAGAACAAGAATGAATCAATCACAGAATCACAGAGAGACAATAGATTGAACACAGAGAGAGATAGAGAGAACTCCTGGTCTTTCTTTATTGCTTTCATTCATGTATACATAATGAGTTGTATGGCTCCCTATTTATAGACTACAATAAGGTGTCCATCATAGGCCGCGGGCTGCTGGCCTAGGCCCCAGATTTCTTAACAAAAACAAGCAAAATAATTTTCATGGGTAGAACGATTCGTCGCCCAGACCGGACAGTGTGGACGCGCTTTTTGGATCGAAAAGTAGTTTCCTATTAGGAAATTTTATCCCTTCTTCAGTGCTGACATGGCCGCGCACTCGTCATCGTCGTCGGTTGTCAGGCATCGTGCACTGGAAAATAATTTTTTAGCTTCTCAAAATCTAGTTTCTAGCTTAAAAAAGACAGAAGCCGAAATGAACACGTTGGTCAACTCTTCTTAATTTTAGGTTTTTTTGTTTTTTTATCTTTTTTCTTTATATTGTCTATGGAAATATAACAATGTTTTTATTTTTTTTTTCTTATTTTTCTTTAATTGAATGACTCTGAAAACTAACCGTTACTACAATGTAATTTTAACTAAAAGATAACATCTAAAAATTAAAAGCTATTAAAAAAGCCGGAATAAATAGGGCCTAAGATATTTTGGATTGGGCTGTCATTTTGGATCATATCATTGCTATATACTCTGAACCATGTTCCAAGATCGCACGTACCGACTGAATTGTCTTCCTTTTCATTTTGAGAGCACTGACATAGGATCATGATTTTGGGAAGCATGTAATGTAATATATCACCACACTGATTCAGGATACATGCAATTATTTCTTTCCTTTTTTTGTTGGGAGAAGCTGTGCAAGCTGAGGAAGAAGTTAACTCCTCTACAGTTGTATTAAAACAGCGTTGGTGTATAGTACCGGTATACGACAGCGTTGGTGTATAGTACCGGTATACGACTATAGGTTGCCTCAAATACAGATTAGTCAGTGGTTAGCCACCGTATCGTATGCAGACTCTTGAGTCCTGACACGACCAATGACTTGTGCAGGCTTATGAAGCGTGGCTTCCCGTATTGGCTCGGTCATGTTTTTTTGGTTTTTTGGATAACTTTTGGTTTTAGCTTTTTAGAAGCCGAAATAAATGAGATAGTTTCTCCGGTTATTTAAATAGCTTCTCGAGTCCGTCGGTTGTGAGCCGTCCACGTCAATATCACCACTGTCCAACACCGTCTCAGAAGACACAGCTAAAAACAGTCATAACATATGCGGTATAAGCGTAAATTTGATAATTCCAGCATAATTAAATATCGCCACATGATCACTCGCGGGAAGGATGGGATTCCTAAACCTGTTGATCATCTTAATCTACACACTGATACACTCTCTCCATCCCCAAAAGCTACCGTAGTGCTCTTAAAGATTCACATTGGCACTCTGCTATGGTTGACGAATTTTCCGCCCTCCGGGCCAACCATACCTGGGACCTTGTCCCACGAGCCCCTGGTGACAATATCGTGACCGGGAAATGGGTGTTTCACCACAAATTCAAACAAGATGGCTCATTTGATCTCTATAAAGGGGGCTAGGTTCTCCGTGGTTTCTCCCAATGCCCGGGCATTGATTACGGTGAAACTTTCAGTCATGTTGTCAAACCAGCCACCATTCGCACTGTTCTTTCTATTGCTCTCTTCAACAACTGGCCTATGCACCAATTGGACGTGAACAATGCCTCCTCCATTGTACCTTGTCCGAAATGGCAATAAAGATATATATGTTTGGTTTATTCATCAAACTTAACTCGGCGGGGGGCATTTGTTTGATGAATTTTTATGCAAATATGTCAAGGCAAATAAAGATATATATGTTTGGTAAGAAAACTTTGGTATAATTAAGTCATGAAACGGCGCGTGAAACAATACCACAAAATGGTCAACGCGTCGCGCCTTGTGTGGTTGCACGCCACCGGCCAATCATGAGGCGTACACATCAAGATCGTCCCTGAGTTCGTGGGTCCTCGATCACGTTTGCTTCGACCACATTGTGTCGACCACCTTTTATTCCGACTGTGTTGTGTCGACCATGCTGTTTCGGCCACGTCACTACGATCATGGCTTTTTGACCACAGTGCTACGACCGATTCACTGTAGCTATGATTGGTTCACTACGCTGCTTGACCCGTGATCGCTACTGAGTCTCAGGAGTCTCTGATTCTCACTGACTCCAAGGCCTTTCGCTCCTGCACAGCACTCGGACACACCGAATACTCGTCGCACAACCATACATTTGAATACGATCAACAACAAGATCAATTCCAACAGTTGATACATGTGTAGCGCCACGTGCAGCCAACCAATGGTAGCTTATGCACTAAGAAGGAAAGAAAAGATTAGTTCCGAGTGAACCATATTTGCAATGCGAAGACGATTGCACCGCATCTCCATTTATGGAAGTATTTCTCGATAAATCTTTTCTGATATGGAAAGTAAAGGTTAAAAAGGAAAAAAATCAGCAATTGCATTAGGATCTCGGTCCCAGAAATCAGAGGTTGATTCACATCGCGTGAGAGCCCTGTACGTTGCCTGTAGCCTTGTTCGTGCCTATAAAAGGAGAGACCCCTCAGGGGGACACAGACAGACAGAGACGAGAGACACAAAGAGGAATGCGCACACCAACACACGCTGACGATCAAGACTCGAACGGACTCAAGGAGGAGGCCAGACGGAGACGAGGGAGACACCCCATCAGCATACATGCACACAGAAGGCATATGCGGAAAAGATACATGCAACAAAAGGAGAAGGCGGAGGAACCTAAGGAAGCAATCTACACGAGTTAAGGCCATGGCATACTATGCTCTGGATGATAAAGAACCTCTCTTTTCTCTTTCTCTGCTATTTAGCCATCTTGCATGTCGATAGATGGCGGTGTGTCAAGAAGATTGCCAAACGGCACGATCGTGGCCGGCAACACCATCGTTTAGGTACCTTGGAGCTCGTCGTTGAGCAGCCCGTGGCCACGACGAAGGGGTTGTCAACATTGTTGATCGCTCTTCGATCCCATGGGCGTAATGCACGAAGTCCCTCACTCTTACATGTGGCTCATGTGCCCCAGCCAAGCTACGCGGTTACGACGATCCATCATGTACCAGGTTTGTCCCGCTTGTACCTCTAATCTGATGATAGCTCCACAAGGCGAGGCGAATGGCACTACTTGTAAGTCCTTCCGATCACCTCCTATACTCGGTCGCTTTCGACCGCCTTTGATACTCAGTCGTTTCCAATTGCTTTCAATACTCAAGTGCCACCGACCGCCTGCCGTACCTAGATGTCGCCGATCACTCATTGTGCTTGGACATCTACGACCGCTGGTGATGCTTGGACGCCACCAACCATCCACTGTATCTGAACATCACTGACCGTCGCTGGCCACAGCACCGCCATCCTCCTCCACCTTTGCTGCCTTCTTGGCCCTCTTCCTCCCATTCTGCTCGGTCGCCGGCGCCACCGCCTCCTACTTGGTCGTCATCGACGAAGCTCCGGCGGCCCACTTGCTGTCTGTCATGCTCCGCGTCTTCCTTGGTGACCCAGCCGGGGCCGCAGTCGCCACCGGAGACTTGCGCTTGGGAGGCAACAATGGGTGGGTTCGCCGCACTCGTTTGGGTTTAAGCGAAAAGAGAAAGATCTTGCGATTGGGGCCAATGGGCCCTTCAACCCAACAGCCCATAAAGACTGGCGTGCTGCTTCCTGGGTTTCTTTTCTTTTTCTTGGCCTGCATGACATCTGTGCAGTCTCTGGTTCATGCCAACTTGCTAACCAACTAAGATGACTAGAAATGCTCCTGTTTTGCGGCTAATGTATGCAGCCAGTTTGATGATAACGACATAACAGTGTATTTTTTCCTGCATGCATTTTCATTCTTTTACAAATTTTTTCATGGACGACCGACCATCGACACAGGTACACAGCAACACAGACCACTAGAGTCCAGACACAGACGTGTATCAGATGTAATCAGAAAGCATGCAAGACAAAAGCACCAGCAGACGCAGGAACTGAATTGCAGACGACAGAAGCATGCGTAAAAACAATAATTCATCAGCCCATAGTTCAGACCGCATAATGTTGCCAACTTCCAGCGCACAGCTATTAGCACTATGGAGAACTGCAACCCGTGGATTCAATAAATGGTGTTGCACTTGCGCATGTAGCAGGCGTAGTTCACCAACGAGTTCTTCGCCTCCACCTTCTTGTGCTCCTTGTCCTCAGACTTACACTTCTCAGCGTCCTGGACCATCTTCTCGATCTCCTCCTTGCTCAGCCTGCCCTTATCGTTGGTGATGGTGATCTTGTTCTTCTGCCCGGTGGTCTTGTCCTCAGCAAGAGACGTTCTGGATACCATTCGCATCAATGTCGAAGCAAACGGTGATCTGAGGAACACCCCTGGGGCAGGTGGGATGCCGGACAGCTCAAACTTGCCAAGCAGGTTGTTGGCAGCCTGGACTGCAGCTCCGTAGGCAACAGCCTCATCTGGGTTGATGTTCTTGCAAAGCTTCCCATTGAAGAGAAGGTGCTGCACCCTTGGAATCCTAGTGGAGCCACCAAGGACATCATGAACAGAGCACTTGTCCATCTTGGCATCCCTCAGGCACTTCTCCACAGGCTCCATACACTTCCTGAAGAGATCCATGTTGAGCTCCTCAAACCTGGCTCGGGTGATGGTTGAGTAGAAGTCAAAGCCCTCATACGGCAAGTCAATCTCAATGGTGGTCTGGGCAGTGGAGGAGAGGGTCCTTTTCGCCCTCTCGCAAGCTGTCCTCAGCCTCCGGAGAGCCCTGGGGTTGCCTGTGAAATCCTTCTTGTTCTTTCTCTTGAACTCCTGGACAAAGTGGTTGATCATCCGGTTGTCAAAGTCCTCACCACTAAGGTGTGTCACCAGCTGTGGCCTTGACATCAAACATACCCTCCTCAATAGTGAGAAGACATCAAAGGTACCACCTCCAAGGTCAAAGAGAACATTCTTCTCACCAATGCTGCTAGCCTTCTTGTCAAAACCATAAGCAATAGCGGCAGCAGTCGGCCCATTGATGATACGCATAACATTGACACCAGCAATCACACCAGCATCCTTGGTGACCTGCCTTTGAGAGTAGTTGAAGTAGGCAGGAGCAGTGACAACGGCATTCTTGATGGTGGTGCCAAGGTAGGCTTCAGCAAAATCTCACGCATCTTGATGAGGACCATGGAGGAGATCTCTTCAGCTGCAAACTGCTTCTCCTCACCCTTGTATTGGACAACAATCATACCCACCAGGTCCAGCAATAACCTTGAAGGGCCAGAGTTTAATGTCACTCTGGACAGGAGCATCAGTAAATCTCCTGCCAATGAGACACTTGGCATCTGCAGAGAACTGCTGTCAGTACTTGCAATACAAATTTATACTACAATGATACACGCAAAGTTGTAATAAATAAAGAACATCAACAATACAAAACGACCGAGACATGTATAGCCAGAGAAACTTGACTAGTTGCTATGCCAGGACAAGCACTAATAACTTCTTTGCGAGCAGAATACGAGCATTTGAATCCAACATATGGCAGGAGGAAACATCAACCAACATTTAAGACTTATGGAGAACCACTTATAATAAAATAAGTTAAGAGTAGTTCCCATGCTTACAACTGAAATAAGAGATTATCTTGCAAAATTGCTAGATCAACATGCTGTTCAGATTCATATGCATTCTCATCTAGAGCCCAAAACCAAAGCATAAGGTAGGTTATGCTAAGCAGTAAGCACTACCAATTTGACAAACTAGAACATGTAAACGGCTATATAGTAACTGGAGGCTCATCAAGGAGCAACCAGTGTCGCAAGGTCCGTTCCCCCTTGTTATATGCCATATTTCGAGACGCATGGTCACAAAAGAATACCATGTGTCAGATACCAGATGGCATTAGAAACTACATAAAGTTTCCACATGAATTAAAAAGAATCATCCATAACATTTAACAACCTCAGCCGAAAGATGGTGATTTGTTTGGAATAATCACTATAAGGTCAGCAAATGGGTTTATTTACATCACAGGTTGCACACTGTTGGATTCAAAACTTTCAAATATGAAAATCAAATCTTTTTGGAAAATAGGTTAACTGTTGCATAGCTACTGTTGCCCCAAAAATAAAAATCAATGAATGACGTAGATTGATCATCATCTGAGATGCAGAGATGTGGAATGGATAAAGCATAATCACTTCTCCCTCCGAAATTTCTTTAAAGCTAGACGACACAAATGACATATCCTTTTTCAGCAAGGCAGCATTTAACACACTAAAAATAGGATATTACTAAGCAAGTACTATCGCAACAGATAATTGCACAATGATGTTAAGCTAATGAACTAGGATCCCGCATCCAAGAACATCTAAGTAAGCAGGCAGGTAAATTTAGTGTGTTAAATGCTGTACCACTGAATCAACCACTAAATCACATCAACATAGACTCAGAATGATGTACCACTGAAGCAATCACAAGTACCAGAGCTACAGTTCCAAAGGCAGCATACAAATCTAGGTTCCTAAATAGAGATCGAAGCAGCAGGTAAACTAATAAGCCGTACGAAGCCACACAGATCTGAGCAAGCCGAACCAAGCTAGAACATAACACCATACGTGCTAGAGCCTCAGCTCCACAGATCTAACACACAGAAAAATAAAAACCAAACAATAAAGCAGGAAGGAGAAGAGATCTGGGGTGGGGAGCAGGGCAGCAGAGTGGCTCACCGAAGACGGTGTTGATGGGGTTCATGGCGACCTGGTTCTTAGCGGCATCGCCGATGAGCCCTCTCGGTGTCCGTGAAGGCGACGTAGGAGGACGTGGTGCACGAGCAGGTGGTGCCCAGGTCGATCCCGATCGTCGGAGCCTCGCCTTGCCAGCCATCGGAGTTGCTCGCGAGGCAGTACGGTGGCGGCAGCTAAGGTTTTGGGAGGAGTGGAAGTGGGGAAGTGAGGCCGTGGAGGGCGGGGAATTTATAGCTGAGGGGGCGGGGTCACCAGGGCGGGGCTTGTTGACGTTCGATGTTGATCGGACGGTGGAGGGCGCGCGGGGCGTTGTTGCCGTTCTGATGGATTGGACCGTTCGGCCAATCAAATTATTGTCTTTGGCCCACCTAGCTGGCCCATCAAATTAGCTGGTTTTCTTGGATTGGATGTTGACCGAGAGAGCAACTCGTTGCACAACCCAACTGTACATGATCACTCTAATCTAATGGAGTAAGCAGCTACCAGTATACAACCAAGTTAAGCAAGCGCACGATCCACGTAATCCAGTACTACCTGTAAGGTTATCTCTTGTTTACTGAAAGATGGCCGGAGTTGTAAAACAACTCATCAGCTACCAGCCAATGCAGCAGAATATGTAACTGGCTGCAAGCACTTGTTGGTACACTTACTTTGTTCGGCTTCCTCGACGAAGCTAGAAAGGTGGCCCGCATAATTGCATAGTTACAAATGAGAAAGAATTAAGAGATAAGATTAAGCACATATTAAGAGGTAAGAATAAACAAAATCTTCTAAAAATATTTTATTATTTAAAATAGGTCCTTAAGGCTAAACCATTCTATTCTATCTATGATCATGTCTAAGAGTCATCATATCTCTAATATCATTTCTGTCGGACTCTGAAGCAATAACTCCTGATCCTCTGTGTAAATCGCACTAGTATAGGATTAGCTAATGCACACAGTGAACAACAAAGATAAATATTAACCATAATAACATTTATTCATAAACTAATATGAGCATGGTTGCCAACGTTTACATCCATACGACCTATAAGCTAAATTTAAATAATAACAGTGGAAGAAAAAAACACTGAAGTGGAAAAAGCCCACAGAGCCTACCTATAGGCAAACGACACTAAGACGTGGCCTACTCGTCCTAGCTCTCACTGTAGTCGAAGTCATCCTCCTCTGAGATGTGAAAGTAAGGGTGAGTACAAACGTGTACTCCGTAAGTCACACGAGAAAATACAATATAATGTTAAAGGCAACAAAGGAATGCATATAGGATTAGTTTGAGCGTAAAATAGCATTTAATGAAATACAGTAAATAGATTGAAATTGCTGAATTTAATACCATAAGTAAAGACAGTATTTGTAACTAAAATTAATATCGTTAATGCAGATCCATCCCCACTAACCTAACCATGGGCAACCTACCTGGGCCATATTTTTCAAAAGATCTCATATGAATTCTATTCATTTATATGCTTTTTAATCTCTTATCGATTCCATCCATCCGTAAGCCTTTTTTTAGAAACCATTTTGAAAACCAAAGTCTAATCCATAAAAAAATTTTACTCAGCTTACCTATGATTGTGGGCACGGCTTTCGAGGATAGTTTATACACTCTACAAAGATTGTATGATTTTAACCACAAGATATAATTATCTCATGCTGTCGGCCACTACACACTTCCGTAGGCGTGTGACTGTGTAATCATAAAAAAAACCTTTACAAAGCAAAACCTTCAACCTGGCCAAGTCAACATTAAGATTTCACCCCAATAAGAAATCCACCAGATCGGGGCCCCCTCTTGAGCCAAGTGAGATTTCACATGGTCTACGCCACGATCACTTTCAACCTACAGCGAGACTTAGGTTGGGACCTATAAATTAGTTAGTCAGAACTGTTCCATACCAACCTTGTAGTAGTACGAAAAGAGCTTTGTAGCAGTAGCCCACAGATCAGTGCTTAACTTGACTTAGGCTCGAACCACACACCCGTTGTGCCTGACAATCAACATTGTATCATCGAACAACAATGCATGTCAGCATCCACCACCTATCCATTAGCCTAACTCCAAACCAAGTTTTATATTTATATTTTGAAATATTTTATAGATTTTCTTGACTTACCGAAGTTAAGAACACTTTTTAAAAGCTTATCATTTTATGTGAAAAAGTTATCCCTAAACAAAAATTATGCCTAAGAAGGTCTAAGCATTTGATACAAAAATTCTCTAGTCTATACTAGTGTACTAACCAAAGTTTTATTCTAGAGTGACAAGGTATTTGCAAATCAATATCTAAAGAGGTATTAACAAGTAGGCATTAGCTGATTGAAACTGAATTGAAATACGTTGAATAAAAATATGCATGCAGAATATTTTATAACAACATATTTTTATTTTATAATATGGGATTAACAGGATCAATACATGTAATTTGCCTTGCTCTACAGATGAGTGAGAGTTGTCAAAGTTGAATTCTAAATTGTCGAAGACTACACGTAAAAATACTTAAATTTAAACTCAAATAAATTCAAATAAAATTTAAATGAACTTTAAAATTTTAAAACAATTCAAATTTAGATAGATCTTGATTTTATATGAATTCAGAAATTTGAGCAGGCTCAATCAGAGTTAGGATGAAGAAGAACGGCCTTCTGGAAGTTTAAATCCTAAATAAAAAGAAAAACTGGAATTTTTGGAATTATTTTTCTAAAAAAGATAACTATGACGTTTGCAGGGAATTTATGGAATTATTTTTCTAAAGAAAATTCAAAATTATGACGTCAGTAAGGAATTTAATTTTTGGTCGAATTATTTTTCTATTGAAAAATAGATCTATGACATCATGCTGACGTCAGTCCTGGATGGACCTGAGACCGACATGTGGGCCCAGTCCATATGGACCAAGTCCATGGACTAGAGGGATCTGCTGAGGTGGCAAGGTAGGTAACATGGCACTAACGTGGCTCGAGGGTGACTTTCTGATCACGTAGCATAACAAGTGGCACCGATGTGGTGTCTACTGGGTCGTGTGTGCCAAGGTGGTGTGATATGTGGCTACCACACAGACCACGGTGCTAACTTGGTTCGGGCTTCTGAGGTGGCTACTAATGGTGCAATTTAGCACTGACGTGGTGCCCCATGTGGCACCTTGTCGGCTGCCATGTGGACTGCGCATCGATGCGGTGGTGCACGGCGGCTAGTGTTGAGATGCACAAAATAGAGAGGGAGGCATGGGGAGCATTTTATCACCTACGATGACACTTGGCGACTAGTGATGATGGCCAGCAGCGAGGTGAAGCGGTGGCGCACATGGGTCTCTGGCAGGGATGGCGCTCCGGTGACGCTCAAGCCCAGCGGAGGGGCACAGAAGGATCTTCGTGGCGCGACAAAGCTCGAAGTGACGTTAGCTTGGCTCGAGGCGGCTTGAGTGGTTGGCAATTGCTCACCGGAGGGTGGCCGCGGCTTGCAGAGAGGGGTGCGCGGTGCGGCGGCGATCTGAAGCCTAAGAGAGGGAAATGAGGACGGAGGGAGGTAGTGCCAGGCAGGGTGAAGCTAGGGGGACCCATTTTATAGGGCAGAGAGGGAGTAGGGTTGGGCGAATTGCTTGCCATAATTTTTGGCGGTCAACGGTGATTGCGACTGATAGGGGCGAGGTGATGCAGGATTTTGGCCAGAAATGAGGGAAATTGGGCACGGGCATGAGGAGGAAGAGAAGGAAGGAGGGGGTAGCCATCACGAAGAAGAAAGGAGGGGGAGGGGTGCACTAATGGCGGCGGCAGTTTCGGCGATGGCGCCGGGAGGAAGAAGGAAAGGGGGAGGAAGAAGGGGGGCTGCCCCACGTAACGGCAAGAGAAGGGGAGAAAGAGAGAGGCGGCGGGGATGTGGTCGATCGGCAACACATATCAGAAAGAGGTGAGAGATAGGAAAGTGGGGGTGGAGGGGGGAGGATGAGTTGGGAGGTGACGTGGTTGAATCAAAACCCCCCACGCATCACCCAGAGGAATAAGGCAGGAACTCAATTTTTTTAATTTTTGATTTTATTTTCCAAAAAACCTAGGAAATTCAAAAGGCTAAAAAAATACCAAATAAATTCCACAAATTATAGAAAAATTCACATAAGTTCTTAGAACCATTTTGGACTGAGGAAAAATACTTCTAACTTATTTTGGTATTAAAATTTTACACTAAATACCTTTTTAATCTCAAAATTGATTTTTAAAATCCAGGAAAACACAGAAAATTCAGATAAAATCCAAATTAATTCAAATAATTAATTTGAATTAGGATTTTAACAAAATTTCAAAATATCCTTTATATAGTAATATTTTTATGCTTTACTTAAATTATTTTCAAAATTTACCCCTTTTTAAACACAGAAAACAAGCAATTAAAATTTAAAATTCAAACAACCAAAAATTCAAAATTTTATTTTAAATCAAATTATTTAATTATTTTTTACTTAAATTTTTTAGAATAAATAGCTGAGCTGTTACAGTCTACCTCTGATTGGAGTCGCATCAGACCACAAATTGGCCATCCAACATAGTATTGTAGCAAGTCAACTTTGAAATCGTTAGCTCGAAATCAACTAAATTATTTTATCCCCATATGATATATTATTAATTATGTGCTCATCCTAGTTCGGCCTGTAGAAGAGTAAACTCTTGTGAATTATGGTTGGTACTTGGTGGAAAGAATCATTGAAGAGACGGGCAATAATGCTGCTAAGTTATTCCATTGATGGATGATATGTTAAAGTTATTATTTTCTTATTTCGACCGTGATCTTATCACGTGATTCTTTGACACTATATAGCTTAGCTTAATGCTAGTTATATATCTCAGGACGGCCAGCTGATTGGGGTGCTTAGGGTTCTATTCTACAGGATTTACTATTGTTTTACATACAAAATACTGTACTGCTCAGGCTTAGCTAGTGTTTCCTGAACATGGCTTCCGTGCTATTAGTTATGACTAATCATCAACCCGCGCAGTGCATGGCCTACCATATTTGTTATTTTGTGTGAATTTAAAATCATTATATATTATTGATCCTTTGCCACACAATACTAGATCCAACTCAAGGCAAAAAAATGTATCATCCTATGATAATTTGTTTATTCACTCGAATCTATAATAGATTACTCAGTTGCAGGGGTGGATCTATCCTTCGGGCGAGCTCGGGCGGCCGCCCGAGCATCGTCGCTGGCCGGACCCCCTCCTCCAGTGCAGAGTAGTTTCCTCGGGCGGTGGCTGGCATGGGATTGGAAGGGCAGAGCTCGGAGCTTTCGGCCTTCTTGGGGAGGAAGATGATGGACGGAGGCGTGGGCAAAGAACCGAGAGCCCCAGGAGTAAGTGCGTTATATTGGCAAATCTGCTCTGCCGTGATATCGTTGTTCTGTACGAGTGTACCTGTATGACATCGCCTATGTTGACGACGATGCTGTCCTCGATGGGCTCCGCGGGGACCCAGCCGCCGTCCTTGAGGACCTCGAGGCCCCCGGCCCGTCCTGCAGGACAAAGGTGATGCGGTTGCCGTCCTGGTGCTCGCTGATGCCGTTGTTCTCCTCCTCCGTCTCCGGGAAGTAGCGCAGCGCCGCTATGAAGTCGAAGCTGCGGTCGCTGTTGTACTCCTTGAGGAAGCCTGCAGGGAGTCCCATCCACTCGTTCAGGATCTCCTGGATGCGCAGACCCAGCTCGGTGAGCTTGCCGTAGCACTCCTCTGGTTCCTCTCTGAAGATCGATGCATCAAGCGACTTTTCTCTCAGAAATGATGGTGGAAAAGTTGGGTTTCTTTCACACAATAATATAAAGCAGAAGTGACTTTATTAATTCCCTGAAAGATTACTTGAGTATAGCATTGCTATGATGTTCCTCAATAACACATTTCCCCCCGATAATGCTCGCTCAATAACACAAATAGTCCTTTAATTTGCCTGTAAGAAAAGTATGCAAAAATTGCACTCAACTGACCTGAATCCGGTAGGCTCGGCAGGGTACAAGCTGTCTCTATCCGGCAAGACACGAAGGGGAATGGAAGGAACAACGTGGCGTGAGTGCGCCGAGCAGAAGGTGGGTGCACCCTGGACCAGGGAAAACTCTTCTGGTTTGAATTTTTTTCGTCTGGCAGCGAAAGCAACGGATGAAACGAAATTTCGTTATTTTATTCCAAAATTCGGATGAAATGTTCGAAGGGCATTTGAATTTTGACGAATTTTAACCAAAATGTGGATAAAATTTGGACAAAATTCAAATGGAGACAAATTCGGCCAAAATTTAATCGAATCATTCTTGCTTCGGAGGGTAACGAAAGGGATCAGAACAATGAGCAACCCAGTTTATAAATAATGCTATAGTTTGCACTGATTTATGTGAAGCCAATCTTGTGAACTGGCATATCGTTTTATTTAAGATTTGGCTACCTCAACCGATCTCTTTTTATTGCATCTTTTATGTTCTATTATCAAATTGTGATATTGCTGATCTATTTATCTTTTACAATTGACATGTTGTTTTTTCTACGTCTCATCGATAACTGTGTACTAAGCTTCATTAGTGAGATATTGTTTAATGTACCGTTATCTATATATGTTTGGATTTGAATTGTAGTTATTGCTTCCATTTTGTATCATATACTCTTATTAGTGTGATTGTAATGTAGTTTGATCATGGATTGTTTTGTTTTTGGCTAATACTATTTGCTTCACGCTTACAAGCCTGCCCTAGCTATATTTTATTCCTCAGTCTGCCACTGCTCAGTTGTGATCGACTCTTCAACCATATTCGGTATGGTCATGTACTTTCTTAATCCAATCACATCGAGGAGCCAGAAATATCTCTTCTGTTATATAAGAGGGGCAAATTCTAACTTGATCGCTCATATTCCTCCGCATATTTCATAGTAAACCCAAAAGCTACATTTATGATCATTCAGTTATAGAGTAGTGTTTGACAACACCCAGATAAACTTTTACATATGTAGGGAACTATGACAATCTCAGGTCTAAGGATCCTACATACACTTTATATAGGATTTACTGATAATACTTAAAAATATAACAATTTTCGTAGTGTCTTATGATAGATCAATTTAATACCATGTTTTCTAATATATATATATATATATATATGTCTATATTATTGATTTGATGTCTCCATATCTATGATCCGTGAAATATGATTATCAATCAATACATGTGCTGATCTATACATAACGATATAAGATCAGAGATAATTTAGAATACATCAAAATACAAATAAAGAATTTCACGAATAAGTCATACACTTTTTACTCAATACGAAAGATATTTATTCAAGAAATAAAATACCGTATATTCAAAAAATCATAAATATAAAGGTGATATAATTATCTTTATTATTGCTTCTGGGATATATCACTAAGAAGAGAATGGTTAAGTAGAGACAAAGAGTCGACGGTTGACCACTAGGTCCACAGCACAAGTCTCCCTCTGCCTCCTCACCTCACACGTGCACTAAACGGCACACAATGGCGCCCTAGGCCTGGCCACTCCTTCGCCTCTGGCTTCTTGCCTTCTACCTCCTCAGGACGGGACCAAGGCATCAAGTGAGAGAGAGGCAAGGCCATGGCGGGCGGAAGAAGTAGAGGAGGGGTCTAGCCACGTAGGCACCGAGTGACGGGGGCAAGGCCTTGCCCGATTGCTGGCTTTGCTATCAGACATTCAGACCACAACTTGGCCATCCAACGTAGTATTGTGGCGAGTCAACTTTGAAGGTCGTTAGCTCAAAATCAACTAAATTATTTTATCCCCATATGACATATTATTATGTGCTCATCCTAGTTCGGCCTCCCCATATGATATATTATTATGTGGTAATCCTAGTTCGGCCTGTCGAAGAGTAATCTCTTGTGACCTATGGTTGATACTTTGTGGCAAGAATCATCGAAGACAGATGGACAATAATGCTGCTAAGTTATTCCATTGATGGATGGTATGTCAAAGTTATTATTTTCTAATTCTGACCGCGATCTTATCCCGTGCTTCCTTTGACACACTATATAGCTTAGCTAGTTAGCTTAATGCTAGCTATACATCTCAGTATGGTCAGCTGTTAGGGGTGTTTATTCTTCTTTTCTACAGGATTTACTATTGTTTTACATACAAAACGCAATACTGCTCAGGCTTAGCTAGTGGCAAGAATCATTGAAGACAGATGGACAATAATGCTGCTAAGTTATTATTGAAGGATGGTATGTCAAAGTTATTATTTTCTTATTCTGACCGTGATCTTATCCCGAGCTTCCTTTGACACACTATATTGCTTAGCTTAATGCTAGTAATATATCTCAGGATGGTCAGCTGATAGAGGTGCTTAGGCTTATTTTGTACAGGATTTGGTATTGTTTTACATACAAAACGCAGTAGTGCTTAGGCTTAGCTAGTGGTAAGAATCATTGAAGACAGATGGACAATAATGCTGCTAAGTTATTCAATTGATGGATGATATGTCAAAGTTATTATTTTCTTATTCTGATTGTGATCTTATCCCGTGACACACTATATAGCTTAGCTTAATGCTACTTACATCTCTCAGGATGGTCAGTAGATAGGAGTGCTTAGGCTTCTTTTCCACAGGATTTACTTGTTTTACATGCAAAACGCAGTACTGCTTAGGCTTAGCCAGTGGCAAGAATCATTGAAGACAGATGAACAATAATGCTGCTAAGTTATTCAATTGATGGATGGTATATCAAAGTTAGTATTTTCTTATTCTGACCGCGATCTTATCCCATGCTTCCTTTGACAAAACTATATAGCTTAGCTTAATGCTACTTATATCTCTCAGGATGGTCAGCTGATAGGGGTGCTTAGGCTTCTTTTTCTACAGGATTTACTATTGTTATGCTCGATAGTAGTGTTAGTTAGCCCGTGCCATGAGGGTGCAGGGGAAGTCCATGTGCAAGTGGTTGATTGCGTTAATAATTGACGTTGCTTTGGGGCACTCCATTCAGCTGAAATAAATTAGTTTATGATTTATTTTGTACTGTAGCTAACTAATTTTGGACTGTAGTTGCTGGTGCCTTTTTGGTGTAATTAAATTTAAAAAAAATAAAAAATAAAAAACAGATTAGCGACAATGTAATTGAATATAGGAAAAAAGAAAAGGAAAAAAACCCAAAAAAGCCAAGAGGTCAGAAAAAGATAAAATTAAGGAATAGTGAACTAAAAGTCAGAAACTGAAATCGAAACGAGCGGGACCAGAGTGCAAGAATTTCACAATAGTTTTAGAAAAGTAGTGTATTGTTCACAGGTTTTATACTATATTCTCATCATTTTGAAGCACATTATATAGCTGCAGCACCTATATGTGGAACTTAGAGATTGAATATTTTTGTTAGATGAACAATGCATGCACGCGTACGGATGGACATTTCACCATGAACATTAATGGGTACGACTTTAATTTGCATCACAATATTTAAAGTGCCCATGTACACGAGAAAAGTCCCAAATTATTATATACTAATAAGGTGCAGTTGCAATGAAATATCAAAAGTGGGTAATACATATCATTAAACGTATTGTATGCTAGTAAGGTGCCATACGTTGTAACGAAGTATCTAAAGTGGATTATACATATCATCAAACGTAATTCAAAAATGTACTATGAACATCAATTTTTCATGAAATGTGTGCTGCGGAGAGAGGACAACAGACAACTCTCCCTTTGTATTACTAGAGATAGAGATTAATTATGTTTACTTTTTCGGAAACATACTACCTATCAACTGTCTCTCTAGCATGTGTGGACAAAACAGGTATACGAGCATGTGACCAAGCCCAGACTTTTTGGTACAAATGGCACTATTTGAATCCTTATTTACAAAAATATCAGTATGTGCGTGGTATTATCAAAAATATCACTTTTACCGTCTGGTGGCCGGGCGATAGTGACGTGAAGCTGACACGTGTGACCTGGAGCCCCGTGGTCGTGAACCTGTTGCCCGGCCACTAGGCTACAGGTGGCCTACCGCCCCGCCACCGGACGGCAGGTAATTAAGCCAGCTTAATTACCTGCTTTAATTATTATTTTATATGTACTAATTATTCAAAATTTTAAATATAGTAAATAAGCTTGAAAAGTTATAAAATTTCATGTGCAACCTTCCGATATAACGTGCTTGATTGTGTAATTTTTTAACAATTTTATTCACTCTAAATGTTACTCAAATTTTGTACAGTTATGACATTTATAGAAGTTGTCACATATAACAAACAACCTCTAAAAATTATAAAATTTTATGTACAGCCTCCCGACAAAATGTACTTAATTGAATAATTTTTTAATAATTTTATCCACTCTAAATATTGTTAAAAAATTCATATGATTATGATATTTGTAAGAGTTGTTACATATAGAAAACGAGTTTTACAAATTACGAAATTTTATGTACAGCCTCGTAATCTCTACTATTATATAAAGAGGAGTTGGTGGTCATTGGTGCGTTCTCCTCTCCTCTTTTTATAGCCATCCGATTTGGTCTGAACCATTCGTCTCTCTCCTCCTCTCTCTCTCTTAGAATACAACCGTCCACCCCCTCAACTTTCTCCATCTTTTCGCGTATTCTGGCCACCCTTCTCTCTCTGTCGCTTGCTCTCCAATGTTTGATGTGTGAAGTTGGCCAGGCAGTAAGTTCCGTCTCATCATTTTTATGATTCCGTTGCAACACATAGATCTCTAACTAGTATAGTCATAATAATTGTCTATTTTTTTAGAAATTTTATACATTATGAATTTTACTCATGCTAGCGCGCCTGGGTCCATGCAGGTGGAGCGCCGTAAGAAAATCTTGTGATCACATGTCCCCTACTTTCGTGAGTATTTTCCTTGCTATATCTGTATGAGGGGTTATGGAATATCGTTGCTTAGCCATCTGTTCTTATCTTTGAGTCTGTTGTGGTTGGAGACAGCAGTTCTGATGTTTTCATGTGCTGTCTTCTTATATCTGTAAAAATGCATACCTGCACTTCTATTGGAATCGGGTTTTCCTTGTGTGAAGAAATGTCTACTAGTAGTAGTTATGATGTTCAAGTGTATACGAGTAACTTGAGATTCTTGTAAACAATAATCACATGAGAGTGGATGCCGCATCTTCTGTTGCACAGTGGATTCATGCTGATCTAGAGGCATTTGGAAAATAAAGAAGGAAGAGGCCCAATGCATTCATTTGTGCAGATGCAGAATTTCGACGTTAGGATGTCAAAAAATAATGTAATGAAGCATAACTCTTGGACAGAGTAGTTGAAAAGCCCCTAAAAATTGAAAAGGAATTTTCAAAATTTTTGCTAAATTTTGAGTGAAATCTGAAAACTTTCCCTTTTGGGAAAGTTTCCTCTGCCGCCGCTTTCCCTTTTCGGCAAGGCGCCACTCCCTTCTCCTTGGCGCCCCGCCACTTCCCGCTTTCCCCATTTCCCAGCGTCTCCCCGCTCCCCCGCTCCTGTTGGCGCCTCTGCTCCCTCCCTCTCTGCGCTTGCGCTGGCGCCGCCCCGACCCCGCCTTCTCCCTCGCCCAGCGTCTCCCTCCGCTCCCCCTTGCCCGCTGGCGCCCCGGCTCCTCTCTGCCTTCTCCTCGCGCACGCGCGCAGCGCTGCGCTGCGCTGCGCTGCGCGCGCGCGCCTGAACCGCTGCGCCTTCCTCGATGCTCCTCCGCGCCCCGGTTTGGACCGCCTCGCGCGCCGACGCGTCGGCCGGTCAAGCGGCGAGCTTCGCGCCACGCGTCGCGGCCCTCCTGCACCCGACCCCACCTGGCAGCGACCGCTCCTATCCCCTCCGCCGCGCGCGGACGCGCCCTCGCCCACGCCACTGCTCACCCGCTCCCCTCTCCCGTCCCCTCGCCATTAATCCTGTTCAGCGCCTCGTCACCGCTCTCTCCCCTCTGAGGTGACGCCCGTCAGCTCCCCGCCCACTCCGGTTGACTCCCGCGCCCTCCCGTGCCGTCGCCCGCACGGTTTCCCCTCCCTCCGCTCGGGCATAAAAACCCCGCTCCCAGCATCCTCCTCCTCTTTGTTTCCCAAGCTTCCCCACTGCTCCCATTCGCTCCCCACCTCTCCCAGCCACTTCCGTGAGCTACCGATTGGAGCCCCGCCGCCCGGAGCGTCGCCATTCCCCTCCCCTGCGCCGGCGACCCCGCAAACCGGTTCTCCCTCTCCTTTCCCCCATTTCTCAATTACTTGCGCCTGGAGCATCTTCACCCTCCCCTAAACCCGTTGCCATCCTCCTCTGGCCAGGTGCAACACCAAGGAATCCCGGCGACGAAGCTACCTCCCGGCGGAAACACCTCACCGTGGCCAGACCTCACCGCAGCTCCCCAGCTCCTGCCACCGCTGCCAATGTAAGCCTCAGATGCCCCTGAGCGTGTAGCCGCGGCCGATTGGATCCATTCGGCCCCGGTGACCGTCCTCACCGCCGGGAAACCAAATCTTTCCCTTCGGTCTCCCGTCCCCTCCGTTGATCCCCTTCTCCTCCTAAACCCTAAAATGAGACCCCTTGTTGCACTCTATCCGGTGGAACCCTTCCCGACCCCCAGAGGCTTTTGTCCTCGCCGGAGAACGAAGGCGCCGCCCTCTCCGTCCCTCTGGCGCGCGAGCACGGCGGGAGGAGGAAGACGAAGATGTGGCCCCTCCTCTGTCGTCCATCTGTCCCACTGCCGTGTAATCACAGCCACCCGACCCAGCCACCCTTCCCTCCGTCCGATCTCTTCTCCCCGCCTTGATCCGGGCCGCCCGCGCTCACCGCACCGATGCCGCCCGCTCCGCCACGCGGCGGCCATCCAGGCCGCGGGCGTGACGCGCTGGCGCGCGCCTCGCCCACTCCTCTCCCGCGCGCTTGGGCGCCGCCGCGTTTGAATTTCCCATTGGGCATACGATGCCGGGCCGGCCGTTCACTGTTCACACCGATTTGTCAGCAATTTCCCAATTTCCAAAATCCCAGAAAACTCAAATAAATCCTAGAAAATCACAAAAAATCCCAAAAATTCCCAAAGTTCACCACTTTGCTCCAAATAATATCCTGGACCCATTTTTGGCCTCCACTTCCACAAAATCATCCCAGATAAATTCCTAAAATTCCTCATTTGGAGATTTATGCACTTTGCTCCTTTTAAATAGTTTATTTTTCCTCGCTTGATTAGTCTCAAGCTGGATTTATGTTATTTTCAGTGTTTGCGCTAGTATCGGAAATTCCGGAAGCTCAAGTGCAGTCGCAGGATGCAGAAGCGTCTACGTTCAAGCTAGCCGAGTTCGTCCCGATTCACGGCAAGTCACAAGTCTTTGATCATGTTGCAACCCATGTTATCTAATTATGCTAATATGTTATTTGCATTGAGCTAATTCTGAAATGTTAATTCGAAAGTAAAATAAAATGTTTGGAATGACATGCTATATAGTTAAACCTACCACCGACAAATGCCCTGTTAAATTGTTGCCATGCCTTTGTAACCCTAGAAATAATTATCTGTTAATCTAGATAATTGTAGGATATTATTATCATGCAAAGTGTTACACTAATAAGGTTGTGGCTGTGGGGCCAATAGAATTTGGAAAACCCGACTCTAAGGTAGGGTGGTATGGGACACCGTATCTTAGAGCGGAGAGTGCCGGCGTGCACAAGGTAGGGTAAGGGGGAGTGGAAACTGCAAGTCGGTCCTCGCCAATCTTTTACCCTAGGATTGAAGTTAGGGTAAGGGTGTTGTGGGGAGCCGCGAGACGGCCTTCGCCCACCGCTTACTCTAGGTTGGAGGTCGCGGGCCTGGCGAGGTTGCGGGCCATGTGAAAATATAAGGACTAAAACCCTTACGCTGAGCAAATGTCACAGTGATCGCTCAACCACAGGAGTTGACTTGTCAACACTTGTCTAGTAGCTGCTCAACTCGATTGAAACTCTACAGGAGGTTTAGCAGTGAGGTTAGGCAGGCCGTGCTGTGGGTGCCTAACAACGGTAGAGTCCACTCGAAGCGGATATTTGTTTTCTCTTGTGTGGGTGTGTGTGTGTGTGCGCGCGCGATCCAGACCCGAGTGGGTTCTACCGGGTAGAGCCTATATAAAGAGTTGAGCAGTGAAACGACCTGGCTTTCTTAACTCAGTCATGAGGGTTAAGGAATTGTGTGGGTAAAGTTGAGCAAACTCTGCAGAGTCAAATAAATGGTATTCGAATACGCCGTGCTCCCGGTTAATGGAGCTGTGTCACTTGGGTGATTCCATCAGCAAAGCTTAAGTAGTTTTGTACATGTTTTAACTTGATTAGTTGGTTAATGAAATTTTCATGAAAACCCCTGAGATCTTAAGAAGTAAGTTTTGGGTCCATTTTATAAAATGCTTGCAAATAAAACTGCATCCACCAAATGTAATAAACCAAGTATACTCCCTTCCTTTGTTGATCCATGCAAATAGTAAATTAGGGTTTCCCTTGTGATTTGCTGAGTACGGGGTCGGAGTACTCAGGCTTGCTATTGCCACAGATTCCAGAAGTAAAGAAGGCAATTCAAGATTTCGTGTTCAGAGGGTCTCCCTGTCGAGGACCCGTGGCTTTAGGTCTTGGCCGCGCTCAAGCGGATTCTGGAGTTTTTGTGATGTAAGTATACTTTGGGCTTGCACGCCCCGCTGTCGAAAAATGGATGTTAATCCTTATGTGAAATATATGCTGGTCTTTTGTTGTAAGCATGCAATGGTATACTCTTGCGCGACACTTCATAACTGTTCATGCGTGAATAGTTGTGGAGTGCCGTGTCCGTACGCGCCCCTGGAAACGGGGGTGTTACAAGAAGTGGTATCAGAGCAGGCTCTTTGACCGTAGGTTGAGACCTAAGGCAAACTAGGAAGCAATTTTATCGCAAAACTTAATTTAAGCCATAAAAAGGGTTTACGAAAAATATAAGTATTATTGCTGTCTTTTCCTCTCTTGCTGCTACCTTATCTATCTTAGTTTAGTTCTGCTTAAGCTTTACTTTGGCAAAAAAAGTTTACTGCTTTACTTATCTAGCTTCAAAATTTCGTTTCTCGGCAGCTGGAGGAGTAGCCGTCGTTCGCTAGACTAGACTGACCCTGAGTTGTAGTAGTACTTTTGTAATGTAAAGCAGGTGTAATCATGAGCCCTAAGTGGTTTGTGTACCACTTGCATATTGTAAATTTATGTTCATTATCCTTGTATGTTGTTTGCTTATTTATCAGTAATCCCCCTGTGTTCAAAGCTTTCTCCTGTCCCCTTTCGCTCTCGATCTTACCTTTTTCGCCCTATACTTACCTTGAAATTCAATGTCTTACGTATCTACCCTTATTCTCCAAAAGCCGCTGCAAAGCTGATCTCCAGTTCCCAATTGGCAGATGGATCCAACATAGCAGATTGGTCAGACCAACGGGCAGGGTGCACCTGCCACAGATCAAGCAACAGTTGCCAGCACAATAGCAATGATGGAACAGAACCGTCACCAAGGAGAGTTGCAGCCACCGTTCAGTGTCAATGTGACACCTGATGAGTCAGTGTCAGCATCAAGCGCAACTGCATTGAAGTTTACAGTTTTCCTGCAAACTCAACCACCTAAATTCCCCTCAGCAACAGAACCACTAAATGCAGATAACTGGTTACAAGATGTTGAGAGAAGAATGGATACTATACGATGTACCAATAAGGAGAAAGTTCTTTTCGCCACCTATCAGTTGTCCGAGCCCGTAATTACTTGGTGGAATGCTATCCAGTGGATGCACCCTAAGGAGAAAGATATTACATGGGAAGATTTTGTGAAGAGATTCCGTAAAGCCTACATCTCTCCTAGAGTTATCACTGAAAAATATCAGGACTTTCTTAATCTTCAACAGGGAGAGAACTCCATCACAGCATACCTACAACAATTTCATCAGTTATCCCAGTATGCTCAAGAGGAAACTAACACCGAAGCTAAAAGGATGGAGTATTTTATGAAAGGTTTACAACCCAATATGAGACAACGCCTTCAAACCATGAAGTTTTCAAGCCTATTGAACCTGGTTGATCGAGCTCTACAGATAGAAGAAAGACCAGGTTACGTGAAACAAAAGCAGCCTTCACCTCCGTCACCAACGGCTTGTTTTCACTGCCAACAGGATGGGCATTATCGTGACAAATGCCCACTGAAGTCCTTACCCGAAGAAGAAGCAAGGAAGCAAGCAAAGAGGCAGACATCATCATCCCGCCTGCCACCGATGGAAGAAGATGAATCATACCCTAAGAGGACCAGAATGGAGGATTACAGAAAGCATAAAGCAGCGCACGAGTCTCAGTCTTCACACAATGCTCAGCGGAGCGAAACCACGGGATCACCCTCATTTCGATCCCAACCCTTCCGTCAGTTTGTGACGATACCGAAGACCCAGTCTGGACAGTCTCAGCGGTATGCCACTCCCTCACCACTCGCCATCGAGTGCCTCACCTGCGGTGGTAAGCATCTTGCTAGCAGCTGTCCACGAAGGACAGATGCATGTTTCCATTGTGGAGAAATTGGACACTACAAGCATCAGTGTCCCAGGAGGAGTTTACCATCAGATGCAGTTAAACTCCAAGTCCAAAACCAGCAGCAAGAAACAAGTCCACCTGGAGTAATGACATAAAGAAGAGAAGCAAAGCAGACAGTTAAGAAAATATGAGCTATGCAGAACAAGAAATGAGATGATGTACTTTTGGTTATCCTTTTGTAAGCTAGTTGAAGAACTGAATAGCTTGTATGTAAATTACTTTAACTCAGGTTTGTGGCAAAATTATGAAGATGTATGAAGACTGTCTGTGTAAAGTGTAATGGATGAGAAGTTCGCGTTGCAATGAAAGTAATCCTAACAAGACCCAGATATGTATGTAGCCCTGGTACTGCATAATTCAACTAAGTAGGAATCCGCACCACACACACAAGGATGATATACAGGTACACGTGAAAAGGAGTCAAAGTCAATTCAGAGGAGGTTAAAGAAGATTTGCTGCAGCCAGATATGCAAGGGTTAGACGTCATTTTGGGCATGAACTGGCTAATCCAGAACAAAGGCAAGGAAGATTGTGAGATCAAAATAATATCATTGGTCAATCCTTGAAGGTTAGAAAGTGGTAGGAAAAAAAACCGAGAAGTATTGAAGGATGCAAGAAAGCGCCTGATCAACATGCTAGCAGTTACACCAGATCAAGTGCCAGTAGTACAAGAATATCCTGATGTGTTTCCGGGAGAATTGCCAGGCAGACCCCTGATCAACAAGTAGAACTTGTCATAGAGTTGATTCCAGGCACAAAGCCAGTTGCCAAGCATCAGTATAGAATGTCAGCCAGTGAACTGAAAGAGCTCAAAAGAGAGTTTTCAGCTGTGGAAGACCAAGTTGACAACCGCACCCATTTCGATTTTGCCCCACGCAGAAAAAAAAAGAGTTCCAAATCTATTGCGATACTTCAAAGCAAGGTTTGGGATGTGTGCTCACGCAAGACAGGGAAGTTGTTGCCTATGTATCCAGACAACTGAAACCGCATGAGGAGAACTACCCGACTGATGACTAGCAGCTGTGTTACCTTCTCTCAAAATTTGGAGGCACTACCTGTTAGGGAATCCTTAAAAGATGTTCCCAGACCACAAGAACTTGAAGTACCTGTTTATACAGCCAGAGTTGAAAATGAGACAACGAAGATGGCTGGAGTTGATTAAGGACTATAATGTTGAACTTCGATATCACTCGGGCAAGGCCAACGTAGTTGCCGATGCCCTTAGCCGCAAGGCTCGTCCAGACAAAGTTAGTAGGTCAGAGTACCCACCAGAGTTGCAAAGAGGGATATACTACAACTGAATTTGGTAATCACAGAGCAAGGCAGTATGGCAGCATTAGAACTTCAACCATTACTAACAGATCAGATTAAATCAGCACAAGATGAAGATGAAGAGATTCAAAAACTGAAAAAGAGAGTTCAAGAAGAAGATTCAACGGAGCATGCGATAGATGAGCATGGAATCCTTACTTTCTGTGGTCGCTATTGCATACCCGACAAGAAGGAGTTAAGAGAGTTAATCATGTCTGAAGCTCGTTTGTCTCAATTCTCAATCCATCCAGGAATTATCAAGATGTATAAAGACTTGAAAAAGAAGTATTGGTGGAATCTGATGAAGAAAGAAGTGGCAGAGTATGTAGCGAAAGGTGATGTTTGCCAGCAGATCAAGATAGACCACCAGAAACCATCGAGATTATTGCATCCTTTACCAATTCCTGAATGGAAGTGGGATAGTATTGGAATGGATTTTATCACTGGACTTCCCAAGACTCGTGAGAGATATGATGCTATCTGGGTCATTGTCGATAGATTGACCAAGGTGGCTCCTTTCCTCCCGATCAAGCAAACCTATGGGAAGGATAAGCTTACCGAGCTGTATTTGACCAGAATAATAACACTATAAAGTTCTGAAGAAGATTGTGTCAGATAGAGGAGCACAGTTTACATCCAAATTCTGGGAGAAATTACATGAAGCTATGGGCACTGATTTGAACTTCAGCTCAGCGTATCACCCACAGACAGATGGGCAGACAGAGAGAACAAACCAGATCTTGGAAGACATGCTAAGAGCTTGTGTTATTGTGTATGGAGCAGCGTGGAGTACTTGCCTCCCATTTGCTCAGTTGTCATACAACAACAGCTACCAAGCCAGTATTCAGATGGCCCCGTTTGAAACACTTTATAGCAGAAAATTGCAGGACTCCACTGTATTGGACAGAAACAGGAGAACGACAACTTATTGGCCCTAGATTGCTCAAGATGCGGAAGCACATGTCAGAATTATCAGAGATGGACTGAAGATTGCACAAGACCGACAGAAAAGCTACGCAGATAACCGCAGAAAGGATTTGAGCTTTGAAGTTGGAGACTTTGTCTACATCAAGGTTACCCCATTCAAGATAGTCAAGAGGTTTCAAGTGAAAGGCAAGTTAGCACCAAGATATGTGGGACCATTTTATCGGAAGAGTTGGTGAAGTTGCTTATCAAGTACAGCTTCCACCCAACTTGTCAAGAATACACAATGTGTTCCATGTATCTCAGCTTCGAAAGTGTTTACGACAGCCAACAGATGAAGTACCCTTGTCAGATATTGAATTGCAGGATGATTGCACATATGCTGAAGAACCACTACAAATACTTGAAATATCAGAGAGGTAGCTCAGAAACAAGAATGTCAGGTTTTGCAGAGTACAATGGAGGAATCACACCGCGGATAAGTCCACCTGGGAACGAGAGCCAAATTTGCAGTGGGATTTCCCCAACTTACTCCCTGGACCAAGTTAATCTCGGGGTCGAGATTCTTTTAAGGGGGGTAGGTTGAAAAGCCCCTAAAATTTCAAACGGAATTTTCAAAATTTTTCTTAATTTTGAGTGAAATCTAAAAACTTTCCCTTTTGGGAAAGTTTCCTCTGCCGCCTGGCGCCGCCCCGACCCCGCCTTCTCCCTCGCCCAGCGTCTCCCTCCGCTCCCCCTTGCCCGCTGGCGCCGCGGCTCCTCTCCGCCTTCTCCTTGCGCACGCGCGGAGCGCTGCGCGCTGCGCGCTCGCGCAGCGCCCGACCGCTGCGCCTTCCTCGGATGCTCCTCCGCGCCCCGGTTTGGACCGCCTCGCGCGCCCGACGTCGGCCGGTGCAGGCGGCAGAGCTTCGCGCCACGCGTCGCGCCCTCCCGCACCCGACCCCACCTGGCAGCGACCGCTCCTATCCCCTCCGCCGCGCGCGGACGCGCCCTCGCCCACGCCACTGCTCACCCGCTCCCCTCTCCCGTCCCCTCGCCATTAATCCTGTTCAGTGCCCCGTAACCGCTCTCTCCCCTCTGAGGCGACGCCCGTCAGCTCCCTGCCCACTCTGGTTGACTCCCGCGCCCTCCCATGCCTTCGCCCGCACGGTTTCCCCTCCCTCCGCTCGGGCATAAAAACCCGCTCCAAAGATCCTCCTCCCTTTGTTTCCCAAGCTTCCCACTGCTCCCATTCGCTCCCCACCTCTCCCAGCCACCTCCCTGAGCTACCGATTGGAGCCCCGCCGCCCGGAGCGTCGCCATTCCCCTCCCCTGCGCCGGCGACCCCGCAAACCGGTTCTCCCTCTCCTTTCCCCCATTTCTCAATTACTTGCGCCTGGAGCATCTTCACCCTCCCCTAAACCCGTTGCCATCCTCCTCTGGCCAGGTGCAACACCAAGGAATCCCGGCGACGAAGCTACCTCCCGGCGGAAACACCTCACCGTGGCCAGACCTCACCGCAGCTCCCCAGCTCCAGCCACCGCTGCCAATGTAAGCCTCAGATGCCCCTGAGCGTGTAGCCGCGGCCGATTGGATCCATTCGGCCCCGGTGACCCTCCTCACCGCCGGGAAACCAAATCTTTCCCTTCGGTCTCCCGTCCCCTCCGTTGATCCCCTTCTCCTCCTAAACCCTAAAATGAGACCCCCTTGTTGCACTCTATCCGGTGGAACCCTTCCCGACCCCCGGAGGCTTTTGTCCTCGCCGGAGAACGAAGGCGCCGCCCTCTCCGTCCCTCTGGCGCGCGAGCACGGCGGGAGGAGGAAGACGAAGATGTGGCCCCTCCTCTGCCGTCCATCTGTCCCACTGCCGTGTAATCACAGCCACCCGACCCAGCCACCCTTCCCTCTGTCCGATCTCTTCTCCCCGCCTTGATCCGGGCCGCCCGCGCTCGCCGCACCGATGCCGCCCGCTCCGCCACGCGGCGGCCATCCAGGCCGCACGGGCGTGACGCGCCTGGGCCGCGGCCTCCCGGCCCACTCCTCTCCCGCCGCGCTGGGCCACCGCCGCGCGTTTGAATTTCCCCGCTGGGCCGCACAGTAACCGGGCCGGCCGTTCACTGTTCACACCGATTTGTCAGCAATTTCCCAATTTCCAAAATCCCAGAAAACTCAAATAAACCCTAGAAAATCACAGAAAATCCCAAAAATTCCCAAATTTCACCACTTTGCTCCAAATAATATCCTGGACCCATATTTGGCCTCCACTTCCACAAAATCATCCCAGATAAATTCCTCAAATTCCTCATTTGGAGATTTATGCACTTTACTCCTTTTTAAATAGTTTATTTTTCCTCGCTTGATTAGTCTCAAGCCGGATTTATGTTATTTTCAGTGTTTGCGCTAGTATCGGAAATTCCGGAAGCTCAAGTGCAGTCGCAGGATCCAGAAGCGTCTACGTTCAAGCTAGCCGAGTTCGTCCCGATTCACGGCAAGTCACAAGTCTTTGATCATGTTGCAACCCATGTTATCTAATTATGCTAATATGTTATTTGCATTGAGCTAATTCTGAAATGTTAATTCGAAAGTAAAATAAAATGTTTGGAATGACATGCTATATAGTTAAACCTACCACCGACAAATGCCCTGTTAAATTGTTGCCATGCCTTTGTAACCCTAGAAATAATTATCTGTTAATCTAGATAATTGTAGGATATTATTATCATGCAAAGTGTTACACTAATAAGGTTGTGGCTGTGGGGCCAATAGAATTTGGAAAACCCGACTCTAAGGTAGGGTGGTATGGGACACCGTATCTTAGAGCGGAGAGTGCCGGCGTGCACAAGGTAGGGTAAGGGGGAGTGGAAACCGCAAGTCGGTCCTCGTCAATCTTTTACCCTAGGATTGAAGTTAGGGTAAGGGTGTTGTGGGGAGCCGCGAGACGGCCTTCGCCCACCGCTTACTCTAGGTTGGAGGTCGCGGGTCTGGCGAGGTTGCGGACCATGTGAAAATATAAGGACTGAAACCCTTACGCTGAGCAAATGTCACAGTGATCGCTCAACCACAGGAGTTGACTTGTCAACACTTGTCTAGTAGCTGCTCAACTCGATTTAAACTCTACAGGAGGTTTAGCAGTGAGGTTAGGCAGGCCGTGCTGTGGGTGCCTAACAACGGTAGAGTCCACTCGAAGCGGATATTTGTTTTCTCTTGTGTGGGTGTGTGTGTGTGCGCGCGATCCAGACCCGAGTGGGTTCTACCGGGTAGAGCCTATATAAAGAGTTGAACAGTGAAACGACCTGGCTTTCTTAACTCAGTCATGAGGGTTAAGGAATCGTGTGGGTAAAGTTGAGCAAACTCTGCAGAGTCAAATAAATGGTATTCGAATACGCTGTGCTCCCGGTTAATGGAGCTGTGTCACTTGGGTGATTCCATCAGCAAAGCTTAAGTAGTTTTGTACATGTTTTAACTTGATTAGTTGGTTAATGAAATTTTCATGAAAACCCCTGAGATCTTAAGAAGTAAGTTTTGGGTCCATTTTATAAAATGCTTGCAAATAAAACTGCATCCACCAAATGTAATAAACCAAGTATACTCCTTTCCTTTGTTGATCCATGCAAATAGTAAATTAGGGTTTCCCTTGTGATTTGCTGAGTACGGGGTCGGAGTACTCAGGCTTGCTATTGCCACAGATTCCAGAAGTAAAGAAGGCAATTCAAGATTTCGTGTTCAGAGGGTCTCCCCGTCGAGGACCTGTGGCTTTAGGTCTTGGCCGCGCTCAAGCGGATTCTGGAGTTTTTGTGATGTAAGTATACTTTGGGCTTGCACGCCCCGCTGTCGAAAAATGGATGTTAATCCTTATGTGAAATATATGCTGGTCTTTTGTTGTAAGCATGCAATGGTATACTCTTGCGCGACACTTCATAACTGTTCATGCGTGAATAGTTGCGGAGTGCCGTGTCCGTACGCGCCCCTGGAAACGGGGGTGTTACAGTAGTCTTCTTATATTACTTCTGGTGTTATAAACTTATGTGCGTGCATTGTTGGACCTGCAAATGTGAAGAGTTCAGTGTACCATTCACTGATGGAAACTAATGGAGCCTTTGCTCCCGTTCTTAATTTGCAATTGGAAAATAAGATTATGTTTAAAAAAAATTATGTTACGGAGTTCTACCCACGCGGGACCTAGGGGCGCCAGCATCAGTCGAGCAAAATTCATAATGTATAAAATTCCTAAAAAAAATAGACAATTACTATGACTATGTCGGGAGGTTGCACATAAAATTTTGTAATTTTTGAAACTCGTTTGCTATATATAACAACTCCTACAAATATCATAATTGTATGAATTTTGAGCAACATTCATAGTAGATAAAATTGTAAAAAATTATATAATCAAGTACATTATGTCAGGAGGTTGCACATAAAATTTCATAATTTTCAAGCTCATTTGCTATGTTTAAAATTTTGAACAAATAGTACATATAAAATAATAATTAAGGCAGATAATTAAGCCAGCTAATTAGTCAGCTTCATTACTTGTCGTCTGGTGGTGGGGCAGCAAGCCACCTATAGCCTAGTGATCGGGTGGTAGGCCTTAGCTGCACAGTAGCCAGGCGGCAGGTTGCCTGCCGCATGGCCACGAGGCTCCAGGTCCCACGTGTTAGCTCCACGGCGCTGCCACCTGCCACCGGGCGGCAAAAGTGATATTTTTGCAAATCCCGCACGCATACTAATATTTTTGTAAATACGGATCCAAGTAGTGTCATATGTGCCAAAAATTCTCAAACCCACCATAAAAGCCCATCTCAGTTGTTAACGGCAAAACACAGACAACCTGCGTTGCCCCGCAAGGCCCATTTTTTACTCCAAGCGAACAACAAAGCTCTAGGGCTCCATGTGAGGAGTCTATGTCGAGTGAGTTCTTTTCGACTGCGGTTAATAATTTATAGTTGCGATTGATGGCTTTTAGTTCTAACATAAACACTTATGCAAACGAACCGAATACCGATAAGTCAATAAGCCGCTTCATGATCTCCATGGCGTATCACACCCCAAGCCCCCAGCATCATGGATTGATGCGGGGAGGGGAGGGTAGCAATTGGTTGCTCCTCATCACCAAGATTGGCTGCTGGAGAAGGCCCGGGGCATCAGGCCATCGCGCGCTGCCGAAGGAGCGTTGGGTTAGGGTTCGAGCAAGCGAAGTAGATCAGATCGGATCATCTGTTGGTGGCGAGGCCGAGGCGTGGGGGAGAAGGTGGCGATGAGCGATAGCCGAGATGCATGGCCTTCAGGGGGGAGAGAGAGAGACGGTGTAGGTGAGGCGAGGGGGGAGTAGCGAGCGATGGATCTAGCCGAGACGTGTTGGATGGCCCCACCTTTTACTTTACTGGCTGACACATGGGCCCCACCAACCCTCTCGAGTCTCGACACTCCTCCTGTTGCCAGGTGCGTGAATTAATTAATTAATGCGCGATCCAATCCAGAGAATGGATTCCCATTATCAGTCATCGATCTTCATGGAGCATGAAGATTAATCGGTAATGACAAGGAAGGGAGGATCGAGGAATGGAAATCCAAAGGATGTGGTTGTGGATTACTAGTAGCAAGGAATTATCAAATGGAAGGATTACTACATATACAGTGGAAACATACTTGGGCAAACCAGTCCTGTAAATTCACTCTAAACCGAACCATCATAGGGAGACACAGGCACACACAAAAGACAGAGGTACGTACATATATAGCAGCTCATGAACTAAACTAGTGTATCCAGGGTCTTTTAATGCTGTCACAATGGGCACGAGATTCCAGGGGACATGCGCATTGACCCATGTTGCATGACCAGAAGTGATATTGTTGCCACGTGTAACTTGCTAATGGTTATCATGCGTGCCTGCGGTATCGACGGCAAAAAAGCAAGAAACCGAAGACAACATCTAGTGAGCCGAAGGGACGGAGGAGGCCAAGGAGCAAATGGCATGGTTTCGGCAAACTGAAATCGAAAACCTTTACCATAAGAGGCTATTGTTGAGGAGTAATCCCCACCTTGGCCAATCAGCCTACTGCACCAAAAGGCCCATTAAGCATATAGCGAGATCATGGACATTGCGTTGGAGAGTGGCGAGTTGCGTGTCTTCTCTCCTATGTTGCGCATCTGCTACCGCTATGGTCTGGATCAAGGCCCAGTCCTTTATTTAGACTTGGATTAGACTTAGGCTTCTCTGTATTGGATCAGACTTAGATTGGATCAAAAGAAAAATAATTTTAGGCTTTGGCCCATTAGCACCCCTAACTCATCCAACACCACCCAATCCGGAATCGCCTGGCAAGTCAACCTCACCGGCTGGCCGTTCCTGATCTCATCAAAGAGGAACAAGTTCACGGCCATCGGGTGCAACAGCTTGCTGCTACTTAAGGGTAGGGACTACCTCACCGGCTGCATCACGATGTGCAGAAGCCTGGAAGGCGCTGCCAATGACGGTGAGCCATGAACGAGGCTCGGTTGTTGCCAGACGTCGCCCATCCTGGCCAACCTTAGGACCATAGCGGTCGACTGGCGGAGAAAGGCTGTTACGTACATAAATAGATGAATTTTGTATCTAATTTGACCAATTAATAATACTTTCTTTAATATTCAGATTACTTGTGTGAAAATAACATGCGTAGATTTGCCACTGATAATGTCATTCTTGCAATAGTTTTTCTACGATGACCATGACAAGTAAAGAAGTTATCAATATTTTTCTTCTACAGGAGGGAGTAAGCGTGAACTTATTTATAACTTTGGTACAATTTTAGCCGGAAAGATCTCAGCGATACAAGTGTACGACCTTTGACAGACGGCCTATTCCGCTGGTGCTGGGTGGATCTAGAATGAAGCATGCATGATCGATCATTCCTACAAATAATTAATCTCAAGCTTTATCCAACAATATGCTAACTATATATGGTGCCGCTCGGTTAGGCTAAAATAAGCTAGTCTATAGTTGAAATTGCACTGTAGCTGGTTGAAATTACACTGTAGCTGATAATGGCTTATTTGGCGTAACGAAATTTAAAAAATTTAAAAATAGAAAAAAAACAAGTTAACTCATCATGGACAACGTAAATAAATATGAAAAAAGAACTGGCAAAAAAGCTAAAAAAACTAAAAAGTCAGAAAAAGACAAAATTTAGGAATAGTGAAAAATAAAGAAATGAACAAGACCACATGAGTTTATCTTTGCAATCCAATGACGTCCTAGGTTCAAATTAAATCTTTCTGGTAATTATTGTAGGTTAATTATTACTATAAGCATACCTCCAAGGCTATTAATTATTGTTGAGCTGTGGAATCGATCAGTCATGCTCCTTGTGATCAATCGGTTGCAGGAAGCTAAGCTCGCTTGTCCGTCGCTTGTCCATGACAACGATGAGCGATGCGATCATGTATGTGTGTGACACTGAAAAGGATTGAAAGGGATTACAATATATATCTACAAGGCAAAAATTAATGAAATTCGTAATTTTATATAAGTTTAAATTCAGAATAAAATTATATTGGATTTTAAATTCAATTTGGAATATATACATATATAATTGAAATTCTGAATTGATAAAAATTAAATCATAATTAAATTATTATAGAATTAAAATGTAGTCCCAATCATGTTAAAGTTTGATATGTACAAGCTAAACAAGTTGGTAGCCTCGGAAATCCTATCTAAATCCAGTTAAAATTGGTACAATATTTCTATGGAAATAACAATATTTAAATTATGACTAGTAATTAGCATCTTTTCCGGGATGAGGTCACGAAAGTAGGGCCCACGAGGTGCGTTGCTGACCTTTTCCTTCCACAGGGTAGCTTCCTGATGAAGTGTCGTGCTCGTGCACATGGAAAAGTGAGCGCTAGGTATAGAGATGACAATGGGTACCCGAAACCCGATACTCGGTGGGTTTTTACTCTATTAGAACATAGATCTGAGTCAATTTCCTAACCCATAGGTCTCTTAATGGGCAAAAAGCCCAACCCATCGGGTCTGCTGGGTTCGGGTACGTTCCTATAGTACCAAAACTCGTAAACCCATGGGTAATATAAACTTAATCCATAGGAGTTACAAACCCAGGCTCCCAGGCAAACCAGTTGATGTCTCTCCTTTTGGGAACAAGTCAAGTACAAGGAGCAATTGATGTCTCTCCTTTTGGTTTTAACTGAGTTGTGAACTGTGAACTTGTAATGATATGCTATGCCAGTGAACTATGAACTGAGAATTGATGGAGTGAACTAGTGATGTGCATTGTGGATTTGTCGTTGCTTGTTTCATGCATAGTAGCATATAAATTGAACTTATTGTTGACTTGCTAAGCATCGCATCGCTCGCAATCGCATATTTGTTGTCGGCACGGCGACCGTGGGTACCCATTACCCGAGTGGGCATGGGCCTGGGCAAAAATATGTACCCGTCATGGGTATGGGTTTTTTAGCGGGTACGTCCAACTTTCATGGGCACCGGTTTGAAATAGTAAAACCCAACGAGTTTATGCCTGTTGCCATCTCTAGCTAGGTATGGGAAAAAAAACTGCCATGGAAGGGCTCCCCAGCCGTTGATTTAACGTTGATTCAATGGAATCAACAGCGAATAGAAAAGGACTCACATGAGATTCCTCTCAGAGAATTTGCTTTTGTATAGGAAAAAACTGCCACGGGGAGGCCTCAGCCCCGTCCGTTTCGGTGTAGCTTTCTAACTTATTTTTCACTATTCAACAATTTTATCTTTTTTTTAGCTTTTTTGTCGGTTCTATTTTTTCCCGTATTCGTTTGGACTGTCCGTAACGGGTTAACCTATTTTTTCTATTTTTCTATTTTTTAAAATTTAATTACGCCAAATAAGCCACCGTCAGCTATAGTGTTTTTTCTACCGGCTACAGTGACTTTTAGCCAAAAGCCACTTAAGATAAGCCATTTTGAGTAGGGCCTATAGTCACTCCATCTATCTTGCATATAGAAAAAGGGAGTGTCTAGGCATCATCCGGATATTTTCTTTCTAACTATCATTCAAATTTGTGATCCTTGGATTAGAGATTAAGGGACCTCTTATTTTTAAAGAGGGAGAATTTTTCAAGGGGGAGGGGGCAAAATTCAAGGAGGAGGGGGAAGAATTCATGGCTATTAAATTTCTAATCCAATAGTCTTAAATCTGAATGATAGTTAAGAAGAAAATATTTGAATGATATTTAACAAAACCCTAAAAAAAAATAGCTGGTGGAGGTGCCTAATTAGGCATTCGGCGTTAGTTTGTAGCTCTAGTTTGTATAGGTGGAGGAGATTGTCAACAAAACACGTAACAGGGATGTGAAGCTCGGCGTGGATGTAGACGGCAAAAACCAGTGTCTTGCCTCCTACGACAGTGGAACAATCTCATCGTCGACGGGAAGGCGAAAGAGCTGGTTAGAGGAAATTTTGCCATCATGCACAAGAGAATCTAGCAGCTCATCCGTCGCCATTGACGTGCGAGCATGTTCACAAAACCAAAACGTTTTATTTAGGCCCTGCTCGGTTGGGCTGAAAAGCTACGGCTTATGGCTGAAATTACACTGTAACGGCTGAAATTTCATTGTAGCTGAAGGTGGCTTATTTAGCGTAATTTAATTTAAACAAAATTAAAAATAGAAAAAATATACTAGCTCATCACGGACAACGCAAACAAATACGGGAAAAAGAACCGCAAAAAGCTAAAAACAAAATTTCAGAAAAGATAAAATTTATGAATAGTGAAAAATAAACCGAAGTCGAAGTGAAGTCGAACGAAAGCGGGCGATAAATTGTAAAACAAGTGTAATATGTACTAATGGCATAAAGAAACATAGAAAAATTTGTATATCGTGGTACCAACAAAATGTTATGAAGACAAGTACTTTCTTTGCATTTTTTTCTTAGCCTCCTCTGTGACCCAACATGCTATACTTGTCATTTATATACGTATGTACTTTTGAAAAGTTTTCAGCGGTTGTTTACTATTTTAAATAAATCGGTCTTTGATTTCTACTTAAGAGTATTTTAGTTTTTTCAGAGTATAAGACCATATAATAAAATTTGATGCTATTTAATAATATATAATAAAAGCAATATTTTTTACTAATATTTTATAGAAACGATAATAACATATAATCAATCGGTTCGATTAGCATTGTGGGCTGTGGCTCCCAGTCGAGCAGACCTCCATTCAATGGAGTTTAAGTCCGCTCTGTAAGTCCGGACACGAGTCGGTCACATGGCCTTCATCGCATCGACGGCATCGTCATCGTCATCACTTGCATGTCCGGACAACCAGTAGCACTACTCTATCCAGTTCACACACCTCCGTCGCATCGTCATCGGCATCGCGTCATCACCACCTCCATCGCATCTCCATTCTCTGTCCAAAGCCAACTAGTTAGAGAGAGCAGCGATGCGACACAAAGAGTATGCATCTCCAGGGAGGGTGCTTAAGCTCTTAACTATTTTCCGGCGTTGATCTGGCTATTGCTTGAGCTACTACGCGCGCGCGACACGAGGGGTTCCATGGCGGTGGTCCTGGATGCCTTCGCGTCCTACATCCAAAACATGCTCGCCGAGATGGCGAGAGAAGAGGTTGGCATGCTGCTCGGTGTCTCCGGCGAGATCGACAACCTGGGCGTCAAGCTTGGGGACCTCAAGAACTTCCTCGCCGACGCAGAGAGGAGGCGCATCACCGACCAGAGCGTGCAGGGGTGGGTGAGGGAGCTCAAGGACGCCATGTACGACGCCACCGACATCCTCGATCTCTGCCAGCTCAAGGCTATGGAGCGTGGTCCATCGGCCGCAACAGACATGGGGTGCTTCAACCCCTTGCTTTTCTGCCTTCGGAATCCCCTGTTCGCCCACGACATCGGTAGCCGCATCAAGGCGCTCAACCAGAGGCTTGGCGGCATCAAGGAGCGGAGTGCCGCCTTCAGCTTCGTCAACCTCGGTTCCTATGTGCAGCGTAGCAGCAGGGCACATGCCTCTTGTCCTGCCAACCGCGAGTCGTCGGGGGAGCTCGACCGCTCGGGTGTGGTCGGGGAGAAGATCGAAGAGGACACGAGAAAGCTGGTGGAGATGCTGACGACGCCAGTAATCGACGGGGAAACTGGTCGCGAAGACATTAGTAGAGTTATTGTCTTGGCGGTCGTGGGGGTCGGCGGGATCGGCAAGACCACCCTTGCCCAGACGATCTTCAACGACGAGGCCATCCAAGATAAGTTCGACAAGAAGATATGGGTCAGCGTCAACAAGGACTACAGTGAGGCTGAGCTGCTGAGGAGAGCCATCACCGAAGCCGGAGGAGACCACCGTCCTGCCGGAGATGCAAAGGCCACGCTTCAGCGAACCCTCAAAGATGCCTTGATAGGGAAGAAGCTGTTGCTGGTGATGGATGATGTTTGGAGCCACGGAGCATGGGAGGGTGTGCTCAAAACCCCATTGGTGAATGCCGCTGCTCGAGGCAGCCGAGTCCTCATCACCACAAGAGACGAAAGAGTCGCCCGAGCAATGCAAGCTGTGCAGCCCTACCACCACGTCGACAAACTAGGGCCTGAAGATGCCTGGTTGTTGCTCAAGAAGCAGGTCCGTACGCAACGAACTCGCAACCCCTAAATCAAGTTAATTATCTATTTATTTAATTCGTGTTAATGCTTTACAACAACAAAAGTGAATTGCACGAATCCTAAAGACGTATTGTTAGTAGCAAAGTAGTGGATGGTTGAAAACTACTTAGACCCTTATGTAATTTTGTGTTCTATAAAATTAATGCTGTTTTGCTCTTTAGGAGATCATAGAAACACTACTAGCTGCTCTAGTTAGTACATAGGAGCACTGGCCAATGCAGACTATCCTTCTACACCATTGTTCTATATTCTTTTCCTTTTTTTCAAAGGCACCATCCGTTCTAGTTAACTAGCAGAATCTCTCACGCAACTGCATAGCTAGATGTTGCAATATATTATATTATTTATATAACTCTAATGCTTTTAAAAAATATACTTGTATTTCTTATATAATGTAATAGTTGTAATATATACATATGACTAATCCACATTGTTATAATCTGACTTTACTGAAATAATTAAGTGTTTCATATATCTCCTCTCTTTATGTGGATTAGTGAGATAATTTCTAGGATTTTTTTTTCTGATTTAAAGGTTATTATAGTATGTTATAAACCTCTGAAGCGAAAGAGGTACTTTGAATATCACTAATTGCCCCGTTACCTGATGTTTTGAGTGGCCAGTCCATTGATTTGTGCTGTGAGCCAGTAGCTAGATCTACTCTAATATATGTACTATGCTGCTTAATTTCACGGTGATAAGAGAAAAAAAAGAGATGATCAAGTAGTACATGTCTGCATGCAAGATCGCAGCTTGAAATAATTAACGAACAATTATTCTACACTTCATTAGTTCACTTGACAATTCAATCTAGTACAGTGGCTGTTGAGGCGACCTTAATTTTACTAGTTTCTTTTCTAGTGGAATTTACGTGGCAAAAAAAAGCACTAGCCACTACCAATATACTGTTCGTTATTAATTCTACCTATTTAAACTGTGTGCAGATAGTCTCAGATGAAGCTGATATTGTTGAAGCGCTAAAGGATATTGGAATGAAAATTATAGCAAGATGTGGTGGTTTGCCGCTTGCTGTCAAAGTAATGGGGGGACTTTTGTGCCAGAGGGAGAAACGGCGAGGTGATTGGGAGAAGGTTCTGAATGATTCCATATGGTCAGTATTTGAAATGCCCCAAGAGCTAAACTATGCAGTATACTTAAGCTATGAAGATTTGCCTCCTAGTCTGAAGCAGTGATTTCAGCACTACTCGCTTCTCCCTAAAAACATAGTGTTTTTTCGTGACGATGTTGTTGGCATGTGGATTAGCGAAGGATTTCTTCACGGAAACTCAGTTGAATTAGAAGAATTAGGAGGAGAGTACTACAAGCAGTTAATATTGAGGAACCTTATAGAGCCAGATACAAGTTACGCTGATCAATGGGTTTGCAATATGCATGATGTTGTTCGCTCATTTGCTCAGTATGTGGCCAGAGACGAAGCACTAGTAGCTCACAACAGAGAAACTCTTGATACTATCATTAAACGTAATTCACATAAGTTTTATCGATTGTCTATAGAAACCAAAGGATCAGAATCGGATGAATTTGAGTGGAGCTTTTTGCATGCACATAAATTACTGAGAACATTAATATCAATTGGCCAGTTGAAGATTAAGCCTAGTGATTCGTTGATTACTTTTTCGAGACTACGGACTGTACATATAGAATATGCAAATGTTGCTACATTGGTTGAATCTTTGTACCAACTCAAGCACCTGAGGTATATGTCCCTAAAATACACCGATATATCTAGACTACCGGAGAACATCAGCAAGATGAAACTCTTGCAGTACATTAGCCTTCGTGGTTGTAAAAGTTTGGTGAAACTTCCTGATGGTATTGTAAAGCTAGGGCAACTGAGATGTCTTGACCTTAAAGACACAAGGATAAATAGTATACTTAGGGGATTCCATGGTCTAACAGATTTGAGGAAACTACATGGGTTTCAAGCCCACGTGGATGGTGATTGGTGTAGTTTGGAAGAGTTAGCCACTTTCCAAGCTCAAAGTCTTGGATTAGTGGGTATGGAGAATGTATCTGCTACCTCGTTTGCCACAAAGGCCAGGCTTGGTGAAAAGGCGCACCTTATCTACCTGTTCTTACAATGTGCAAGAAGATCGGGAGATGATGGGCTGGTCAGAGAGGGAGAAGGCGTCTCTGAGGAAGAGCAGCGACTAATTGAGGAGGTGTTTGATGAGCTCTGCCCTCCGCCATGCTTAGATAATCTTATCATCAAAGGATATTTTGGTCGGCGGCCCCCAATGTGGATGATGTCGACAGCAGTAGAAGTGACCCTCCTCAAGAGCTTGAGAATTCTACTCATGGAGAACCTGACCTACTGCACCCAACTACCCAATGGCTTGTGTCAGCTTCCCTGTTTGCAGTTCCTTCAGATCGACCACGCTCCAGCCATCAAGCGTGTTGGGTCTGAATTCCTACAGCAGCTCTACCATCACTACGCTTCATCCCAGGTGGCAGCTGCGTTTCCAAGACTGCGCAAGATGAATTTAATAGGAATGGCAGAATGGGAGGAATGGGAGTGGGAGGAGCAAGTTCAAGCCATGCCTGTCTTGGAGGAGCTTCGTATCAATGGTTGCAAGTTGAAGTGTGTTCCTCCTGGCCTTGCCTCCCATGCAAGGGCCTTGAAAAGGTTACGAGTATGCAATGTGCAGCACCTCAACTCTCTGGAGATCTTTCCTTCTCTCGTTGAGCTTATTTTGTTTTTCAACCCTGACCTGGAGAGGCTCACTGATCTCCCCAAATTGCAAAAGCTTGTCACTATCGTCTGCCCAAAGATGAAGGTGTTGGAGGGTGTTCCTGCACTCCATAGACTCGTGCTGCAGAACTACGACATGAAAACGCTCCCGGAATACATGCCAAATGTAAACCCAAAGCATTTGCAGCTAGACTGCAGCCTAGAGTTGCTCACTTCCATAGTTGAGGGACAATCTGGACCTGAGTGGGACAAGTTCAGACATATCCAGCAAGTCAAGGCCTATGCAGACGATGGAGACAATAAAAGGAAATGGTATGTGCTGTACACAGGAGGTCCCTCCTACAAATTGGAGACAAATATTGATGTCAACTCTTCTCAGTCTGCAGGTAAATTAACGTTCGGTTACTCTGTACGTTTAGTTTGTTTTCTTTGTTCCATCTTGTTCGTTCCATCTGTCAGTCGTATGCTAGAGTCTGAATGTATTTCCTACTTTTCCTTCTTTTTTTGAAAGAAATATTGCCAGCCATTTCATTTCGCTTGGCTGTGTTGCTTCAGGGGACGAAGAGGAATATGGCATTAGTGGAAGAACATGAGAAAAAAAGGGAGGATATAAATTAAAGAGGTTGTTTTCCACGATTGCTGAAAATTGAGCGGCGACTTTGTCACTCTTTTTTCTTACTTCAGTTCATGAATTCACCCTGCCATGTCTACAACCAGATCATCCAAAGTTTCTTCGTACGTACATTACCAACAGGTATTTTAAATTCATGGTAATTCTATTAGTAAGTCCTTTGTACTGGAAGTCACGTATTTCAAAATTTGTCACATCATGTCACAGTTTCCTTCATTATGATTCCTGATTTTGATCTATAATTAATGAAGGACGAACAAGATGGTACTAATGTCAAAAGGACGCAAAGTTGATAACTGTTAGTTATGATATATGAAAACTCTACTAGAAGTGATGCCCCTAGATGCGATACATCAATGTGGTACTAGTATGAACTCGTATTGAGACGTAGGTCGTCCAATATTCACCAAAAAAAACCACCACTAAATCTCGACCTTAAACTCAGAATCACCTTAAAATCGTCCAAAATCCCAAAAAGAAAAAAAAACTCACCCGCACACACATGTAGTCACCAAGCCTCAACGATGACGCGCTTCCCGTCGCTGGAAACAGCACCGCCATCCTCCACCTCTGCTGCCTTCTTGGCCCTCTTTCCCCCATTCTGCTCGGCTGCCGATGCCACCGCCTCCTTCTTGGCCATCTTCGATGGGGCTCCGGCGGCCCGCTTGCCGGCTGCCTTGCTCCGCGTCTTCCTCGGCGACCTGGCCGGGGCCGCAGTCGCCGCCGGAGACTTGCGCTTTGGAGGCATCGATGGACTCATTTGGGTTTTCGCGAGAAGAGTGGGATTGGTCCTTTCCACCCAGCAGACCGTACAAACCTGTGTGTTTGCGTGGTGTGCTGCTTCTTGGATTTCTTTTCCTTTTTCTTGGGATTTCGCGAAAAGATAGTGGCAATTGATCTCTGTCAACACGGGTGTTTATTTAGGTTTAAAGTTTTTAGTTTCTAGCTTCTTAATTTTAATTTTTACTTTTTTAGTTTTTTGGATTTTCTTTTTTATCTTACTCGTTTTTTGGAAACGAATGCCGTTACAGAAGCAGCTCGCTGAATGGAGCAGTGCCATTTCTAACTTTGCTTCATTTGGTGTCGTCTCCATCCCATCCCACCCTAAATTCCTATGCGTGCATTGCAAATTTGATCTTCGAACCATCTAATTCTCTGTTCTGCTTGAACTATATAGTGTGGTGTGCATGTGGCGTAGCCTCTCCGATCAAAGGAATGAGGTAGCCACTAGCTAGCTGCTTTTGGTGATACTTAGGGAAAGTAGTCCATGTGGCGAAGATAGAGGCATGTATTTTTCAGCAAATGGTGGGACGTGCCCTGTTTTGGACGGTAGCAGTCCATAGAACATGTATTATTTGTTGTAAAATATACAGTTATTATGTAAGGCCATCAGAAATATGAATAGTCGTTCTGTAAGGCTCTTGATAGTTAAAATTTTCTGTTGATCAATCGGTTAATATATATAACTCAATTCAGAGGCATAAACTGACGCAAGTTAAAAATTTTGATTGGAGAAATGCTGGCTGTACTCCAGTGGATTTATGATTCTGTTTACCCAAGTCTATAGTTCTGTGCAGTTACTGTTTATTTATTCTGGCATTCTAATGCTAAAATTTATCCCTGCATCCCCTGACTTACTTGGTGTATTATGCTGTTTGCATTGCAGCCTGCAGATCCAAACACCTCACCATCTGCTGGAGTTAAGCAGTGCGAGCGAGACTGACCTGCAGAACAACATCAACTACACCTATGGCTATGTGGACTGTAAGCCGATATGTACCAGGCCAATGGCGGTGATGAACGACTATGTGATGCTGCGTATGTGATGAACGCCTTCTACCAGGCCAATGGCGGCCTCGACTATGACTGCGATTTCAAGGGTACCGGCGTGGTCACCTCCAACGATCCAAGTTCATAACAGTTGTATATTTTTCCTGGTCTACACCCATCAGCACAACGCGAGCTGCAAGCCACGGCAGCGCTGGAGGGTTGTTGATGAGACTGCCGGGATTGCGCCTCATTCTTCTCTATTTTCGTCTGACGGCCATGCTTCTTTCTTAGTTGGAAGAGCTACTAGTAAGTTTTTTCATCATCCCTTAGCACAGAGGGAGTACATTAAAATGGTGTATCCCATTTCTAGTATGCATTTGGTCATGTTACACTATTTTTGCTGTGTAGTAGTACGTTGATGGTACTAAACTTATTAATCCATTCTATTTGGAAATGAAAGAGAAAGCAAAAGGCATTTACGAGGCTCTCTTTGTTTCTTACTTTTCATTGTTGTTGCTCTGCTCATCATGTTGGTGGTGGCCATAGATTCTAAGATCGGTCGATGGGTAACAAGTTTAAGAGTTCACCATGGAGAGCGATCTTGTGTCATGTTAATTTCGGTTCCTGCGCAAGAAAAAGGGGGGAAGCAGCTATTCCTCCAGGCATACAAATTAATGGGGGAAATACTACTGAACAAGGCTTGCCTGCCTCATTGCAGCGGACATGAAAGAGAGCCCAATTTGGATTGGATGATTTGGGTCACTCCAGCTTTAATTCCTCTCGAAATACTTCGTCTGCGGCCCGAACAAACCCACCACCGGCTGCTACTCCAATGACATATGGGTCCTACAACCCATATTTTCCTTTTAAAAGTAAAAACCAGCTATGAGTCCATGACAACATGGTCCCACCATTAATTGGTATAAAAAAATTCAAAAACCCTTTCTGAAGGACCCACATGTCATCACAGTAGGTTTTCCTTTTATTCCCGCCAATCCGGACCATGGAGTCCACCAGTTAGAAATTGACAGGTGTCCTTTTTCTTTGATTTTCCTTCCCAAGAAATATTTTCCCTTACACGAACTCTGATTGATATAATTATTATTTCTAAATGCAATCCTTACCCAAAAATTTGGATTTAATTTAGATCCTATTTAAATTTACTTGTGCTCAATTAAATTTATTTAGATTTAGTTGCTTTTCGCGTATTAGATTCCGAGGTTTCGGAAAAATAGTCACTAACCCCGATCAAGACCAAGCAACCAAGCAAGGAAAATCCTTATGTTGGTCATGTTGAGCCTATTTTCAAATACAATTACTTTGTTTTAATATTATTACTTGCATGATTCCGTACCGTATGTTAAATGTTGATGCCTATTTAATCCCTGTCAATTATTACTTTGTTAAATCCATCCTTGATTGATTAATAATAACTACCTTAATTAATTGCCCTTGGTAAATCATTAGGAGGTAATGGTTATGCTAAGACTTGCTTAGTGATTAGGACAAAAATTGACACAAACATTGTCGTCATGGTATGGGATTATATTTTTAATCTATGGTATGGTAGAGGATGCAAAAAAAAAAAAGCTAGAGCGAATTAAGAATATAAGTATGAAACTATTGCGATGCCAGATTACGTACTAAAAAAAATGTAAGGTTGTGTTTGGTTTAGGGACAAGGTGGGATGGGATGGTCCTGTCCCTGGTTTTGGGATGGGATGATCCCATTTTTTGTTTGGTTGGGGGAATAGAGTCATCCCTGTTTTTTGTTTGGTTGGAAGGATAAAGTGGGATGGAATGGTCCCATCCTTTGTTTGGATGGAAGGATGAAGGTGGGACATGTGTGGCATTTGAGTTTTTTTTTAAAAAAAATTGAAGGCTATTGTTGATATGTTTCTACACATAAGCCTTTGAGTTTTTTTTTAAATTTTTTTTAAACAAAACAGTACTTAAAAAAAACAAAGAGGTGGGATGACTCTATCCCATGTGGGATGACTCCGTCCCATGAAAAAAAGAGGATTGCCTGGTCCCGGATTTACAAGGAATATTCCTAGTGGGATGTCCTTGACTCTGCTTGTCTCCCATCCAAACACATACAAAAACGGGTCCATCCCATCTTGTCCCACCTAATCCTTGCAACCAAACACATGGTAAGGGTCACAAAACCTTACTACTTCCTCTATTTTTTATAAGGCGTATTTTGTTTGGACACAGGATTAAAAAGCACATAGAACCAACGAAATAGTAGATATAAATGTGTCTATGGTGATTATGTCTTGGTAAAAAGAGAGAGGATAGTGATTAGAACCAGTGTTTACTCATAAATGTTGATCAAGCAATCACTGCGCCAGAACAACTCCCATTCTACCCCGTGTATGCATAACGTGACTTTCTTGCAAAGAGAGAGGTCTTTGGGTTAGGGGATTTTCTTCGTGGATCGATGTCGATTTGGCTGCCGTTGGCCTTGGCCTTGTGGGAGAGCGAGGCGGTGCAAGCGAAGCGAGGCGAGGAAGATTAGATAAATAATGCCCTCGACTAGTTTTGTCTACGTTGATCAGTAATTAAGCTGGGAAATCAGATTTGGAGATGCTGAAGCATAGTAGTAACAGTAGATTATTAAATGTTGTATATGTTAATTCAAATGAATTTTCGTTTGTTTGCAAGCAGCAAGTAGGGATCGAGGTGGAAACAATTGATCGTATCTTGTTTAACTGCTATGTTCCCAAGTTTATCTGGTGCTATTTCGGAGAAATTTGGGACTGGAATTCCTTTCCCGTCGCGTCCAGCGGGCACGGCGCCTCCCTTGGTCCAGGTCAAGCAACGCAAGTCACGGACAGAGAGGAAGTTAATTGCTTGCAAAGAGTCAAGTCTTTCATTAATTAGGGACGACGACACGCAAGAAAGGCAGCAGGGGCTGTCCCGTTTTAGTCCGAGCGTGGGACACGAGAGGACTCTTTGATCCGAGCGTCAGGATAGAGACAGTCAACCGTGCACGCAAGTCAACAGGAAAGAAAGCCGAAGGGCCCGCTCCTTTTACTTCGCGCAAGCTAGATTTTCAATATCATATCATAACTAGATTTCAAACCTATGACTTCGCCACTTTAAATGAAATAAAATAAATAAGATATCCATAAGCATTTGATTATATGGGAGCAATTTGTAATTGTCTGTTCTGCTTGAACTATATAGTATGGTGTGCATGTGCCGTAGCCTCTCTGATCAAAGGACTGAGGTAGCCACTAGCTAGCTGCTTTTGTGTGAATTTAAAATTATCATATATTATGTAGAAATTTGGACAGGCGGACGGTGACAGTCCATAGAACATGTTTGTTGTCAAATGTGCAGTTGTTCTGTAAGGCTATCAGAAATATGTACAGTCATCTTGTAAGGCTCTTGGTAGTTAAAATTTCCTGTGGATCAATCGGTTAATATACATAACTCAATTCAGAGTCATAAACTGACGCAAGTTAAAAAATTTTATTAGAGAAATGCTGGCTGTACTCCAGTGGATTTACGACGCTGTTTACCCAAGTCTATAGTTCTGTGCAGTTACTGTTTATTTATTCCAGCATTCTGCTGCTAAAATTTATCCCTGCCCCTGACTTATTTGGTGTATTATGCTGTTTTGCATTACAGTCTGCAGATCCAAACCCCTCACCATCTCGTGGAGGTAATTGGTGCGTGCGAGACTAACCTGCAGAACAACATCAACTTATTAATCCAGTCTATTTGGAAATGAAAGAGAAACTACGAGGCTCTCTTCGTTTCTTACTTTTCACTGTTGTTGCTCTGCTCATCATGTTGGTGGTGGCCATAGATTCTGAGATCGGTCGATGGGTAACAAGTTTAAGAGTTCACCATGGAGAGCGATCTTGTGTCATGTTAATTTCGGTTCCTGCGCAAGAAAAAGGGGAAAGCAGCTATTGCCTCAAGGCATACAAATTAATGTGGGGATTAGTACTGAATAAGGCTTGCCTGCCTCATCCAGCGGACAAGAAAGAAACTGCGGCCAACAGCATACAAATTCCTCATGAAATACTTCATCTGCGATTAGGATATTATTTGTGCCGAACAAGCATAAATAAATCTGTTTGGGCTTAGCTTAATGCTAGTTATATATCTCAGGATGGCCAGCTGATAGGGGTGCGTAGGCTTCTTTTCTACAGGATTTACTATTGTTTTACATACAAAACGCAGTACTTCTCAAGCTTAGCTAGTGTTTCCTGAACATGGCTTCCGTGCTATTAGTTATGACTAGCCATCAACCCGTGCAGTGCATGGGCTATCATATTTGTTATTCTGTATGAATTTAAAATCATTATATATTATATAGAAATTTGGACATGCCCTGTTTTGGACAGTGACAGTCCCTGGAACATGTGTTTGTTGTCGAATGTACGATTGTTCTCTAAGACCATCAGAAATATGCACAGTCATCCTATAAGGCTCTTGATGGTTAAAAATTTTCAGTCAATCAATCGGTTAATATGCATAACTTAATTCAGAGTCATAAACTGACGCAAGTTAAATTTTTTGATTGGAGAAATGCTGGCTGTACTCGAGTGGATTTAAGATGCAGTTACTGCTTATTTATTCCGGTATTCTGATGCTAAAATTTATCCCCGTATCACCGGAGGCCGGTGCCGGCGAGACTGATCTGCAGAACAACGTCAACAACGCCTGTGGCCACGACTGTGACTGCGACTTCAAGGGCACCGGCGTGGTCACCTCCAACCACCCAAGTAAGTTCATAACAATTGTATATTTTGTTCAATTATAACCTTTGGGTCGATTGGTATTATAATCCCAATTTGAATCATATATCGACCATCATCACATTCACATATTCATTAGCATAAGCTGTACCTGCTGCAAGTTGACTAGCTAGCTGCGTCTGCGTGCCATTTTTTTCTTTGTTTTTTATGAGAGTAGTTTTTTTTAGCTCTTTATGAGAGTAGTTGGAATCATTTAGAGCGCATGTTTATGTGCGACTCTGCATGTGCTTGCTTGTGTTAGTAGTTGACGATGCTTTGAGTCATTAGAGCGCAAGAATTTCACAACAATTTTAGAAAAAAAATAGTGTATTTTTCACGGGTTTTCTACTATATTCTCACTATTTTGAAGCACATTATACAGCGGCAGCACCTACCCGCTCATTTGGTCTTAAGCTTCTGTCTTCCGGCTTATTTTCCACTGTTTCTAAATTTCATCTTTTTCGGACTTTTCGGTTCTTTTTGAGCTTTTTTTGCTAGTTCTTTTTTCCGTGTTTGTTTGCATTATACGTGATGGGCTAACCCTTTTTTCTATTTTTAAATTTTTTAAAATTTAATTATACCAAATAAGCCATGATCAACTACAATATAATTTCAGCTAATTACAGTGAAAATTCAGCCATAAATCACTAAAATTCAGCCGGACTGAGCACCACCTTAAGAGATTGAATATTTTTGTTAGATGTGTGTGCTAGTGGGTTCATTGAACAATATAATGCATGCACACGTACAGATGGGCATTTTTACCATGAACAATAATTGGTACGACTTTAATTTGCATCACAAAATTTGAAGTGTTCATGTACACTAGAAAAGTCCCAAATTACTGTATACTAGTAAGGTGCCCATACGGACGAAGACTTCAGCGGGCGCGAACGGAGACACCCCGGACGCGCGTACCGTCTTGCTCGAATGCCCTCTTTGCTCAAACAGTTAAGAGCAAGACGGAAGAGACCCATCCATCCCTCCAACCCCAATTCTCTGTCTTCGTTCGTGATCATCTTAGGCGAAAGGGTAGGAGGTACGTGGCTTCCTAGGCCAGCAAGGTCTCCGGTGCTTATTCTCGATCCTAGTGTTAATTAGCCAGTGCCATGTAGGTGCATGGGAAGTTCATGTGCGACTGAGTCATTTAGAGCGCAAGAATTTCACAATACTTTTAGAAAAAATAATGCATTTTCACAGGTTTTCTACTATATTCTCACCATTTTGAAGCGCATTATATAGCGGCAGCACCTATATGTGCACCACTGGTTCTTCACCTCTGAGTTAGAGCAAGACGGAAGAGACCCATCCATCCCTCCAACCCAAGGTACGTTGTTTCTGATCCCCCGAGCTTCTCATGGTTGTCTCACCAGCTTTGCAGTAAAATTCTGCACCCGCAGCTCTGTTTTGTTGTTAGCAATTAATGCTAGTCTTTTCTTCTGAAAAATGAGGCTAGCTTCTTGTAAATTGATTACTAGTATTCTTCTTTCCTTAGTGATATGTCATTCGATTTCTAGCATCCGTAATATCTTTAGCCAGAACTAATGACAAAGATGATGTTTGATTTAACTTAGTTACAGCAAAAGGAGCAAACCTGAAGTAATGGCGGTGGTGCTGGATGCTTTGCATCCTACCTCCAAAACATGCTCGCCAAGATGGCGAGAGAAGAGGTGGCCATGCTGCTCGGTGTCTCGGAGAGATCGACAGGATGGGCGTCAGGCTTGGGGACCTCAAGAACTTTCTCGCCGATGCAGAGAGGAGACGCATCACTGACCAGAGCGTGCAGGGGTGGGTGAGGGAGCTCAAGGGCGCCATGTACGACGCCACCGACATCCTCGATCTCTGTCAGCTCAAGGCCATGGATCAGCGAGGTGCATCCGTAGACTTGGGGTGCTGCAACCCCTTGCTCTTCTGCCTACGGAATCCCCTCTTCGCCCACGACATTGGCAGTCGCATCAAGGAGCTCAACCAGAGGCTTGGCCGCATCAAGGAGCGGAGTGCTGCCTTCAGCTTCGCCAACCTCGGCACCTACGAAGAGCGTAGCAGTAGAGTGCATGCCAGCCGCGAGACGACGGGGGAGCCTGTCCGGTCAGGCGTTGTTGGGGAGAAGATTGGAGAGGACACGAGGGAGCTAGTGGAGATGCTAGCAGAAAAGGAGTGCAACAGCAACATCATGGTGGTCGCCATCGTGGGCATCGGTGGGATCGGCAAGACCACCCTCGCCCGAGAAGTCTTCAACAACGACACCATAAAGGATAAGTTCGACAAGAGAATATGGCTGAGCGTCAACCAGGATTTCGACAAGGCTGAGCTGCTCAGGACGGCCATCACCCTTGCCGGTGGAGACCACCGTGGAGAGAAAGCAATGGCCGTGCTTCGGCCAGCCCTTACTGCTACCTTGACAGGGAATAAACTCTTGCTGGTGATGGATGATGTGTGGAGCCATGGAGCATGGGAGGATGTGCTTGAAACGCCCTTGGTCAACGCTGTTGCTCGAGCAATGAGTCCTCGCTACCACGAGAGACGAAAGAGTCGCCCGAGGGATGAAAGCCATGCACCCTACCACCATGTTGACAAGCTAGGCTCGAAGATGCCCGGTCCTTGCTCAAGAAGCAGGTCAGTAACATCTGAATCAAGCTAATGGTCTATTTTATTTATTTCTTAACAGCACTAGCTAGTTACCTCACGCATCACCTATAACTCCTCCAGCTATGCAATATAATCACTTTCTCTATTTACGAAGGGAGTACTGTCAAACATTATTAACTTCGGCAATAAATATCCTTTTGAATATTTAAATTGAACACATAAATATGATGATAGAAACGAGTAGAGTTGCATTTTGAGGACCATGTCGATTTCCAAAAAGACTTTCTTTTTTAACTAGAGAGAGTATTTTTTAGGGTACATGTACTATTACTCACTCTGTCTAAAAGTGTAGTGTGTATTTTTTTAGTAGTCTTGCCTATAAATGTAGGTTATATTTCATTTTTCAATGTAAAATAAGTGTGTTATTTCCTCCATACCCTAATAAATATATAACTTTACTTTGTATTCCCCATTTTCATGTATTCAATATAGTGCTTAGAGATAATAATTAGATAGTTTAACCATTTTCAATGTGTTCTTGGTCTATGTGCAACATAAAATACATCCAATTCTACGATTCACTTTTGACATTCAATTTAGGTAGTACGTACGTACACCAACTGGCCTTTTATTAGTTTCTTAATTTCCTCGTTGAGCTAATTAGCAAATAAAAAAGAATTGGCACTAACCACGTATTAACTCTATTGGTTTAAATTGTTTGAGTCCTGTTGTTTAGTTGGCTCATACATACTTATCTTGTTCACCGTCCGTTCTAATTGCAACGTTACGCACACTCCAATTATATGGGTGCGAGTGCTATGCTTCTTAATTTCACTGTGCCAAGCTAAAGAGAAAAAGGAGAGATCGATGGTTCGATCGATCAAGATGCAAGCTACGCTGATCAATGGGTTTGCAACATGCATGATGTTGTTCGCTCATTTGCTCAGTATGTGGCCAGAGACGAAGCGCTAGTAACTCATAGTGGTGAAACTGATATTATCAGTAAACTTAGTTCACATAAATTTCTTCGGTTCTCTCTAGAAAGCAAAGGATTGGAGTCAGATGAGTTAGAGTGGAGTTTTTTGCATGCACATAAATCACTGAAAACACTAATATCAATTGGCCAGTTGAAGATTAAGCTCGGTGATTCACTAATCACTTTTTCGAGACTACAGACTCTACATATACAATCTGCAAATGTTGCTCCATTGGTTGAATCTATATATCAACTCAAGCACCTGAGGTATATGTCCCTAAGATACACCGATATATCTAGACTACCAGAGAATATCAGTAAGATGAAATTCTTGCAGTACATTAGCCTTCGTGGTTGTGGAAGTTTGGTGAAACTTCCTGATGGCATTGTAAAGCTAGATCAGCTGAGGGCTCTTGACCTTAGCTACACAGGTATAAACAGTATACCTAGGGGATTCTGTGGTCTAACAGATTTGAGGAAACTATGTGGGTTTCAAGCCCACGTGGATGGTGATTGGTGTAGTTTGGAAGAGTTGGGGCCACTTGCCAAGCTCATGCATCTTAGATTAGATTGTCTGGAGAATGTATCTGTTGCCTCGTCCGCCGCAAAGGCCAGGCTTCGTGAAAAGGTGCATCTTACCGTTCTGGACTTACGCTGTACCAACAGATTGGGAGATGATGGGCTGGTCAAAGAGGAAGAAGGTGCCTCTGCGGAAGAGCAGCAACGAATTGAGAAGGTGTTTGATGAGCTCTGCCCTCCGTGTTGCTTAGATTATCTTAACATCAGAGGATATTTTGGTCGACGGCTCCCAATGTGGATGATGTCAACAGCAGCGGCGCCCCTCATGAGCTTGAGGATTCTAATGGTGGGGGACCTGACCTACTGCACCCAACTCCCTGATGGCTTGTGCCAGCTCCTGTTTGCAGCTCCTTCAGATCAACCGTGCTCCAGCCATCGGGCGTGTTGGGTCTGAATTCCTGCAGCAGCTCTACCATCACCATAGTCATCACTCTTCATCCCAGGCGATAGCTGCATTTCCGAGATTGCATGAGATGAACTTAGTAGGAATGGTGGAATGGAAGGAGTGGGAGTGGGAGGAGCAGTGCAAGCCATGCTGTCTTGGAGAAGCTTGCGCTCTATCGCAATGCAAGTTGAGGCGTGTTCCTCCCGGCCTTATCTCCCATGCAAGGGCTTTGAAAATATTATCCGTACAAAACGCCCAACGCCTCAACTCTCTGAAAACTTTGCTTCTCTCATTGAGCTTGAGGTGTACTGGAACCCGATCTCAAGAGGATCACTAATCTCCTAAATTGCAAAAGCTTAACATTAGCCGCCCAAAGTGAAGGCATTGGAGGGCATGTTTACACTCCAGGCTCATGTTGGAGGACTATGACATGGAAACACTTCTGGGATACCTGCAAGATGTAAAACCAAGGCATTTGCTGCTGCACAGCAGCCTAGCAATGCTCACTTCCATAGCCAAGGAAAAATGTAGCCCAGAGTGGGAAAGGTTGAGTCATATCCAGCATGTCAAGGCCTATGCACATGATGGAGACAATCCGAGGAAATGGCATGTGCTATACACAACAGTTCCACACAACTTGGAGACAGATATCGTTGTCATCTCTTCCATATCTGCAGGTAAACTAATACAATTGCTGCATCTTATTATATATATCTGCTGCTCTCTGTTCGTTAGGTAGATTTTTGTTTCCTCATGTTCATTCCACCTTTCATGCTTATGGTAGAGTCCAAATATATTTGTAGTTTTCTTCTTTTCTTGAAAGAAACATTTTCAACATTTTTGTTTTGCTTGGTGTGTGTTCCAGGGGATGGAGAGGAATAGGACATACGAGGAAGGGGAGAACACGAATTGAGCAAAGGACTTTGTCGTTCTTTTTCTTGCTTCAGTTCATGACTTCACCTACCACCTCTTCAAATACCAACCCTTTGTACTGTGAGTGTTGCGCAAAGATCGCTGCCATCCAACTCCAAGACTGATCCTAAGTAGTTGGACCGCTATACCCGTAAGTACAACCGGTAGAGCAACAACCTTATAAACGATCTTAGGTCAACTTCCTCTAAAAAATAGCCTATTAGGTGGGAACACCCTCACTTTTATAAATCATGCTATGACTTCTTCCACAACCGATGTAGTTTGGTTACTTCCGAGTTTGTTGCAGCATATCCCAGTTTCCTTCATTGTGATTTGTGATTTTGATCTGTGATAAATGAAGGACAAAAAATGGAATACCTTACTAGAGTGATGCCCCTAGATGAAATGCCATCCAAGATACTTAGTATGAAGTTGCATTGAGAGGTAGGTTCAATATTAGGCTTGTAATGAAGGTGCTTCAACTCATGTCTTCCCCTTTTCTATAGGAAATTGTCGGTTCATTCAGTGGCATGATTTGGACAAATCAGTAACTATACTATACATTTTCCAAAAAAAGACTTAATACGTTTTCACCAGATGCATGATCATATATATGATATCTCATGTATGCAGGCGGAATCTAGCCGACACTGCTTCATTCAGTGTATGGAGCGGCAAAAAGTCTTACAATTTGATTTTGGTCACTTTTTTTATCATGGGTGATAACTGAGAAGCCTTTTCTAAGAAAACGATCATCGAAATTATTTGTGATTGTGCATTGTGAACATGCATAGCAACTATTTGTGATGTATTGCACCACGACAGTTGATGCAATTTTACCGCTTGCTTCTTTCACCAAAGAAAACATTAGATGACTGTCTAACAAGTTGCGATAGATCAATTAATTTGATACCTGCAGTCAAGACTTACAAGTCGCCAACTATCTGAATAATAAGCCTCACTTCAATATATGGTTTGCTAACATCAAAATGGTTAAAAAGTCAAAAATATGGTTAACGATTACGTATTCTACCTAGACGAATCTGCAAAAGCCTTGTGACGTTAATATCGCGACGGTTCAGACAAGGGCTCCTCAGGTACCCCAAGCTTTATGCATTGCCACTGTGCTCAATTCATGTCTTGACTACACTGGACGCAGACCAGTGCAATATCTTGTTCCTACACAAAAGTACACTTGGTGGCTTACAAGCTATCACGAAGCTTTCCATCACAAAATGGGGCCATCCATACATGAACGGCCGATCAGATTCAGGAAATTTTCTTGGCGATGTCCTTGATGACCTCATCCATGTCGAGCTTCTTCATTGCTGTGAAGGGGCGTGGCATGTTCTGCAATGTCAATTGTGTGTTACTTAAATACTATTACTATGCAAAATCATGGTGCATCCTAATTAATGTACTCAAAACTAAATGCAATGGCATCGCAAAGAAACAGTGTAAACAAACAGATGCATGCACCTCATTCAGAGTATTGTGCGGTGAGTTGATTTTTGAACTGAAGTGTAATATAATTGATTTAATAGGTTGGCTAGTACCAAACATCAAACAGGATTGCAAAGAGTCATCAAAGCCGAGTTTTTTGGTTATAGCTAGTTTTCAAAGGAAAAGAATGTTATAGCTAACTGAGTTGTACTATATGATCCAGAAATCCAGAGATATATAACAAGATTACCATAAGTGATATGAACACTTCACCACCTTCCTCACATATCTCAAGATACCCACGCGTGTGCTGAGAATTAGACAAAATAAAATAATGCCAGTCAAGAAAGGCAAGAGAACAAAGAAGCCTTTTAAGGTTTGATAATCACAGAAACCCAGTGTGGTGAAGTTCATGATGATATGAAGTTTTTACATAGTGGAGATGCCTTTTTCAGGGTTGATTATCACAGAAACCCAGAAACAACACTTTCAAGATCCTCCACCTTCAAAGCTCTGGTCTTAAACTGTCTGCACTACGTGCTGGAGAATTGGACACAGAAGCAAGTGATAAGAGGAAACTACAAGCAGAATTGCAACAAGAATTATTCAATATAATACAAGGACTGATAAGAAATATTAAGATTACAGAAGGCTAGACAACACTTGCAGAACATTCAACTAGGTGAGGAGATTAGAGAATATTCTTTCCAATGTGCAATGTCAAAATAAGTTTGTTGATAACAGAGTTATTTTCTTAACAGGAATGATAACGGATTTATTACAAAACATAATCAATCTTCACTGTTTTCGAAACGAAAAAAAATGCACGATTGACAATCCAAATAGTTCTTTGTTCTGGCATGTGGGTTTAAGAATGTTTAATTTCACAGCGATTTGCTGCAGCCTTGCTATTGGGCTCAATGTTAATGCAATCCTCTTTTCAGCACCTTGGTATTGGGTTCAATGCTAATGCAATCCTCTATTTTTTTCCCCAATGCATTGCCGGACAAAAGGTAAAGACGGTAACTGCCAGAGTGAAACTACATAATTTACAGATGGGCTGGTCGAAGTTTGGACACTTGTATTTTTCTTTATAAGAGTAACTTCATATACTCCAACCTGTGACTCCTATTAGACTTCTTCAGACTTCATATATTTCCTGCTTCTTCCTATTCCTATTTCCATTTTCCTTTTTGCCACACTTAACTGCAGATTAAAAAGGTAATTAAATTCAATATAGATAGAATAGTTTCCTCTCGTTGCTCACAGAAGCAATGAGCAAACCTAAAAAGAAAAGAAGAGATTTGCTAAATATCGCAGTTACCCCCAAAGTTTCCGCATTTTTATCCCATCTAAGACCCCAAAATAACATAAGAAATCTACCTTTTTATCCATCTATTAATCTCACCCCCCTAAATCCCAACCTTAAACTCGGAATCACCTTAAAATCGTCCAAAATCCCAAAAAGGAAAGAAAAACCTCACCCGCACACACACACACTCACCAAGCCTCGACGACGACGCGCTTCCCGTCGTTGGCCACAGCACCGTCATCCTCTTCCACCTCTGCTGCCTTCTTGGCCCTCTTCCTCCCTTCGCTCGGCCGACGTGATGGCGCAAGAGGGGGCTTCCAGAAGGGTGGGCGAACCTGGAGGAAGTGGAAACCTTAGCGGACGTAACCCTGCTAGAGAAAATGCATTGTAACGGACCTATGATAGACTACTCGACCGCATGTCTATGGAATCATGTGGGGCAATGAGTGGGATTATCTCTTGTGGGTAAAGTGTGCCAACTCTGCAGAGTCTAAAATTATTCGAATAGCCGTGCCCACGGTCAAGGGCGGAACATGGGAACTTTGCTAGATATAGTTCTGTTTCAAAAACACTTTATGGGTGGGAATGGAAAATGGAGGGCGTGGATGGCCCTAGTTTGAATTTCCCTGGGTGTTGTCCCAGTGATGAGATAGTACTGTATGGTGTGATGCCATAAGTATTGTACGGTGTGATACCGTAAGTATTATATGGTGCGATGCCATAAGTATGGAAAATTATGATGATATTAGGCATATGGTGTGAAGCCATATGTATGGAAAATTATGACGATATTAGGCATATGGTGTGATGCCATATGTATGGATAATTATATTCCTTGAACATTATGTTTTGGTATAAAACTACTAGGTTACAGGAAGTTTTTATGTACAATATTTCTAAATAATGATAATACTCCTTACAGAAGTAAAGTGACGAGAAGATTAAATAGAGTCGTAAGATAAGAAGAATGATTGTTGTGGTATATGCATAGAATGGTTGGTGGGTTCATGTCAATAATAGTGAGAATGATAGTGTGGATCCTGGAGGACATAAATTGGTGGAGCCTAAATGATTATATAGGCTAGATAGATGATATAAATGACTTTTAGAGAACTAGGAAGTGCAAAGGTAATTGCGGGATTGCAACGTGGATAACTAATATAAATGCTTGGAAGATATTGGTGATGATGGGATTAATTAGACGGATAAATTGAGTCTCTGGGAGCATTAAAACTTATTGGATTATACTCTTGATCCGTGATATACTCGGTGGATGTATGCTAGTGAGTCGTAGACTTAATCATTGATATACTTGGTGGGTGTTTACTGGTGAATCAAAGAGCTGGTCAATGATATTCTCGGTGGATATACCATGATGAATAGTAGACATGATCAATAATAGTCTTGGGGATACATAAGTAGTGGATCGTAGACGTGATCAATGATATTCTCGGTGGATGTATACTGGATAATGGATTATTGGATAAGCAAATTATGGTTGTGGATCAGTAATAAAAGGATTGGATTGTTAGGAATTTAGAATACAAAAGATATTGGTGGATTAAACAAGTGATATTAGATAAATGATGTCACTAGTCGCTTGGAGTTTTAGGCGAATTGCTCGATGGATTATATAGATTATGATACTCGCTGTTTGAGGATTAGGCAGCATTTGATTGGTGGATTGAATAATTGATGATATTCGCTGTTTGGAGTTTTAGACAGCAAACCATATAGAGAGTACATGATTGTTGGATTAATTAAATGATCTCGCTCTCAGTTTAGAGTATTAGGCAGTAATCAATATAAAAGGAATCAGGTCGGTGGATTAGTTAAAAGATGACACTCGCTGTTTGGAGTCTTGGACAGCAATCAGTAAGGGAAGTGTGTCTTTGGTGGATTAAGTCAGTTATGGCAATCGCCGTGTGGAGTTTAGGTAGGAATAATAACACTATGATGTGATAACAATAATGCTACTAAAAGCGATTTTTGGCAAATAAAATAACCCGAGCCTCTCCTTTGATAAGCCTTGCATACTATTTATTTGCATTCAGTGTATTGGCTCGCGGAGCACAGGGTTGGAGTGCTCACGCCGCTTTTGCGACAAAATTCAGGATCAGGAAATCAAATCACCTCGCCTCAGCAACAAGATTGGACAAGCTGGCCGAGAAGATGAAGATGCCAAGGGCTAGGTCGCGAACCTCCAGTCGGCTGCCTGTGGGCATGTCCTGAAGGTCCCACCTGTGTGCTTCGTTCTTCCGCTGCTGCAATTTATTGAGTTCGGCTCGATCGGCCCATGAGTAAGTCTATTATTTTAATTACGCTTTCCGCATGATATGAATTTTTATATTCAGAACTGTAATATGTGAGCACTATCTACTGATCCAGGGAATAGTGTGGTGGATTCACAGAGGATTTCGGATTGTGAAATCTGGGTCCGACACCTTCGCACCTAGGAATTCCCTATCCCTCCTATACCTTTTGAAGCGCTGCATTTTCCTCTAACCCACTATAGCACTGCCGCCATCATGACCCAACCACCGCTGCCGCTAACGCCATCGTCGGCCTGTCTCAGAACCACCAGCACCCTTAGCTTTCTCGCATCGCAAACATTCCATCCCCCCTTACCAGTGCCTCACTACCACCCCTTCGTCGGCGCCATGCCCTGGCTGCCTTCTCCTGTAGCCCTCCTCTCTCTATGGTTCTCTGTAGCAATGGAGGAGGAATACAACTACTGCCTCCCCGCTCTCACCCAATGACATATAGGTCCCACACCCAATATTTTCCTTTTAAACCAAGCTATGAGTCCATGCGGCATGGTCCCACCATTAATTTGGTTTAAACATAATTCAAAAAACCCTAAAAACCAATTTTATTTTGGCATTTAAAAGTTTTTGGAACTGTACTTCATAATTTATATGTATAGAAATAAAACTTCTAATGTTCATTAAAATCGATTTATGATTTTTGTAAAACCAAATTTTTTATTTTGATTTTGTTCTTACTGCCAAATTGCCTTGACATGGAGTTTTCTTTTTGAAATTTAATTTTGCATTTAATATACAAATCAATTGTAAATTTCGTTTTATTTTTATTACTAATATTATATGTTTTGGGAATTTAATGTAGAATTAGTATAAAAATAAAAGGAAAAATTGGTTTTGTGACAATGAAAGATCACCATTTTAGTTTTATAACACCGAATCTCCCTGGTATACTTTGGTTTTGTGACACCGAAAGATCACCATTTTAGTTTTGAAAGATCCAACCGTTCCCGTTTATACCGTGGGGCGGGTGGTAGCCCTGATAAGGCTCGACCTTCGAACAACTGACAACATAGCTGCCACTTGTGAGTCCCCACCATCTAGATTTCGAGCTGCGCCCTTCGTCGGCCACCGCCGACCTGCTCACCACTGCAAAATTCATGTCCTAACACTATCTGTTCTGTCAGCATCCAGATATCACGAATTGAGAGGAGAAAGAAGACGAGAGCTGGCAGCATCAGGAAAACATCACTAATTAAGAGGAGGAAGCCAAAAATTCGATCTCTGCACAAAACCCATCCAAGTATTCAAGAAATAAACCATGTAACTGAGAACTGGCAAAGAAGCCAGGGGACGGCGAGGATGCAAGTGCAGCAGCTCGACTTAGGCGGCGGCGCTGGTACCAAGACGCCAATGGAGAAGGGAGAGGCATTGTTTATCCCAGGACACCATTTGAGGACAAAGATGGTAAGATCGGTATTTGGCCTACGGTTTTTGGCGAAAAGAAAAAAGTAACGGGATTAAACACGAACGACAATTGACAGAACGGTACAAAACGGAACGGAGGGTCCTTTCAGTGGTATTAAAGTGCGCTAGAGGGATTCGGTGGTATAAATTTAGACCGGTGATTTTTCAATGTCACAGAACGAAATTTTCCAAAATAAAATTGCTAGTTTTCTTTTACTTTTAATTATGAATTTCATATTATACTTAACATAGAGTATTTATTTTAATTTTAATTTTTCTAGTTTTATTTTATTTGTTATTCTGAGTTCTACCTCTAGTTTGGAGGAGCTGGGGCCTATTTTCCAGCTTAGGCTTCTTGGGTTAGAGGGTCTAGAGAATGTATCTGCTGCCTTGTCCGCCGCAAAGGTCAGGCTTGGTGCAAGAGTGCATCTTATCAGGGGCGGAGCTCTCGGTATGGCAAGGTATGGCGCTCGCCATACCTTGAATTCCCAATGATTTTTACCCCAAATCACTCTGTACCATGGACACATCAAGAAAGATGAAGTTTCACTATAATAAACTCTCACCAACAAGTAGAGGAAGAAGAACAATGAGCGAATGTTACCTAGACGTTCTCCGGGCTGTCGATATCTATGTTATATGTGTATAAACCAATTTAGTGAGAAATCTTTGATATCTATGTTATCGATTTCGCCATACCTTATTTTTTTCGTCCTCCGCTCGCATCTTATCGATCTGTTCTTAGCTGCACCAACAGATTGAGAGACGATGGGCTGGTCATAGAGGAGAAGGCGTCTTTGTTCTTATGAAGCATGTGGTCCTAAGAGGAAAATTTTGCAAACAGTTCTCCATCACGTCGGTGTACTCTACGGAGAATACAACCTCAATCAGCGGTGGGGCGGGGGCTCGAGCCCCTACCGCTACGGATCCATGGAGCCCCAAATAAATTTTTAGCCATAGATGTATGGTGTAGGAGGAGCTCCCCTGTATCGCTTTTGTTCAGCCCCTCCTAAATTTTTTTCTGGATCCGCCACTGACCTCAATCGACAATGATTTTGCTCAAAACAATGCCCTCTGGATATGAGGCATATCCATAAGGTCTCTTAGACCTACCTGGTACCCCCTCTTGCAAGATGGCACGTACTGGAAATATTGGAACACCCTGCACTCTCCTCTCCAGTTCTGTGTACATTGCGTCAGCTCCTGCTTCATCTATTTTGTTCGCAACAGTCTCTGATGGGCGCTTTATCAAGCCCTCTTGGTAATGCTCCAGCTCCACGACCAAGCATGCCCCAGTCCACGGTTCTCATGGGCACCTTTGAACAGACGGGGTACTTTCACTGAGAAGTAGTACTCATAGGTTATGCTACCAATATTGGGCCACAGTGTGGTGAATGCATATATGGTCAGCTGTCTCCGGGCGAGCCCTAGATAGAGCGCTCTGCAATGTGCTTTTGCCGGCATTAGGCAAACCAGCAAGGCCAACGTCAGCAATGCTCTTCAGTTCCAAGGTCTCAGTCCTGGCTGTCCGGTACTGAGAGGAGGAGGCCCGGCGAGGCCAACTCCCTTTCCTCTCCAACACTTTTTTGATCTCCAAGCACAGGAAACCGTCGTCCTTCCCACCAGCTAGCCTTACTGTTCGATGAAATGCAGTCCATTATTAGAGATTCTAAGGCGCGCGCGCACCATCGGCGAGCCCGGCGGGCGGCGGCGCAATGAAACAAAGTTACGGTGAGTGATTAATTCCTTGTTAATTTGGTCAAAATATGCTTAATTTACATGTTCTGAATTAATACTTGAAAGGAAAGAACTGATGGATCCCTTTTTGCCCAGGCACGACGAAAAAGGAGTAAAAGAAAATTTGTATCCACGGCAATGGCGATGTGGCGGCAAGGGAAGGAAGGCATCCTAGCTATCTGTTGCTTTGCCTGTGTTTTAAGAAAGACATCACTTTCAAGTGCGGCTCTTTGGCTTGCTTTTGCTCCAAATCTCAGGGGTATTCAAATTGGCTTCATTCCGGCTTATGTTTGGAGAAATCAAAAGTAAAAGCTGAATTGAACACACCGACTTTTCATAACGGCTTCTCTAAGCCGCTTTCAAAAACCACCGGCCAACCTCCGCCACCTCCTCTGCGTCGGCCAAAAACCATTTTGTAAATGTTATTCCAAAAGCTACTTCTTTCAGACCTAGCTCGAGCTGATTTGAACACTAAGCCGATTTGAAAACATAGCCAGCCGACATCCATCGCCTCCTCCGCGTCCGCTTCTTTCAAAAACCATTTTCCAAATATTATTCCAAAAGCTACTTCTTCCAACTATTGCTACTATATTTTTGTAAGACCATGTGGCTAGGTCTAGAATTTTTATAATGATGAATAATTGACAACATTGCTTAATATTGTTATTTGAGACGTGTAGCGTGTGTGTGAATTAATATTGGTCAAGTTGGTGAGAACTTGTGCCGGGAAAAATATTCTTTGGTCTTTGCATGTGCAGGTTGGGCGTGGAGACGGTCCTGGTCGGTGACGAGGAAGACCGGGACTAGGAGGTGGAAATCTGAGGTCCGGGCGGTCGAGGATGTCACTAGGTGGTCGGCCTCACGCTGGAGCACATGGAGATCAAAGGTGGATGATGCGTGGAGAAGATACAGGAGGTGCGGTCCTGGAAGCTTCGACGCGCGATGGGTTGAAAAGTCAGAGTGTGAAAACCCGTGTTAGGAAGGGTTTCGGGTCCCTTGAATAGTAGTGTGCTAAAAGTCTGGTTGAGATAAAAAAGATTTAGACCCAATTTGGATGAGTGGTATTAGGATTAAGAGCTGATACTTAGTTAGTTTCAGAGATGAAACCGTTTTGGAATCGGAGTCGTGACTTTGTTGCATAATAAAAGGTAGGGGCTGGCCGAGTTGACGGTACAGCTTTTTGGGAACCGAACGCCTGCTGGTTTTCAGAGAAAAGGTGCGACAGCGCGTTCCATATTTTATCCTGAAGACAATTCGGCGACGTCTTGTTCTTTGGCTCTCGTCCGCGTGCAGTGCTGCTAGAAGACTTCGTTTCACGCGCATGGCAGTCCGCTGTTCCTGTGCATGCATCAGGCTTTGCATGTGACTAGAAAGGCATCGCTGGCAGCAGTGCATCATTGAGCACGTGACATTTTGTGATCTGAGAAGAGAAAAGGTAATTAGGTGAAAAAGGCGATTAGTTAAGGCTATTCACGTTTTATTTTTGGGGCATTAAGCTTTTAAGCTTTTTGATTCATGCATACATACATATACCGATCCATCCATGAGTCATTAAGCCACGCCATGCATACATACATATATTGATTTTTTTTTTGTTTTGGTTAAGTTCTTGCATGTCTTGGCTGTTGGTTCAAGAAAACACAACTTTATTTTTTATCTTTTAGTTAGCTACAGTAACTATATATATATATATATATATATATATATATATATATATATATATATATATATATATATATATATATATATATATATATATTTCTTTTGCTATCTTTGTTTTTTTTTGTTCTTGCTGTTATTGACAGGTTAAAAAAACAGAAGATAGTAGTTTAGAGAAAACAAAGGTTCCACTACGCACTGCAATCATTCACCCCCTCTGATTGCCGTCGACGATCCTACAATTTTAGCCAAAAGGTAAAAGCTTCAGCTGATTTGAACACCCCAAAGAGTGCATTGATCAATCCGTTTTCGTCATGCATCATGTTGTTCACTCATTTTGTGCATTATGTAGCTAGGGATTAAGCATTATTAACTAACTGTTGACAAATTGATAGTACTAACCTTGATTCCCAAAAAATCCATCGATTATCTGCAGACACTGGGAAGGATCAGGATCAGTTGAATTAGAGTGAAATGCATTACAAATGCCACTAAGAACATCTCAAATGTCACATGCAGTGTCGACTCTCTGTGCCAACTCAAGCACCTGAGGCACTTATTGTTAGCTGAAGACATAGGCAAGATGAAATTTTTGCAGCTCGTTAGCATCGTAAGATGTAAACATCTGGTACAACCCCCCTAAATAGCATTGTAAAACTAGGGCAACTAATATGATCTTGGCCTTTGTGTAACAATGGAAAATGAACCTCTTCCCCAGATTAGGGAGCTTCGACTTAAGGGTCCGGATAATGTATCTGCTAGCTCTTTCGATCTTGACCCTGCAGTGCACCGGTACACTGGGACATGACAGGTTGTTCAGAACGCGCGAAGGTGTCACCTAGGCGGGTTGAAGAGCTGTTTGATGAGCCAGATGAAAAATGGATGGTGATATCAGCAAATGAATGTCTGTCGTGTTGGTCGTTTAGTTTTGTCAGTTCAAGTTTTACTGCTTTGTAATGGTGACTGATGTTACCTGTGGTGTTACACCGATTCTACGTATTCTACCGATGATAGGGCTAGAGTTCAGGTCCTGCAGTCGTCGAAGCCCTATGTTTCCCTGTATCAAACATCAGAACTGTCTGTTTGATTTCCTCAATGAAATCGGGGGCTTTCCTCCTGTATCTAACAAACAAGAAGGCAAGGCCTACGCGTAGTAGATGAAGCAAGCTAGCCAGATCAAAGCTTACTTTCTCTTGCTTTGTTTGGTCAAGTACTAGTGATGGTGTTAGTAGTGTTTGATGCGTGGAAGAATTGAGATCAAGAGTCACATATGTATGACGATGGCAGATTAAGCTAGCTTAGATTGGGACGGGCGAATATGGCAGCAGCACCGCACGTTGGAGTGTCGGGGCAACTTGCTGCAACAAAATCCAAAGTATTGCATCTCCAATCTCCGTAAGTTCACAAGTTGGCCTCGTAGTTCGTTGTTTACGCACGCCCAAAAAGAAAAAAGATTGCCCAACAAGCCACTGAAATTAGGGCGTGGGGTACTGTAATTTAGGAATTAGGACTCACCGTCACCCAAGGAATCAAGCCCAGATCTATCAGATCTTTTTTCTAATAGACGCCCTATAGGCTATCGAAAGGTCACGTCTTCTGTAAATCTGTACTTTCTATCTCTGCTAATATAATACAGAAGGATTTATCTGTTCATCACCTTTCAACACATCCCGGTATCTTCTCTTGATATACACTGATATGTGGGCTCATATCATCTACCAGCTCCAGCTCCTCTTTGAACTGCTCACGGCCTCATACTTCAACCGCTCCTCTTTCCTTCCATACACGATCACATCCTTAAAGTCCCAACCGCTAGTCACTCTCGCTATCTCCTTACTCTAATCAATCTCTTTTAATTCTCTCACTCTTTTGTACCCTTCACCAACATCTTAGCCACCACACGTTGAAGTGTCGGGGCAGCTTGAGCTAGCTTAGAAAATCAGATGTGATCTTGGGACGAGCAAATATGGCAGCTGCACCGCACGTTGAAGTGTCTGAGTGTGGCGTGCAGTGGCATAGCGAAACCTAACAAACAATACCATGTGGTTGTCATGTGCCTTCTGCATCGTGGTGCCCTGCCCTGCCCTGACCTCATATAAAAAGTGTCCGCATTGAACAACGCATCCACAAATATTGAGTTGCTCTTGGAGCAAGTCGTGAAGACCCATCCATCTCTCCGACCAAAGGCAAGGTACGTACGTAATTTTGGCTCCCTCTGTCAGTCGTGCAAGCCCTAGCTCCCCCATTTTCTGATCCATGAGCTCTGCTCTCACGGTTAAAATTTTGTCCGGCCGGATTTGCAGTTTTTCATGCATCTATAGATCTGTCTTCTTGTTAGCAATTAATGCTCGTCTTTTCTTCTAAGAAATGTAATAAAGAGGATAGCTTCTGGTAGTATTGTTCTTTCCCTGGTGACATGTGTTTCGATTTCCAGCATTGGTACGTAAAATCTTTGGCCAAAACTAATGACAAATATGATGTTTGGATTAACTTTGTCGCAGCAAAAGGCAGTTAGCAAACCTGAAGTAATGGCGGTGGTCCTGGATGCCTTCGCGTCCTACGTCGCCGACCTGCTCAAGCAGGTGGTGCAAGATGAGGTGGACATGCTGCTTGGTGTCTCCGGCGAGATCGCCAACTTGGAGGAGAAGCTGCAGAGCCTCAAGGACTACCTCGCCGACGCCGAGAGGAAGCGCATCACCGACCAGCACGTGGAGGGGTGGGTGAGGAAGCTTAAGGATGTCATGTACGACGCCACCGACATCCTCGAGCTCTGCCAGCTCAAGGCCGTGGATCAACTGCAGGGCACGTCCTCCGTGGCAGGCATGGGTTGCTGCAACCGCTTGCTCTTCTGCCTACGGAATCCACTCTTCACCCACGACATTGGCAGCCGCATCAAGAAGCTCAACCAAAGGTTGGACAACATCTGCAAGACGGGTGCTGGGTTCAACTTCATCAAGCTGGAGGCCTACCAGGACCGAAGGATGGCCCGAGCCCGACCTTCTTCATATGAGCGGAAGACGGATCAGGTGTTGGACCGGTCAGGCGTGGTTGGGGAGAAGATCGAAGAGGATACTAGAGCGCTGGTGGAGAAGCTCGTGACAAAGGTGGAGGGAGACAAGGAGAATAATGATGGCATCAAGGTGGTTGCCATCGTGGGTGTCGGCGGGATCGGCAAGACCACCCTTGCCAAGAAGGTCTTCAACGACGAGGCCATCCAACACAAGTTCGACAGGAAGATATGGCTGAGCGTCACACAAGACTTCGACGAGGCAGAGCTACTGAGGACGGCCATTACCACCGCCAATGGGGACCTCCCTGACGCTGGGACTCGAGGCAGGTCCCTACTTGTGCCGGCCCTTGTCAATGCCATCAGGGACAAGAAGTTCTTTCTAGTGTTGGATGACATGTGGAGGGCAGGAGAATGGAACGACTTGCTCAAGGCTCCCTTCAGTCACGGTGCCCCCGGTAGCCGAGTGCTCGTCACCACAAGACTCGACACGGTTGCCCGAGCAATGAAAGCCAAGGAGCCCTACCACCATGTTGACAAATTAGGGCCTGAAGATGCCTGGTCCTTGCTCAAGAAGCAGGTCAGTTACTAATCTATTTATTTATTCACTATGCAGTTCATCTACGATCTATCAAACCCTAAAACTGTATCGTTTAGTTAAGTAGCGGATGGTTGAAATTTAAATTAGGCCCTCGATGCGTTCTTAATTAATTTGTGCCTTTTACTTTTTACGCTAGAATACATAGAAGCACAGATTATTCGTACAAAATAATTTTGTACAAAATTATTCGTAATCAGTTTGTTCAAATTTTGTACAAAATTATTTCGGTTGTACAAAATTGTACGTGTTCATTCAAAATTATTCTTACAATCTTTTTGTTTGTACAATATTATTCTTACATATTTTTGTTTGTGCAAATTTTTTCTTTGTACTAAATAAATTGTACCAGATTATTCCCTCTCTCTCTCTCCTCCTCTCTCTCTTTCTGTGGTGGCCAGCGGCAAGGTCGTGACGCCGAGGAGCCGGCGAGCTCGGATCTGGCATACATGGAAAAATATTGTATAATGGGTAAAAAATATTATAAATATGTGTGAAAATATTGCATACATAGAAAAATCTAATTACTTTAAATCATAAAAAATACTCGAATCCCGTAGACACCTCCAATAAACATACTACCTCTGGACGCATCACCCATAACTCCTCCAGTTGTGCAATATTCTCACTTCTTTAATTACTTATAGCAGTCACAAAGTAAGTCGCTTTGGGGTTAGCGCAGCAAACATTATCAACTTTGCCTATAAATATCTTTCTAATATTTAGATTGGGCACATAAAAATGATACATGTAGATTTATCTCAAAAATACTTTTATAATATTATAATATTTTATAAATATGTGACAATAGAAATGATTAGGTAAAGTTGCATTTTGGGAACCATGACGATGTCTAAAATGATTTCCTTTTGTGGCTAAGGGAATTTTTTTTAGGGTACATGTACTATTACTCATTCTGTCAAGAAAATGTAGAGAGTATTTTTTAAATAGTTTTGTCTGCAAATGTAGAGTGTAATTCATATTCCAATGCAAAATAAGTGTGTTGTTTTCTGTATAATCTTAATAAATATATAACTTTACTTTGTATTCCCTATATTTATGCATTGAATATAATATTTTGAGAGAAGTCAAAAGCCCTTGAAAAGAAAAAAAGATCATATGTTGTACGTACATACACCGACTGGCCTTTTTATTAGTTTCTTAATTTCCTCGATAAGCTAATTAGCAAATAAAAAAGAATTGACACTAGGCACGTATTAACCCTATTGGTTTAAACTGCTTGCAGGTAGTCTCAAGTAAGCTAGATGAACCTGAGGTTGATATGCTAAAGGATATTGGATTAAAAATTATAGCTAAATGTGATGGTTTACCACTCGCTGTCAAAGTAATGGGAGGACTCTTGTGCAAGAGGGAGAAGCAGCGACGTGATTGGGAGAAGGTTCTGAATGATTCCAGATGGTCAGTATCCGAAATGACCAAAGAGCTAAACAACGCAATATACTTAAGCTATGAAGATTTGCCTCCTTATATGAAGCGTGCTTTCTCTTTCTCCCTCCTCCCTAAAAGCACAAAATTCTCTGTTCATACAATTGTTAGCATGTGGATTAGTGAAGGATTTCTTCAGGAAAACTCAGATGAATTAGAAGAAGTAGGAAGCGAGTGCTATAAGGAGTTAATATTGAGGAACCTTATAGAGCCAGATACAAAGTACGTTGATCAAATGGTTTGCAACATGCATGATGTTGTTTGCTCATTTGCTCAGTATGTGGCTAGACACGAAGCACTAGTAGCTCACAGTGGTGAAACTGACATTATTAGTAAACTTAGTTCACAGAAATTTTATCGGTTATCTGTAGAAAGCAAAAGATTGGAGTCAGATGAGTTGGAGTGGAGTTTTTTATATGCACAGAAATCATTGAGAACACTAATATCAATTGGTCATATAAAGATTAAGCCCGGTGATTCATTGATTAGTTTTTCAAGCCTACGGACTCTACATATAGAATCTACCAATGTTGATGCATTAATTGGCTCTCTGTATCAACTCAAGCACTTGAGGTATTTGTCCTTGCAACAAACTGATATATGTGGACTACCGGAAAACATCGGCGAGATGAAAGTATTGCAGTACATTAGCCTTCAGGGTTGTTGTGAAAGTTTGGTGAAGCTTCCTCCTAGCATTGTAAAACTAGGTCAGTTGAGGTTTCTAAACCTTAGTGAAACAAGAATATACAATATACCTAGAGGATTCCATGGTCTAACAAATTTGAGGAAACTATTTGGGTTTCAAGCCCACGTGGATGGTGATTGGTGCAGTTTGGAAGAGTTGGGGCCACTTTCCAAGCTCAGGCTTCTTGAGTTAGAGGGTCTGGAGAATGTATCTGCTGCCTCGTCCGCCGCAAAGGCTAGGCTTGGTGAAAAGGTGCATCTTACCAATCTGTACTTACACTGCACCAACAGATTGGGAAAAAAGCAACACATTGAGGAGGTGTTTGATAAGCTCTACCCACCGCCTTCCTTAGATCTTCTTCACATCAAAAGATATTTTGGTCGTGGCTCCCATGGTGGATGATGTCAACATCGTGAAGTGGCCCACCTCAATAGCTTGAGAAATCTAGGGATGGAGGGCTTGGCTTGCTGCACCCAACTGCCCGATGGCTTGTGTCAGCTCCCCTGTTTGCAGTCCCTTCAGATCAAACAAGCTCCAGCCATCAAGCGTGTTGGGTCTGAATTCCTTCACCACCCTTCATCCCAGGCGGCGGTTGCGTTTCCGAGACTGCGCAAGATGTACTTTAAAGGAATGGTGGAATGGGAGGAGTGGGAGTGGGCGGAGCAAGTGCAAGCCATGCCTGTCTTGGAGGAGCTTCTTATCCATAGTTGCAAGTTGAGGCATGTTCCTCCTGGCCTTGCCTCCCATGCAAGGGCTTTGAAAATGTTAGTCGTACACAGTGTGCAGCACCTCAACTCTCTAGAGAACTTTACTTCTCTCGTTGAGCTTCAGGTGATTGAGAACCCTGACCTTGAGAGGATCACAAATCTCCCCAAATTGCAAACGCTTGACATCAGCTACTGCCCAAAGCTGAAGGTATTGGAGGGCATGCTTGCACTCCAAAGGCTCTGGCTGGAGGATTACAACATGGAAACACTTCCGAAATACATGCGAGATGTAAACCCAAGGCATTTGCGACTGGACTGCAGCCTAGAGTTGCTCACCTCTATAGCCGCAGGACAATCTAGCCCAGAGTGGGATAGGTTGAGTCATATCCAGCATGTCAAGGCCTATGCATATGGAGACGATGCAGATGATGGAGATGATGGAGACGATGCAGACGATGGAGATGATGGAGACGATGGAGACGATGTAGACGATGGAGATGATGGAGACGATGGAGATGATGTAGACGATGGAGACGATTCAGACGATGGAGACAATGCAGACAATCAGAGGAAATGGTATGTGCTGTACACAAGAGATCCATACAACTTGGAGACAAATATCGTTGTCGGCTCTTCCGGATGTGCGGTAAACTAATTTGTTAAATGCGCTCTGCATGCGTTAGGTAGTTCCTTTGTTTCCTCTTGTTCATTCCATCTTTCATCCTTATGGTAGAGTCTAAATATATTTGTACTTTTTCTTCTTTTTCTTGAAAGAAATATGTCCAACATTTTTGTTTCACTTATCTGTGTTGCTGCAGGGGATGAAGAGGAATAGGACATAGGACATACGAGGAAGGGGGAGGATACGAATTGAGCGGTGAATTATTCGTTCTTTTTCTTGCTTCAGTTCATGACTTAAAAAAGCATTGTTACTTCCAAGTTTCTTGCAGCATATCACAGTTTCCTTGATTGTGATTTGTGATTGTGATCTATGATAAATGAAGGACAAAAAATGGTAATAATGTCGAAAAGATATAAAGTTGATAACCTTACTAAGAGCGATGCCCCTAGATGAAATGCCATCCAAGATACTAGTATGAGGTTGCATTGAGAGGTAGGTTCAATATTCGGCTTGTAATGAAGGTGCTTCAACTCATGTCTCCCTTTTCTATAGGAAATTACTGGTTCATTCAGTGGCATGATTCGGACAAATCAGTAACTATACGTTTTCACCAGATGCATGGTCATATATATGATATACATGTACGCAGGTGGAAGTAGCCAGCACTGCTTCATTCAGTGTATGGAGCAACAAAAAGCACCACACCGCATGCATGCTCGAGCCATGGTGGTTAAGCACCAACCAAATGGTCTCCTTATTATCCGCTCACTCGTAGATGTGCCTGCCTTCCCTAGCTTCCTAGCAGTTGCAAGGGTTGCACTTGCAGTTGGAGCCGCAGCTGCAGCCATGGCCGGTCTCGCCGGACTCGGCGGCCTTCTCAACCTGCGCCTTCTCCGGCCCGACGCCGAGGACCACAGTGGCCTGGCTGCTGCTGCCCTTCTCTTCCAAGTCAGGGTACATCTTTCTGCAACCAGCAAAATCAAATTAATTAGCACAAGAAATTCCTCACTGCTACTGAAATACTAAATAAGCTGACATACCCGCACTTGCAGCTTGAGCCGCAGCTGCAGCCTGATCCACAGCTGCAAGACATCTTTGAGATGAAGGGAGAAGAAGAGCTTTTTGAGATGATGAGCACAATGCCAAGGCTCCATTTCTGCGCCACTATTTATAGGACTGAATTAACGCAAACAAGTGTACAAGACGACGGTGTAGCGTGTCACCATGCTATAGGCTGTCCAGCATTAGTCTTTAGCGTGCGTGTGTGTGGCTCCTCCAATGTATAAATGGATACGTCTGTGTGTAGTATACTGTGTTAAAATGTGGTAGCTTTCTGCTAAAGTAACAATGCGTGGATGACTTGTCTTCCCTTCTGATTACCACAAGTCAATATAAGACCTAATAAGAGAACACTACCTTACGTCGTGTTATGACTTTCGCCGCAACTTCCAGCCGACAAGAAATGGGCCTTCTTTGTTCCTTCTTGCCATTTCTTTTGCCTCAAAGCAAGTAGCTTTCAGATAAAAAAAGAAAGATTTTTCTGATGGCACATAGAAACATAGAAAATTTTGTATATTGTGGTAGCAACAAAGTGTTATGAAGACAAGTACTTTCTTCATTTTTCGTAGCCTCCTCTGCGACCCTAGATGCTATAGTTGTCATTTTTGTAAGTATGAGGTGTACTTTTGAAAGGTATGAGCTGTAATTGATAAGGCCAATGACAGTACAATTATAGAAAAATTGAGTGCACTATGTTAGTTGATCATTATTCATGTCAAATTCTGGACTCTCGTTTCTATCCAATATAATTTGTACGGTTCTTACTTCTTAGGCACAATGTTTGTTTCCAGGACAGCAGATATGAATCACAACGTTAAATTACCGACAAATGGCAACTATCGAGACTGCATACAAGAAACCTTTCTTGTAACATTTATCAATATGCCTGATGCTAGATTACAAACTTGTCTGTTCAGTTGTTCTAACTGAAACAGCAATAAAACATCACATCCTCGATGGACAACTCGTTGATCCTCGCTGTACTCAACGTCGCCGCCTCGCCGGGTTCAATTGCGCCCTACAGGTCTTGTGCCTGCAAGTTGATGCGCATCATCACTACCCACTCCGGGTAGTTTGTCTTCGTCAGCATCGGGTACTGGACGGACGCCGATGACTCCCTCGACAGGAAGATATGGCTGAGCGTCACACAAGACTTTGACGAGGCAGAGCTGCTGAGGACAGCCATCACTGCCGCCAATAGTGACCTCCCTGGCGCTGGGACTCGAGACAGGTCCTTACTTGTGCCGACCCTTGTCAATGCCATCAGGGACAAGAAGTTCTTTCTAGTGTTGGATGACATGTGGAGGGCAGGAGAATGGAACGACTTGCTCAAGGCTCCCTTCAGTCACGGTACCCTAGGTAGCCGAGTGCTCGTCACCACAAGAGACCACACGGTTGCCCGAGCGATGAAAGCCAGGGAGCCCTACCACCATGTTGACAAATTAGGGCCTGAAGATGCCTGGTCCTTGCTCAAGAAGCAGGTCAGTTACTAATCTTTTTATTTATTCACTATGCAGTTCATCTACGATCTATCAAACCCTAAAACTATATCGTTTAGTTAAGTAGCGGATGGTTGAAATTTAAATTAGGCCCTCGATGCGTTCTTAATTAATTTGTGCCTTTTACTTTTTACGATAGAATACATAGAAGCACATATTATTCGTACAAAATAATTTTGTACAAAATTATTCGTAATCAATTTGTTCAAATTTTGTACAAAATTATTTCGGTTGTACAAAATTGTTCGTGTTCGTTCAAAATTATTCTTACAATCTTTTTGTTTGTACAATATTATTCTTACATATTTTAGTTTGTGCAAATTTTTTCTTTGTACTAAATAAATTGTACCAGATTATTCCCTCTCTCCTCTCTCTCTTTCTGTGACACCCCGGTCCATGTGAAATTAGGCCATGATGGCTTATGTGTATGTGCACACATATAAATATGTAGATTAGCCCCACATTACTAGCTTAGCATAAGAAGCACCAACATATAAACCCATAGGCACCATTGGTAACAATCTTCAGTTAATCGTTTTGCGCGAAGTGAGGACGAAAGCGCAAGTAGATTGTTATGTGTGCGTGACTTATCCAGAATTTGTACAAGAGTACAAGACGACGTTGTCGCGTGTCACGATGCTATAGGCTGTCCAGAATTCGTCCAGAATTAGTCTTCAGGATATTTGACGGATATTCTGAATAGAGTTCCCTACGTCTGTGTGTGTGTTGAAATGTGGTTGCTTTCTGCTAAAGTAACAATGCGTGGATGACTTGTCTTCCCCTCTTTGATTCAACCAACTAACCAAGGCCTAACTCATTTCAACTTTAATTGTTTTCTGCTAAAGTAACAATGCGTGGATGACTTGTCTTCCCCTCTTTGATTACAACAACCAAGGCCTAACTCATTTCAACTTTAATTGTTAGTTTTTAATTTATTTTTTTACTATTTTTAAATTTCGTTTTTTCTGATTTCTTATCTTTTTTTTTTCGTTTTTTTGCCTTTTTCACGTATTCATTTGTATTATATGGGATGGGCTAACCTTTTTATTTTAAATATTTTTAAATTTAATTATGCTAAATAAGCCACTATCAGTTACAGTGTAAAAATAAATCAGCTACAATACAAATTTAGCCCTAAGTTAATTAAGATAGAAGACTCAATAAGAGAACACTATCTTAGTCATGTTATGACTTTCGCAACTTCCAGCCGGCAAGAAATGGGCCTTCTTTCTTTGTTCCTTCTTACCATTTCTTTTGCCTCAAAGCAAGTAGCTTTCAGATAAAAATAGAGTAAAGTCTATTACCGGTCCTTAAACTTTTTATGCTGTGTCATTCCGGTCCATAAACTTTTAAAGTATGTCATCCCGGTCCTTAAACTTTCAGTATCCATTTGTACATAGAAAGTGTTATGAAGACAAGTACTTTCTCTGCATTTTCTTAGCCTCCGCTGTGACCCCACATGCTATACTTTGTCATTTTTGTAGATATGAGATGTACTTTTCAAACGTATGAGCTGTAATTGATAAGGCCAATGACAGGGCAATTATAGAAAAACTGAGTGTACTATGTTAGTTGATGTAGTCTTGGGAATTCATAACTCTAATCAAATGCTCATTATTCATTTCAACAACTGGCCTCTCGTTTTATCCAATATGATTTGTACTGTCAAGTAAATTTTTTTCGGCTCTTAGGCACAATGTTTGTTTCAAGCAGAGCACATATGAATCACAATGTTAAATTACCGACAAATGGTAATTATCGAGTCTGCATAGAAGAAACCTTTCTTGTCACATTTATCAATAGGCTTGATACTAGATTACAAACTTGTCTGTTCAGTTGTTCTGACTGAAACAGCAATAAAACATCACATCCAGCACGTCAAGAATCTAGAACGAGGTTTTATTTTTCATTTTTGATACTCGACATTAAAAATGTTATCACATTGCATTATCAAACGATCTACTTGTGCTATATGTGGAAAACTAATGACGATTGAGAAGTAGAAAAGCTCTATGACAGAACATGTCTCATCTACCACAATGCTTATTTTTGCTACGAATCTTTGTTTCAAAAATACATTTTTTTCTTTCTCTGCGTGGTAGTTTGAAAACACGGTTGATGATTTCTCAAACCAAATGGCTTTGTGAAACTAGTCCTGAGCAATTTACTCTAATAATTAATGAAGGATCATGTGAGAAGGTCAAGAATTATCATTGCATTATCATTTTTTAAGGAATTAAAAAATTTGAAATCTGCAAATTTATAGATTTTTCTAGACAACTTGCAGAGGTGGTGGTCTGACCAGTCAGCTTGTATTGCCTCGGTCGAAATAGATGATTTTAAGAAATTTGAGTCATGGGATGATTTGATTTAACTTAAATCAGTGCATATATGTGGCATGATGCATGTTTCAGCTAACATGGGTCATGTTGTGAGGAATTTATGCCCAAAAATAAATTTTTTGGTCTTTAAAAGTGCAGTAACACTTGAGTCAACCATGATCAATTGTAAGGATCGGGACTACGCTCATAGAGAAGCCAAGACCTAGAACGATCAAAGATACCGGGTGAGATGGCTGAGCTCAAACATGGCAGAAGAAAGACAGGAAATGTTGAAGGGAAGTTAGAGCGATGCATTTTACCATGTGGCTTAGTCAGTCCAAATGAGATATGGTCCGGTGGAACCAGAATATGATAGACTTGCCGATGCGTAGCAAGCCAGTAGTGCATTTAAACGTAGCAAGCATGATGATTGCTTACTAGAGAAGATGAAGACCGGGGTCAAGAAATAGTATTTTGATAAGTTGAACAAAATTATTGAAAACTATCTTAGATCAAAACTGGGGCGCTTGAGCAGTGCTTGAGAAGGTGGTTTAGGTCCAAAAGGAGCTGACATGATCAAATGAATCTAAGGCTAAAAACTTAACAGTTCAGGCTTATGTGTTTTGAAAAGTGTGCATAAGTGTAGTGTGTAAGTAAACTCCGTGTTGTATAGGGTTAATGGATTTTCCCTATTTGTACTAAGTGGATAGTACCTATTAGGATTCGATGGGGTTAGTTGCCTTGTTTATTTAACGAGTTATGATGAAAACTTATAAGCTAATCATCCTAACTTTAATCATTGAAACCAAGTGTTCTAGGGTTAGGGTTTGAGAAATATGAGTGTTGTGGTGTGCTCTCTTGTTCTCCAAGTGAAGTAGCTATAAAATCTTTATCTTCAAGTAGTAATATATTAATTTTTTTATCTCTCGTGGATCCTTCTTATTTTGGTAGATTTGCTTTTGTTTTTGTTGGTTTTGATCTTGCCCCTCCCCTTCCTTGAACGATTCAATCTCAGCTTGGTCGGCGCCTTCTTAGTCACAGAGAGCGAAGGAAAGCAACCCTTATTAAAAAAATATTCAGGAGCACACGTCCTCGCCCCTCGCCAAGTGTGTACACCCCGTGCTCTTCCTCGTAGCTCGTGAACCCGAGCGCCACCAGCGTGCGATCGAGCTTGGCATTCCACGCCCGAGGAGCTTGTTGTAGGCCTTAGAGTGCATTGCGCAGCCGCAGTACTTGCCGGTTGAGCAACATAAACCTCCTCCATGAGGTTGTCGTTCAGAAACACAGACTTGATGTCGAGATGGTGGAGCGTCCAGCCCTCGTGCGCTGCTACCGCTACCAGTGCGCGCACGGAGTCGAGCCGCGCCACAGGTGCAAAAACCTCATCGAAGTCCATGCCAGCGCGTTGTACGTACCCCTTAGCCACCAGCCGTGCCTTGTGCCAAACCACCGCCCCATGCGCATCCTTCTTGAGCTTGAACACCCATTTGAGGCCAATCAGGCGATGTCTGGCCGGGAGGTCCACCGCCTCCCACATGCCATTATCCTCAATGGCCACCATCTCCTCTTCCATTGTGGCACACCACGCCGGATCAGTGGCTGCCTCGTCAAAAGAGGTAGGCTCCTCAGTCACAACGAGGAGCCACTCGTCGGGGTCCAGTACGCGTGGCTCAGCAGTATTGATGCAATTATCCACCATGCGGAAACACCGCGGCGCACCGTTGTCACTATGGTCGAGCCCCGATGGGATGTGCGACGGTGGAGTGCAGTGCTCGACTTGAGCACCACTGGTATCGTGAGTGGCATTCATGGGCGTTCGGGGTGACGCCACAGCTTCCTCTTCTTCCTCTAGGGACGGGACCGCAGGGGATACAGGAGCGTTCGGCTCGCCGCCGCCCAAGATGCCGCTGACCGTGTACTCCACGGTGAACATCTCAGGGCTGGCGTCGCCGTTCGCCTCCCAATTCCACCCTTTGGTCTCATCGAACACCACATCACAGGTCACATGGAGCTGGCCGCCCACCTGATCATACACTCGGTAGCCTTTGGAGCCTGGCTCGTACCCGACAAAAACTATCTTCATGCTCCGGTCGTCGAGCTCTGTGGCGTGCGGGCATGTAACCTTGATGTGAGTGAGGTAGCCGAACGTGCGCATGAAATGCATAGCCGGTTTCTTACCATGCTAAGCTTCATAAGGCGTCGTCCCGGTGATGCTTTTCGTTGGCGGACGGTTCAAGATGATCACGGCAGTGCTCACTGCCTCCCCTAGAAGGTGCTCGGCATCTGCTTCGCCTTGAGGAGACAGCGTGCCATGGCCATCACTGTTTGATTCCTGCGCTCCACGACCCCATTTTGTTGCGGCGAATACGGCGCCATGAGCTGCCGGTGAACGCCGTTTTCCATGCAATATGCGCCAAAGGTCACCGCTATGAACTCACCTCCTCGGTCCGTGCATAGCGCACGGAGTTTCCTGCCGGTCTCCACCTCGACGCCAGCTTGGAACTTCTTGATCGCGCTCGCCGCCTCGTCCTTCCCCACCAACAACACCGGCCACATATAGCGGCTAGCGTCATCGATGAGTAGGAGAAAATACCGCCTGCTGTTGTGGGTCGCTGTAGTGACTGGCCTGAAAAAATCGCCGTGGACGAGATCAAGCCGGTCCTTCACGCGATACTTGGCCTCCAGAGGGAACGGTGAGCGCCATTGCTTGCCAACAAGACACGCATCACATATCTGGTCGACATGATTCAGCAGTAGAAGCCCACGCACCATGCCGCCACGCCCAAGTTTCTTCAACCCCTCAAAGCTTAGGTGGCCGAACTGCTCATGCCAGCGCCACACATCGTCGTTCGCGTGCGCCAGGAGCGAGATCGATCGAGCGAGCATGAGGGAGATCTTGTATAATCAATTCGCCAATCGCCGTACCTTGTCGAGAAGCTTGAGAGACCATGTGGAGGTCATCCCATGTGTATGATGAGTAATTGACATTGGTTTAGGATAGTCGAGTTTGGTTTGGGTTGTTTGAACCTTGACGTTGCATGGTGCAACGGGCTCGGTCGGATTTTGGTCAAATTTGGTCGTATGGATTAGGATGCATATTCCGATCTTTCGACAGGTTTGGACTTCGTCATGGTAAGTATGATGGTATTTACGCTTTCATGTATCGAGCGGTGCTATTTGACGTGTTTCTTGTCTGTGTGACTGTAGGATGTCGAAGCGGAGCTGTGGTGAGACACGAGGTGACCGGACTAGACACAGGGAGGTGTCGAGGTCAGAACGGTCGGATGTGTCGAAGACGGCGGAGATTCGATGTGGTTGCGTGTCGTGGACGACAAGGAGTGCGGAAGCTTCCCGGAAGGTGCAGGAGGGGCGAAACGGGAATTTCGCAAGGCTGCACAAGCGAGAGCGGGCTCCGTTGGATTTAGCGGGCGTAACGGGGCGGAGACCCGTTAGCCGTAGGCTATAAATACTTGTGAGGGGCTGCATGCCCATGTATGGCTTTGGGAGAGAGCTAGGGTTTAGTAAGTCAAAAGAGTCTTTAGAGGGTTGTTTTGCTTTGGCTCTTTAGTGGTTGGAGAGGCAGAGTCTGTTTGAGCTTGTCTCCCTTCGTAGCTTCTCTGTGTTCTTGTGTCTCCTTCTCAAGCATGTATGGGTGAGGTAGTTCTTAAGATGGATTGAGAGGGAGAGGGAGAGGTAGAGGAGATCCCTTGTAATCTTTCATGGTTCTAATGTCCATGCGTATCGGGACTCCTCTGTGATTCTATTACTTCAATGAATGAAAATCTGAAGTTTTCCTGTTCGTGCTGCTCTCTGTTCTTCGTTGCTCTCATTTGGAGATTTCTTGACTTTCTTGATTTCTTGTTGGCTGTTGCTTGGGAGTGCCAAAATGGGTTGTTATGACATGGGAGATGCTCAAAAGCCATTTGGCTAGTTAATCTTCAGAGCAAACCAAGTTTAATTTCAGTTTTGGCTTCTTCCCCTCCTCTGTTCATGGTTTTTCCTCTTCTAGGGTTTTAATGTTTCTCGGGTTTCCTTTCATGAGACGACCTGATTTTTGGTATGAGAAGTTCCTTGGGTATTGCTAACTTACCTGCAAAATCTCATGGGCAAAGGGTTTGTGAATCTTGAGCAATTTGGTTTTTGGCTAGCTCCCTGAAGAACTTTCAGTTTTTGTCAAATTCTGGTATTCTTGCCCTTGGGATGAATTCACTGGTCGAATTAGATTCCATTGCTATTTAGTTCAAGGTATCACTGTCCTGGTCTGAAAAGATCAAGAAAATTCATCCTTTTTATAATTTCTTCAATCTGCAAGCCTTTCGGGTCTCAGGTCATCAGGCTGATTTTTTCAGTTTTGTCTTTTCAGCTCTTGCAGTCTGTAGCTTCCATTCCTGTTCTTTTTGATCGGTTTTTGCAGATTCCTTGTCTTCAAGTCTTTGGCCGAATGCTCTGCAGTCTTAATGATTTCTGGGTTGTGTGAAGTATTTTTCTTCCCAAACCAAAATCTGTTTTTTTCGGCCAGACAAGAATCACTACAGTCTTCATCTTTTTGTTCGGCAAGGCCATCCTCTGTACTGCATGCAGTGAACTTCCTTCTAGTGTCTTATTCTTTTTTTTCTTGTGGCTGATTTTCATCAATTTTGCATGCAGTTCAAACAGCAATATTTTCAGTTGAAATTTTTACTGGCTGGTCTCTGATTTATGCTGAATTTTTCAGTGTTGCATGCGTTCCAAATTTCAGCAAAATTAATTTTAATTTTCTGTGAGGTGCTTTGTTTTGCATCTTTTTGAAAAATCAGTGTTTGATTTCCCGGAGACGATTTTGAAGCGAGCGACATTCACCCCCCTCTGTTGCCATTTCGGTCCTACAATTGGTATCAGAGCCGGTTAGCTCTAATCCATAGATCTTAACCGGTCTCAAGAGCCATGGCGACGGACAAGTACTCGACCAAGCCGCCCGTTTTCGATGGCATCGATTACCCCTTCTGGAAGAGCCGAATGGAGACATACATCCAGGCCCAGGGGTACGCCATCTGGCGCAAGGTCAAGGTCCGGTTTGTTGTTCCTGCCGATGAGAACATCAATGCCGGGAACATGGCTGATGTTGAGGCAAATGCTAAGGCAAGGAACATCATTATTCAGGGTCTGAGTCGTAATGAGTTTGACCGCATCTCTCATCTCCTCGGATCGCGCACCTGTAGTACGCCTTCCTTGATCAACACTTGGCACCCGACCTCGTCGAGTTGTCCCAAGCTGATAATGTTGCTGCGTAGACATGGGATGAAGTACACGTCCGACAGCACACGATGGTGTCCACCCCGTGCTACGAACATGATCGTGCCACGCCCGAGGATGTCCACCTTTGATCCATCGCCGAACTTTACCGTGCCCGTGATGTCGCGGTTCAACTCGGAGAAGGCCGCACCGTTTGCCGTCATATGGTTCGACGCGCCTGTGTCAAGGTACCACATGCCGTTGTCCTGACCATCGGTGTGGTTGTCGGTGTCTCCCAACTGCACCATCGTGCGTTCTTCGTTGAGGAAGACTTGTCCGCCGACGTGCATAGGTGCGACGCGCTCTGGGAGGCGCACGGACACCGACGAAAGAGAGGCCACCTAGGCCATCAACAAGGACACCTTGTCATCGCCGCCCTCCTCCGCCAGCACCGCTGTGGCCGCCGCCTCGTCTCTCTTCTTCTTCCGGCACTCCTGGGCCCAGTGCCAGTTTTCCGCAGTACTTGCATGTTTCCTTGTCGATGACCTTGCCGTCACCGCCCTTGCGTGCGTTGTTGGTACCGCGCTTGGGTGGCTGCACGCCGCGCCGGGGCAGGACCAAGCCACTGCTCGTACCACTTCCGTTGGCGCCAGTGCTGCCAACACGCGCACCCTCCTTGTTGTGCTTGCGTAGGCGACGGATGAGATCGTCCTCCGTCGACGAGAGAAGCAGCCGAGAACCCAACTATGCGGCCGCTACCCGCGCGTCGAGCCGCTGCTCCACGAACCGGAGACGGCCTGTGACCTCCTCGATGGACAACTCGTTGATCCTCGCTGTACTCAACGTCGCCGGGTTCAATTGCGCCCTACAGGCCTTGTGCCTGCAAGTTGATGCGCATCATCACTACCCACTCCGGGTAGTTTGTCTTCGTCAGCATCGGGTACTGGACGGACGCCGATGACTCCTTGATGGTGCGGTGGACAACGAACAGTCACTCATACTGCGCACGCCCATGGCCGCCGCCACGCCCGCGCCCACGTTACGACGGTGGCGACTGTGAATGGCGCCGGTGGCTAGGCGGCACACTCCCGCGGCGCTGAGGGGATCCGACATCGCTGCTCCCTAGAACAAAACAGGGCTCTGATACCAATTGTTGGACTCCACTGCACGAAGTTCTGCAAGTGCGAAGTCCCTACTTCGCTTGTCATGCGGAGTCTCCGACTTCAGAGTGGAATCCCTGGACTTCGGTCTTCAATGCGTGAAATCCTACAGGTGCGAAGTCCCTACTTCGCTTGCCGTGCGAAGTCTCCGACTTCGGAGCAGAGTCTCTGAACCTTCACTGCGAAAGGTCCTGGACCAACTGTTGGCCAAATTCTCACTAACACCTTAGTATTCACTGTTATCGGATGGAAACAGAAATACAATGGAAGAACACAACGAACTCACACAGGCTTTGGCGCTGCGGAACTTAGCAGCTTTTCATGTTTTACTTCCCCCCTTTATAGCAATTAAAGAAGAGAAACTGGCCCACTAATTACCTGAGAAACTAAACTACTAATTACCAAAAAAATTGACCTACTAATTATCAAGAAAACTGATATACTAATTATCAGGAAAAACTGACATGCAGAATAACTAGATTAGCTAACACACAACGCCACCGACATCCTTGATCTCTGCCAGCTTAGGGCCATGGATCAACGAGCAGGCGCATTCACAGTAGACATGGGTTGCAGAGAGGAGGCGCATCAGCGACCATAGTGTGCAGGGGTGGGTGAGGGAGCTCAAGGATGCCATGTGCGACGCCACCGACATCCTCGATCTCTGCCAGCTCAGGGCGAAAATGACATATTTATCCCTATAATTATATATCTTGATATAAACGTTTATGTAAGCAACCTTTGTAGCTATAAATATATACCTTAGGACGCTATAGAGGAGGATGATTTTTTTTGAGAAAGAGCTGTGTAATAGACTACACATTGTGTATATACTTTTTATATCTAATCCTTACGGTTTCTCACGTTTCGGACAGTCTCTGTATGATTTTTCTATAGTCTCCATTATAGAACGAATTAAATATCTACCTAGCCAGCGAGGTCTCATCGATCTTGCTTGCACGCTATCGATTACTTTGAGGCCCGATTGAGATGGATCTATAATTAATTAATGTGATGGCACATGTGCAGTAACAAAAAAAGAATTTTTTTTAATAATGTAACGAAACGCAGGAACCAAGACGTGAAGACCCATCCATCTCTCCAACCCAAGCACTTTTAATAATAATAGAAAAGTGTCCACTTGAGGGGTCATTGAACAACGCATCCACAAATATTGAGCTGATCTTAGAGCAAGTCGTGAAGACCCATCCATCTCTGCAACCCAAGGCAAGGTACGTACCTAATCTTGGCTCCCTCTGTCTATCTTGCAAATTAAACTCTAGCTCCCCTATTTTCTGATCTCCGAGCTTTGCTCCCGTGGTTAAAATTTTGTCCGGCCGGATTTGCAGTTTTTCATGCATCTATAGATCTGTCTTCTTGTTAGCAATTAATGCTCGTCTTTTCTTCTAAGAAATGTAATAAAGAGGATAGCTTCTGGTAGCATTGTTCTTTCCTTGGTGACATGTGTTTCGATTTTCAGCATTGGTACGTAAAATCTTTAGCCAAAACTAATGACAAAGATGATGTTTGGATTAACTTTGTCGCAGCAAAAGGCAGTTCGCAAACCTGAAGTAATGGCGATGGTCCTGGATGCCTTCGCGTCCTACGTCGTCGACCTGCTCAAGCAGGTGGCGCAAGATGAGGTGGGCATGCTGCTTGGTGTCTCCGGCGAGATCGCCAACCTGGAGGAGAAGCTGCAGAGCCTCAAGGACTACCTCGCCGATGCCGAGAGGAAGCGCATCACCGACCAGCACGTGCAGGGGTGGGTGAGGAAGCTCAAGGACGTCATGTACGACGCCACCGACATCCTCGAGCTCTGCCAGCTCAAGGCCGTGGATCAACTGCAGGGCGCGTCCTCCGCGACAGGCATAGGTTACTGCAACCACTTGCTCTTCTGCCTTCGAAATCTACTCTTCGCCCACGACATTGGCAGCCGCATCAAGAAGCTCAACCAGAGGCTGGACGGCATCTGCAAGATGGGTGCTGGGTTCAACTTCATCAAGCTGGAGGCCTACCAGGACCGAAGGATGGCCCGAGCCCGACCTTCTTCATATGAGCGGAAGACGGATCAGGTGTTGGACCGGTCAGGCGTGGTTGGGGAGAAGATCGAAGAGGATACTAGAGCGCTGGTGGAGAAGCTCGTGACAAAGGTGGAGGAAGACAAGGAGAATAATGATGGCATCAAGGTGGTTGCCATCGTGGGTGTCGGCGGGATCGGCAAGACCACCCTCGCCAAGAAGGTCTTCAACGACGAGGCCATCCAACACAAGTTCGACAGGAAGATATGGCTGAGCGTCACACAAGACTTCGACGAGGCAGAGCTACTGAGGACGGCCATTACCGCCACCAATGGGGACCTCCCTGATGCTGGGACTCAAGACAGGTCCCTACTTGTGCCGGCCCTTGTCAATGCCATCAGGGACAAGAAGTTCTTTCTAGTGTTGGATGACATGTGGAGGGCAGGAGAATGGAACGACTTGCTCAAGGCTCCCTTCAGTCACGGTGCCCCCGGTAGCCGAGTGCTCGTCACCACAAGACTCGACACGGTTGCCCGAGTAATGAAAGCCAGGGAGCCCTACCACCATGTTGACAAATTAGGGCCTGAAGATGCCTGGTCCTTGCTCAAGAAGCAGGTCAGTTACTAATCTATTTATTTATTCACTATGCAGTTCATCTACGATCTATCAAACCCTAAAACTGTATCATTTAGTTAAGTAGCAAATGGTTGAAATTTAAATTAGGCCCTCGATGCGTTCTTAATTAATTTGTGCCTTTTACTTTTTACGCTAGAATACATAGAAGCACAGATTATTCGTACAAAATAATTTTGTACAAAATTATTCGTAATCAATTTGTTCAAATTTTGTACAAAATTATTTTGGTTGTACAAAATTGTTCGTGTTCGTTCAAAATTATTCTTACAATCTTTTTGTTTGTACAATATTATTCTTACATATTTTTGTTTGTGCAAATTTTTTCTTTGTACTAAATAAATTGTACCAGATTATTCCCTCTCTCCTCTCTCTCTTTCTCTGGTGGCCAGTGGCAAGGTCGTGATGCCGAGGAGCGGGTGAGCTCGGATCTGGCAGTCGGCAAGCTCGGTGTAGCGGAGGACGGACAACAGTTGCGCTGCTCAGGTGGAGGACAGTGGCCATGCGGGAGTCGATCAGGCGTACATAATGGGTTCCTTGGTTGTGGATTATAGCTTAAATTTTTGAATTCTGGTTATTTGTGAGAGTCAGTATATAAAAAAAATAGTCGCATATGATTTTGATCGGTATAACTGAACTCAGTACTTTTTTACTATAATTTTCTTATAAATCCTATCTTAAAAAACATATTATTTAAAAATAAATTACTGCAGTACGCATATGCCAAAGCCAATGTGAAGCATTTCCGAACCCATCCGTTCTATTTCAATCGTATTTCCTATTCCCCTCTATATACGTGCACATATCTCGAAGGCAGATTAATGGTTGATATGATACAGGCATATGCCCCTGCGGGAAAGAACTCCGCCAACATGGAAGCACTAGCCTTTTTAGCCTAAGCAATTCCTAATTCAATTGTATTTTCTTTCTTTTTTTCTAACGAATAATAGAGCTTCTACCCTATTTTTTAAAAAGAAACACTGACTTCTATTAGTTTCTTTTCTTTTTTTATTAGGAAAAATCGGTGTTAGCCACTACCAATATACTATTTGATATTAATTGGATGGATTTAACTGTGTGCAGGTAGTCTCAAGTGAGAGAGATGAACCTAATATTGATACGCTGAATGATATTGGAATGGAAATTATAGCAAAATGTGATGGTTTACCGCTTGCTGTAAAAGTAATGGGAGGACTCTTGTGCCAAAGGGAGAAACGACGAGATGATTGGGAGAAGATACTTAATGATTCTATATGGTCAGTATCTGAAATGCCCGAAGAGCTAAACTATGCAATATACTTAAGCTACGAAGATTTGCCACCTTGTTTGAAGCAATGCTTTCTATTCTATTCACTTCTCCCTAAAAATACAAAGTTCAATAATAATACAATTGTTAGTATGTGGATTAGTGAAGGATTTCTTCAAGGAAACACAGATGAGTCAGAAGAATTAGGAAGCGAGTGCTATAAGGAGTTAATATTGAGGAACCTTATAGAGCCAGATACAACGTACGCTGATCAATGGGTTTGCAACATGCATGATGTTGTCCGCTCATTTGCTCAGTATGTGGCCAAAGACGAAGCACTAGTAGCTCACAGTGGTGAAACTGATATTATCAGTAAATGTAATTCGCATAAGTTTCATCGATTGTCTATAGAAACCAAAGGATCAGAATCACATGAATTTGAGTGGAGTTTTTTGCATGCACAGGAATCACTGAGAACACTAATATCAATTGGCCAGTTCAAGATTAAGCCTGGTGATTCACTTATTACTTTTTCGAGACTACGGACTCTACATATACAATCTGCAAATGTTGATGCGTTAATTGAATATTTGTATCAACTCAAGCACTTGAGGTATCTATCCCTACAAGAATCTGATATATCTGGATTACCGGAAAACATTGGCCAAATGAAATTTCTGCAGCACATTAGCCTTTCTGGTTGTAAAAGTTTGGTGAAACTTCCTGATAGCATTGTAAAGATAGGGCAGTTGAGGTTTCTAAGCGTTGCTCACACGAGTATAAAAGATGTACCTAGGGGTATCCGTGGTCTAACAAATTTGAGGAAACTATATGGGTTTCCAGCACACATAGATGGTGACTGGTGTAGTTTGGAAGAGTTAGGCCCCCTTTCCCAACTTAGGGCTCTTGGGTTAGAGGGTCTGGAGAATGTATCTACTGCCTCGTCCGCCGCAAAGGCCAAGCTTGGTGGAAAGGTGCATCTTACCTATCTGATCTTACGCTGCAGAAGTAGAGTGGGAGATGATGGGCTGGTCAAAGAGGGAGAAGAATACGTCTCTGAGGAAGAGCAGCGACGAATTGAGGAGGTGTTTGATGAGCTCTACCCTGCGCCATGCTTGGATACTCTTGAAATCAAAGGATATTTTGGTCGACGACTCCCAATGTGGATGATGTCGACAGCAGCGGCGCCCCTTAAGAGCTTGAGGATTCTAATAATGGATGACCTGGCCTGCTGCACCCAACTGCCCGATGGCTTGTGTCAGTTCCCCTATTTGCAGTTCCTTCATATCAAACATGCTCCAGCTATCGAGTGTGTCGGTCCTGAATTCCTGCAGCTCTACCATCCTTCATCCCAGGTGGCGACTGCATTTCCAAGATTGAACACGATGAAATTAATAGGAATGGCGGAATGGAAGGAGTGGGAGTGGGAGGAGGAAATGCAAGCCATGCCTGCCTTGGAGGAGCTTCTTATCAGTGGTTGCAAACTGAGGCGTGTCCCTCCTGGCCTTGCCTCCCATGCAAGGGCTTTAAAAAGGTTATACGTATACAATGTGCAGCACCTCAACTCTATGGAGAACTTTGCTTCTCTCGTTGAGCTTGAAGTGTATGAGAACCCCGACCTCGAGAGGATCACAAATCTCCCCAAATTACAAAAGCTTGACATCAGCAGCTGCCCAAAGCTGAAGGTATTGGAGGGCATGCTTGCACTCCAGAGGCTCGAACTGGAGGACTATGATATGGAAACACTCCCGGGATACCTGCAAGATGTAAAGCCAAGGCATTTGCTGCTGCACTGCAGCCTAGAGTTGCTCACTTCCATTGCCGAGGGAAAATCCAGCCCAGAGTGGGAAATGTTGAGTCATATCCAGCATATCAAGGCCTATGCACACGACGGAGACAATGAAAGGAAATGGTATGCGCTGTACACAAGAGATCCCTACAAATTGGAGACAAATATCGTTGTTAGCTCTAACATATCTGGAGGTAAATTAGCACACCTGCTTCAGCTTAATTTGCTTAATTTTCATTTGTTGATTCCATCTTTCATCTGTATGCTAGTCTGAATACACTTCCTTCAAGTTCTTCAAAGAAATATTTCCGACATTTTCGTTTCGCTTGACTGTTGTGGAATAGGACATATACGAGGAAGGGGAGAGAATACGAATTGAGCGGTGACTTCGCCTGCCATGTCTTCATCTAGATCGTGCTTGCACAATACCACTAAGCCCTTTGTACAATAAATACTACCAGCCCTTTGTACTTGTTACTTCCAAGTTTCTCGCAGCATATCACAGTTTCTTTCATTGTGATTTATGATTTTTGATATATGATAAATGAAGGACAAAAATGGTACTAATGTCGAAAAGATAGAAGGTTGATAACTGTTAGTTATGAGCTAAGAAAAACCTTACTAAGAGTGATGTCCCTAGATGAAATGCCACCCAAGATACTAGTATGAAGTTGCATTGAGAGGTAGGTTCAATATTCGGCTTGTAATGAAGGTGCTTCAATTCATGTCTCTACCTTTTCTATAGGAAATTGCTGGTTCATTTAGTGGCATGGTTTGGACAAATCAGTAACTATACTATACATGCCAAAAAAAACTTAATACGTTTTCACCAGATGCATGGTCGTATATGTGATATATATGCAGGTGGAAGCTAGCTGGCACTTCTTCATTCAGTGTATGGAGCAACAAAAAGTCACAATTTGATTTTGGTCACTTTTTTTTATCGTGGGTGATAACTGAGAAGCTTTTTCTGTTAAGGAAACGATCATCGAAATTATTTGTGATTGTGTATTATGAAAATGCATAGCAACTATTTGTGATGTATCGCACCACGACAGTCGATGCAATTTTACCGCTTGCTTCTTTCACCAAAGAAAACATAGATGACTATCTAACAAGTTGCGACAGATCAATTCATTTGATACCTGCAGTCAAGACTTACAAGTTGCCAAGTAACCGAATAATATGCCTCACTTCAATATCTGGTTTACTAACATCAAAATGGTTAAAAAGTCGAAACTATGGTTAACGATTAGGAATTCTATGGCGCATGGCCAGTGCAATATCTTGTTCCTACGCAAAAGTACACTTGGTGGCTTACAAGCTGTCTCGAAGCTTTCCATCACAAAATGGGGCCATCCATACATGAACGGCCGATCAGATTCAAGAAATTTTCTTGGCGATGTCCTTGATGACCTCATCCATGTCGAGCTTCTTCATTGCTATGAAGGGGCGTGGCATGTTCTGCATGTCAATTGTGTGTTAAATACTATTACTATGCAAAATCATGGTGCATCCTAATTAATGTACTCAAAACTAAATGCAATGGCATCGCAAAGAAACAGTGTAAACAAACAGATATAGAGACCTCATTCAGTAGTTTTGTGCAGTGAGTTGATTTTTGGACTGAAGTGTAATATAATTGATTTAATAGATTGGTTAGTACCAAACATCAAACAGGATTGCAAAGAGTCATCAAAGCCAAGTTTTTCGGTTATAGTTAGTTTTCAAAGGAAAAGAATGTTATAGCTAACTGAGTTGTACTATATGATTCAGAAATCCAGAGATATATATAACAAGATTACCAGAAGTGATATGAACACTTCACCACCTTCCTCACATATCTCAAGACACCCACGGCGTGGCTGAGAATTAGACAAAATAAAATAATGCCAGTCAAGAAAGGCAAGAGAACAAAGAAGCCTTTTAAGGATTGATAATAACAGAAACCCAGTGTGGTGAAGTTCATGATGATATGAAGTTTTTACACAGTGGAGATACCTTTTTCAGGGTTGATTATCACAGAAACCTAGAAACAGCACTTTCAATATCCTCCACCTTCAAAGCTCTGGTCTTAAACTGTCTGCACTGCGTGCTGGAGAATTGGACACAGAAGCAAGTGATAAGAGGGAACTACAAGCAGAAATGCAACAAGAATTATCCAATACAATACAAGTACTGATAAGAAATATTAAGATTACAGAAGGCTAGACAACACCTGCAGAACATTCAACTAGGTGAGGAGATTAGTGAATATTCTTTCCAATGTGCAATGTCAAAATAAGTTTGTTGATAACAGAGTTATTTTCTTAACAGGAATGATAACGGATTTATTACAAAACATAATCAATCTTCACTGTTTTCTGTAAAACGAAAAAACAGCTGCATGATTGACAATCCAAATAGTTCTTTGTTCTGACATGTGGGGTTTAAGAATGTTTAATTTCACAGCGATTTGTTGCAACAATGCTATTGGGCTCAATGCTAATGCAATCCTCTATTTTCAGCACCTTGCTATTGGGTTCAATGCTAATGCAACCTCTATTTTTTTCCAATACAGTGACCGGACAAAGGTAAAGATGGTAACTGCCAGAGTGAAACTACATAATTTACAGATGGGCTGGTCGAAGTTTGGACGCTTGCATTTTTCTTTATAAGAGTAACTTCATACACTCCAACCTGTGACTCCTATTAGACATCTTCAGGCTTCTTATGTTTCCTGCTTCTTCCTCCTCCTATTTCCATTCCAATTGTGGCACACTTAACTACAGATTAAAAAGGTAATTAAATTCAAAATGGATAGAACAGTTTCCTCTCGTTGCTCACAGAAGCAATAAACCGCAAGAGATAAAATATCTATTAGTTTCCATGCCAAACAATCCGCAAGCGCGAGCAAACCTAAAGACAAACGAAGAGATTTGCGAAATATCGCAGTCACTTGATTTCTCCCCAAAATTTAGTTACCCTAAAGTTGCCACCTTTTATACCATCTAGAGCCGAAAATAACATAAGAAATCTACCTTTTCATCCATCCATTAATCTAACCTTAATCTCCGAAGCACCTTAAAATCGTCAAAACTCCCAAAAAGAAAAGAAAAACCTCATCCGCACACGCACGCACTCACCAAGCCTCGACGACGATGCGCTTCCCGTCGCTGGCCACAGCACCGCCACCCACCTCCACCTCGGCTGCCTTCTTGGCCCTCTTCCCCCCGTTCTGCTCCGCCGCCGGCGCCGGCGTCAGCGCCACCGCCTCCTTCGCCACCGACTCCTAGTTTTTTCTCACTACTGCCTCCGTTCTTTCCTAGTTGTTTTTAGAGTCTGTTCTTTTGATATTGCACGAGCAGGAAAATGATCCTTTTTAGTTCTTTGTTCCCTCACGTCACGTTGACGTACTGAATCTCCTCCTCTTTCTTTCTCATTCTCAGGCTACCATGTTTGAGTCGTAAAGTCGTTCAATGCGTTGTCAATGTGCGGGAGCAGAAGGATGAAATGCATTATGTTAACTTCCCTCGGTTGTTGCTGAATCCTTGCGTCGAGAAATTCGGCGTTTGTAGCAACTGTGAGATTAACTGAAGAGGATGCAAATAAGACATGAGGATGCTAAAGCAACTTGTGTGATCCCTAGCTAGTCTCTAAGATAACAAGTTGAGTGACTTACATTAGCGTACCAGCAGCGATCAATCTCGGAGAGTATACCACAAGTCCACAACAACATATCTCCAATTCTAGAACATTGGCTCAATGACGTTCGTGGGCCGAAAGTGCCTTCTTTGTCGGCTTTTGTGGGCCTAATTTTCTTTCTTTCGGCCGCAAGTTTCTCTATTGCTGACCGAAAATCTGTTGGTACTTCATTGGACGATGAACGTCCAGACTCCAGACTTGGGAGAAACAAACGTTATATCGTTCAATTTAGGCTGATACGAGATGCTAATGGCCTAATTTAACTCTTCTACTCTTCTACTTCTATGGGCTGTATACACCACCGAAAATGAAATTTACACTTGATGGTTCAACCGTACGTACGGCATAAGAATATCATGATGCCTGGCTCTGCTGGATATCAGCGTGACACCTGCAAAGAAATATATATATAAAAAAGCACCAGCAGAACTTCGAAATAAAAACAAAGAGAACACATGCACAGCTACGAGACAGTCGTATTTTCTCAATTTGTTTGCAGATTTGCAGCCCATCCAGAGAATTTGCAGTTCCATCAGATTGGCCATGATTGAAACTTCCTTCGCGAAACAAAAGGTGAAAGTGTGCGTGATAATCTACCAACATAGGGAGACTGACGAGCCAATTGCCAGATCCAAAATTCGGCTAAATAAAATTAAAAAAAAGGAATAATAATAATACTAGAAAGACGGAATGATGAAAGTAAATGCCAAATGCTTAAAAGGTACAGTTTCGCGAGCTGTTAAGAATACAAGTAATGTGCTGTCAGCTATATTGCTGCAATATACAACATTCAACTTTTTCCACCACCCATGCATATGCTTTTCAAACCTGTTAAGAATACAACTAATGTGCTGTCAGCTATATTGCTGCAATATACAACATTCAACTTTTCTAATCTAGTAGTCCATTATTTTTCAATCATTCATGAATGTGGTTTTCAAGCCTGTTAAAGAATACAACCAATGTGCTATGTCTGCTACATTGCTGCTATACATTACATATTAACATTGTATTAATGTGGACTTTTGATGGGACATTGGTGCTGTGTTAAGATTAAAGTAGTCCGTAGATAGGTCAGTGAAATTGAATTTTTCGCCGACTTTTTTTCTGGGCCGTGGTGAGCTAACCGTATGTTGGTCCAAGCAGTGTTCGATGTTGGGCCGTAGAGTTACATGAATTTGGTCTGGGCCGGATAAGTGGACATTTTGAACCCAAACGGGCCGCGCTAGTTTTGTCTGGGGTCTACGTTCAACGGGCCGGGAATTTCTCTACCATGGGCTTTAATAGGCCTTCGTTATGGGCCTTGATGGGCCAAATTTTCTTTAGTCTATTGTACAAAAATTAAGTCTATCGACACTCACATGGTCAAGGATACAGCACTTACAAGTATCATAGAATTCACTATTTCCTAAAAGCATGAGTAAAGGTCAAGGCAAAGTAAATAAACAAAAGATCACCTTTACAATTGCAGTACTATCGGTGTGCTGTGTTAAGGCATTCTTATTGATGTATAATTTGGTGCTCACACGGAACAAAATTTACAAGGTATCCAAAAACCTCAATGGAGAAATATTGATGTCAAGTCTTAAGCAATGCTGCATAAGCAGGTGTCTTAAAAAAAACTAAGTTGGTCAAGCAATGCTGCATAAGCAGGTGTCTTAAAAAAAACTAAGTTGGACAGCGGAAACGAAGTGAGGTGTGGTGTGAAATGAAGTGAGGTGAGGTGTGGTGTGGAAAAGACCTTCATGTCGAAGTGTGAAATGAAGCGAGGTGTGGTGTGGTGCGTGCGACTGCCGTGGAGGCTGCTACATATGACAGCGGAAATTAAGGGCTAATGACACAAAAGCATCCCAAAATCTGTGCCTTTCGCGCGTGCATGTTACCCACTTGCAAATGTCTGTCCTCTTTCATGTGCATAAATTTGCAGGACAGGATTAAAAAATAGGAAAGAAAACATCGTGCGCTATAGCTAAGTTACCCTTTGTGCAACTTGTTCACGTTTAATAATTCAGCTAAAGATTAACTTAGCAAAAAGAAACGTTGACGGACCGCACTATTTTTATTGTAGTACTAGTGCGTATACTTTGTAGCGAAGCATACATATATATGATAGCTTTTGTTAGGCTGTGCCCCGGTGAGACGTGCTCATCATTATTGCCACCTCCATCGCCTTTCTTTCCTTGTGCTCTGAGGCTGGAAGCATGCAGCTTTCTTTGGAGTGCATTTTGAGGTCACTCAAGCAAAGCAAGCACTTGGAAGAAGGAGACCGGCCCTGCACAAATGCGACCCCTCTCATCAATTTATATTGACCGTGTTGTAGTTACGCACCAAACAGTAAAAAGAATGGAGTTACAGGAAGACCGTGGAAGGACTACTTGTAACGTTACACATATTAAAGATAGCAATAGAAGTCTGTGCTCCTGTCTTGAAAGTTGGTAATGTCTGTCTCTTTGCTAAAGAAGAGTGCTCTGCCTTTTTCCATGGCCTATCCAGTTGTGTGTGTGTGTGTGTGTGTGTGTGTATATCCATAGGGGGCTTATTTACATAGGTATCCCTATGTATTCCTATCTTTATAGGGGTACATATGTCCTTTCTTAATTACACAAATACTTATATCTAAGTTTACTCTCCTAAAGATATACATGCCCTTTTTCTGGCCTTGTGAGCTTCCATGAAGTGCCGGCTTGTCCTGCCAGCGCCGTGAGCCATTTGGGCCAAGGTGAGGGTCACTCCCCTAACAGACCGATCGCACCGCTCTTTTTTTCCATCACCTTTTCACATGTGATCAATACGAAACCAAATAAATTTAAAACTAGATAGATACATATGGAATTTTTTGTACGGATAATCTATTTTTTATTCGAAATTACAGAAATATACCCGCGAGAAATTTTTTTACAAAAATAGGCTCCAGTCGCCCAATGGTTGGGCGATTGGAGCCTTTCGCCCAACCAGCGGATGACACAATAGCTATCACTCTACCCTCGGGCGACTGCATCCAGTCGCCCTCCCATTGGGCGACTTTCACGCAGTCGCCCAATGGTTGAGCGACTACACTCAGGCCCCCGTGAATGTTTTAAATTTTGTCAATTTTGTAGTTTTAAACTGGTAAAAAATCTGCTGGAGTTGTAATAAAAGTTTATGTTCATTGTATGTTGTAGGAGTGTAAAAAATTTTGAGAAACTCTTTTTAGGAACGAATGACCATAGAACGATCGGTATATACGATGGTAAGTGATATTTTGATTTTACTGAGAATTTGGAAAGTGTATCAAACCTTCGCCAAAAATAGTGAAAATTGGTGGAGCTGTTCTTCATACATCCAAAAGCCTCTACAAAAAAATTTGAGCAATTTTGGCCACGGGATCAAAAGTTAGAGTAGTTTCAATTGAGGTTGAGTCCGTTTCTAACATACCTTCAGTAAAACGGGCATAACTTTTGCATACGGTGTCCGTTTTCGACATTCTTATACTCGTTGGAAAGCTAACGACGAGACCAATCCAAACAAATGACCCGCCTGCACTAGTCGCCCTCCAAGACCTCAAAAATCGGCCATCTTTGGACCTAAACCTGCGTCGCAAGATTTTGGTTTCTGTTCTTGCCCTTTTTCTTGGTCTTCCTTTTGGAATTTGGATTTTGCTTCAACTGAAAAGTTGTAGATCTCATCGAAACCGTTCAAATGAGTATATATAAGCCATATAGAACTTTGATATTTTATTTTTTGAGACTAGTTATTTATATTGCATCGGTATATAAAATTTGTGATAGAGAGTATTTCTGACGGTTTGTACGTAGAACTATCTGTGATAATATTCATCGATCCTCCTCAACCCAATCCTAGCCCTGTTTAAAACTACAAAATTGACAAAATTTAAAACATTTACGAAGGTCTGAGTGTAGTCGCCCAACCATTGGGCGACTGCATGAAAGTCGCCCAATGAGAGGGCGACTGAATGTAGTCGCCCGAGGGTAGAGCGATAGCTATTGTGTCGTCTGCTGGTTGGGTGAAAGACTCCAGTCGCCCAACCATTAGGCGACTGGAGCCTATTTTTGTAAAAAATTTTCCCGCGGGTATATTTCTGTAATTTTAAATAAAAAATGAATTATCCGTACAAAAAATTCGATACATATGGGTGTGAAATTTCTTGGTATCTTTTTCCTATAGTACGATATATATCATATTGCCTGTCGCTTATTGACGGAAATTAATTAAGTGGCAAAGCATTCTGAACTGTTTCTCCTCGTGACTCACAAGTTACAAATTAAAGAATCCAAATAGAACATCATACAGTCCGTACCAACAGGTTGAATCATGCTCCTGCTGATGAGCTCATTGAAAATGCTCTTTCCAACATCATCCGGTCTCACCAATGAGCTTTACTCACAAAACCTTGAGCTACCCATTGCACTGGCCAAATTATTCTTGTAGATTGTATAGTCCCTCGGCTCATCGATACCCACAAGGCTTGCTGTCTCCGTATCAGTGCCACCATGCGAGGATCTATAGATGTGTTGTTCGGCTTGGACTTCGTGCGTCACTCGCTCACCTCCATGCACGACACGACTCTTGAGACCTTGGAACTCCTGGCGATCTTATGCTAAGTGTAGATCGTCGTCAATAGGTTGATGCTCCCATCAATAAACCCCTTAAAGCCGTGTGGCTGCTGTTGGACTCACGCTCAAGACATCTTCACCAAAATCAAGACATAACTAAAACAATGGGAGTAAAAATTAGCACCAGAAATAAATCAACTTCCAAATCCACCAACAATAAAAGCCAAAACCACATGGAATTAGCCTAAATCACAAAGCTGAATTCTAAAGTTCTTCGCTCAAAAACACAAAATGCTAGAGGAAGAAACTACATTTGTGTATACATTGCATTCGTTTTTAGTGCCACACTATGTAGCGTAGCAAATATAACATGAGTATTTTTATTTGAGAAACATATCTACGAAACACCGAGCGACGTCTCGTTTGAGCTAAGAGAGTTTTACAAGCTTAAATTCAACAACAAGATGAAGAAACCAGGCACAGGTTCGCTAGCTATATATGAGCAAGCATTCCCCATCAGTAAACTCAAAACTAGTTAGGAAAGTGACTGCAGCAAAACACACTGAAGGAAGAAAAGTTGCTCCAGATTGATTTGATTCCGTAAAGAAGACACCATCTCCTCCTTAAAAGGGAGCAATTGATGAGCAGCAACTGCTGTCTTCGGTCAGGACGTGCAAGTTGAGACGCACGTCATTTGCGGCAAATAAGATGGACTCCTGTCAGGGGTCGTTAGGGTTTGATTCGACCCCTGTACGTTCAAGTGTGCGTGTTCGTGCCGACATTAGTTAACTAGATTTCTCAGGCCCGTCCTCGTCGTCATCGCTGTCTGAAAGAAGGAACGAATGGAAGAATGAATAATCAGGTAACACGTACGGAAGCAAAACGGAGCATGTGAAGAAATCAAAGCATTAATTAGCGACCTGGATGAGTGAGCGTACCCGCAGATTTCTCGCCATCGCTAATGAAGCCGTCCATGTCTTCATCATCGCTATTAAAAATTTTCAAAAATAAAAAAGAAATAAGATAATAATAATAACAACAACTAAGAAGCATTATTAATTTGGTGGATAGATGCCCATACCTGCTATCGACATCATATGCATCAATTTCAATGGTGGGACGGTTCGGATGGATGTCCGCCGCGTGCCTTAGCGCAGCCTCCGCTTTATCCGCCTCCGCAGCGTTGGCTTCCCTGCACCGAAGGTAAACGTCGACTCGCTCAAGGGAAGGGAGGTTCCCCATGTCCACAACCAAGCTGCCATTGGCGGCGATGTCGGACGCTCGGACATTGAACAGATAGAACTGAAGCCTTGGCATAGCTCCTCGTGGAAACATAAATGGCACCGGCACAAGAAATGAGAACTCGATTCGTCTCATCCGTGGGAACGCGTCGGCGGCAACCACGAACCTCTCCACTGGCATGTGAATGAGGCCAGACTTCGCCGATAGGAAGAGATGAGTAAGAGATCGCAGCATCCCAAGCATCTGAATGTCCTCCCATCGCACTTCGTGCATATTTAGATGCAAGTCGGAGAGCTGGTGAAGCGATGGCTTAATCCACGTCGGCAGCGTCGAGAATGACCCATGTTCTACCGTAAATGTACGGAGGCATGGAGAGGGCACCCAGCCTTCCCGCATGGGCTCGATGCCTCCACCAACATGTAGACTTTGGATTTTGCTCAGATTGCTTAGGGATTCCAGGGAAGCTCTATTACACATGCCATCATCCCATCCAATCTTGAGCATCCTCAGCTGGGTCAGATGCCCCAGCTCTTTCGCAATGTCTGGCCCGGAAGAACGGCCCACCCACAATCCAGAGAGCTCTTCTAGGGATGCCAGAGCCCCCAACCCATTTGGCACTCCCGTATAGTAATCAATTTGTAGGCCCATCAAATGTCTCAGGCCTACAACACTCGACGGCAATTCTCTTATACCAGCCCCATCCAAGTCCAGTGTCTGCAACAATCGTAGCTTTCCAATTTCCACTGGGAGCTCACCAACTTGTGTATCTCTTAGCCCTAGGTACCTCAGGTGACCTAAATTCCCAACATGCCTAAGATAGCGACTTTCCTTGAGATAGCAATCTTCTAAATCCAATACACGTAAGACATCAAAGCTTGGAAGAGGCGGCATTAGATTAATAGCAGGTGTAAAGATAGTAATGGACCTCACTTGTGACACTGAAACAGGAAGTGTGGCTTCATCTGCCTTGCTATTTTGGAGGGATAGCCTGCGAACCTTGCTTTGTGAATTAGACGTGCTTTGCTCAGTACCATCCAATATAGTAACAAAGTTTTGATCGCTTGACAAGGCACAAATGAGATCAAGCACCATATCATGTACACGACAAGCAGCTACTCTGCCATCAAAATCGTCCATGTATAACGGTTGGATCATGCTTCTATTTATGAGCTCACTCAAGTAACTCTCTCCGACCTCAAATAAGCTAGTAGTTCCTTGTTTTTTGGGCTGGACAAACCCTTCAGCTATCCACCTCCATATCAGCCGATTCCTCTCAATCTCATAATCTTCTGGAAATACACTTAGATATAATAAACAAGCCTTCAGATGACAAGGTAGATCGTAGTAGCTAAGAGCCAATATCTTTCTCATAGCCTTCACATCAGGACTATTTTCGAGTCCAGCACCAATAGAGTCCAGCACTATTTTCCACTCCCTCTCATCTTGCACTTTGCTGGCCAACAAACTAGCTACCGTGATGATAGCCAATGGCACACCACCGCATTTCTTTAAAAAATTTTCAGATACTCCAGCCAGTTGACCAAGACATTTGTCTTCACCACCAAAAATCCTTCCGTAGAATAAAATTTTGGAGCTAGCTGGACAAAGGGGCTTAAGCTCGAAGGCACCACCAACTTTCTGGGCAACATCAAAAAGACGGGTGGTTGTGATTACTCTGTTTCCACGGCCATTCTCAATCAGAGCACATTTGATCACTTCCCATGCTTTTACATCCCATAGGTCGTCTATGACAACCAAGTACCTTTGCATGGATGTTGTAACGCACAAGTAATGCATGTATTAGTAAAACTAGCATCGCACACGTCGAATCCATAAAACACATTCTAAAATATATGTAGATATATTTTTGAACGGAGGGAGCAGGAAATAACAAATATTTCATGGAATGACTGGTGGAGGAATGTAATGTTCAATGAGGCAGAAAAAATGGAAATGAAAGAATTAGCTTAAATCATGCATGAACGACATGATCTCGCTCTAAATTATATTGCAAAACTCACCTAATGTATCCAATTAATTGCTAGAATTCCATAACACGCAAACTAATATAACAAAATTTAGATTGGTCTCATGAAAGTTAAAGGACCAAATGGGAAAATTTTTCCCAAAATGTAAATTGAACTTGTGAGAAAATATATTGACACGCTGAGTTATACTAATTTAATTTGGATTCAGATTATTTTGTATTTAAAAACCAAGAAATATAACTTCTTTCTATCTCTAAGGAAATCATATCATTTTGTTTACATATTTTGATATTTAAATATTTCGAAATTTGGTTTCAATCCGCTTTCAAAACGCATACTCGATATAAAATTGGGGCTTCTAAGTGTACTGATCGAGTTGATTGCATTGGGTGTTTGTAGGGGTCTAGTCTGTATCGGATATTTCCCAAAACAACCCCATGCCAGATCTGAGTCGGATATATTTCACGCAGAAGGGTATTATTAGATTCATCATGAAAAGTATTTCTATAATATTATAATTTTTATAAATATATAATTTTTAAAATAATAGTTAAAGATGTATATTAGGGACCATGATGAGGTTTGAAAATACTTAGATGGTAAAGGTCTTTCTTGTCTCCAGAAGTTAGATTGTAAGGTAAAGCACTCTCTCACTTAATTAAAATTGGGTCACTTTCTTTTCACAACCAATATGGGATTATTTCAAAAAAAAATTTATTGTGCTTTCGTTACAGAGCTCCCATTGAAATCGTCATTCTCCTCGAGAGCTATACGTACAGCTAAAGGTATTTGGTTACGAAATTGAAGTCATAAATCACATTGAGCCATTGGCTAATGAGAACTATAATTTAAATTTAGTACTATACTACTATTAGACAAGTATTGGTTGGGCTGAGTAGCATTGCACATGTCCACTGTTATTAATTATTACATACACAATCGATCTGTATAGGTTATACATGCATGTTGTAAAGTTGATATATATATATATATATATATATATATATATATATATATATATATATATATATATATATATATATATATATATATATATATATATATATATATATATATAGACACACACACACACACGATTTCGATTTAATCTCTGATTAGTGCTAATTATTAACAAGACGCGCCAACATTCTTGTATCGAATATGCAAGGACATCGAAGCAGCAAAGAAATTCTAGGTAGTAAAGTTACTGATTTGAAGGGAAGAACTCTGCGATGCGTACGTACCTCTTGCTCTGAAGGAACTTTTTGATCTTGGGGATGAGCTGCGTTTCATCCATTCTTGATTTATGAATGTCTTCATACTTCTCCTCGTCAAATTGGTAGAGCATGTCCTTTAAAATCTTCTTCGCGTCAGGATTCTGAGACACAGAAACAAAAGCCCCGCAATCGAATTGCGCCTTAAGCTTTTGATACACCACATTGGCAATAGTTGTCTTGCCCAACCCGCCAAATCCATAAATAGAGACCGTCCTCAATCGCTGCTTGGACGCATCGTCACCCTCTGTCAACATCTTGATCAGCTCGTCTCTTGTGGAGTCAGTGCCAACGAGGTCTTTCACATCTTTGAACATAGCCATCAGGCGAGGGTCAACGGTAGCACCAGCGCTGGTGTTGAGCGTCTCGAGCCCGTACCTTTGGCGCAGATCGGCCAGCTGCTTGGCGAGGTCCTGGGCTTCTTCCATGGCGGCGGCGATCTGATGGAGAGCCCTGCCCTTGGTAAACAATCCGGTGGCCTTCTTAAGGAACTTCTTGACTCTGTTCTTCAAGTTGGCGCCGGCGGGCTCGCAGTCACGGCCCTCTTCCACGCGCACCATGAAGGCGTCGACGGCGTCCTCCGTGTCGTAGGACAGCTCCCTCACCTTGCCTGCCCAGATCCGGACCTGCTCGTCGAGCTGGTCAGGGGGCACCTCGGCCACCTTGCGGAGGGCGGCGTGCATCATCGTCAGCTCTGTCTCGAGAGACCTCACGCCTTTCTTCACGCGCTTCTCTAGGTTGTATTCATCCTTGAGCAGCTCCCCGAGCTGGGGGAGGAGGCTGCCCATCGCGCTCGTCGCAAGCTCCATGCCCGCTTGATTGATTCAGATGTGTGGGGTGGTATTGCTGTGCGGAAAGGCAGCTTAACCTAGCTTAGAAAATCAGATGTGATCTTGGGACGTTGGAGTGTCTGCACTTGCTGCAAAAAAAATCTAAAGTAGATCTTTGTCGTGATCTTGGATGGGCCGGAGGAGAGGGAAAAAAAAGGACCGATCCAATCTTTGTCGTTTGCTCGAGCGAATTATCGATCGATGCATCAATTAATTTCGATATCTGGGTGGACAGCACTCATATAATTATATCATGAGCCTAAATGAGCACCCCGTAATTATATCATGTGAACGGAATCAGCTACTTTTATTACGAAAATATGCTCCTCCGCGTAAAGTAAATCGTAAAGCAGTCCCATAAACAAGACAAAGGAATACAAACAATCATCAAAGTATTAAGAAAAAACAGTGCCTAGTTATTTTACTTGAGTGGAAAGAAAAACAAGTGATTGAAAACGACATGCACTAAATTCTGTCTCCCCATATATGTAGTAGTATATGAAGTCAAGGTCTTCATTCTTTCTTTTTTCTTCGGCGTGCAGTATATGAAATAAAGGTCTTCAAATACCAAACTCTTGTCTCCCCATAGGTCCCGCTTCAGATGGTTCTAGCTTCTAGCTTATTTTAGTTTTTAACTTACTTAAGCTAGAAACCACTTGTAACATGTCAGCTTCTAATTTTAGATTTTTTGCTTTTTTTGCCTTCTTATTTTGCATTGTTCGTAATAATATAACGGTATTTAGATCCTCGCACAAGCATTGGTTTCCGATTCCGTAGATTCTTCGGCCCCTATGGTTGTGTGGACGTCCATAATTCAAATACAGCGGGTCATGCTGCCACCAGTTAATACTACAAGAAATCTGGGGTTACGTGGACGGCTGTTTATGTCATAAATTATGGATTCTTTGTCATAGCAGTTGTATTTATGACGGTTGCATGACGAAAACCCATCTGTCATAGATCATGCGTGTTAAACCATGTTTAATGACGAAAACATGTTTTTTCATCATAAATTGTAAGACGATCCTTATTGCGTCATAAATTTATGACAATTGATTTTCATCATAATAAGGTTAAAAAACTGTCACTAAATAACTTAAGGCCTAACTAGGCCCATGTACTAAGCAGGCTATTAATGGGCCAAATATAATTGTGGGCTTAATTTATTATATGGCAAGCCCATTTACAGAAGTAAAATTGACACCATTATTTGGGCCAAAATTTATTTTGCAGCCTGTTTATTTAGTGGGCCAAAAACAATCAAGCCCAAACTTCAAACAGGCCAAAATTTATTTTGCGGTCTTTTTAAAGGCCTAGCACATTTTAGCATCTAGACAAAATCAGCCCATTTCAGCATCCATTACATAATCACCCATTTCAGCATCCATTACATAATCAACCCATTACATAATCAGTACATGCATCAATCACAGCCCATACACATGCATCAAATCATCCATAATCTGATTCCAAAGGATAGATAAATATGGTCACATCCATCGATAGCTTACAAATCCCAAATAACACATTTCCACATAGCAAAAGGATAGCACTAACAAGGTTTATAGCAGAAATTAATATGGTCTGAACCGGATCAGCCAAGTCTCAAAATAATAGCACAACCGGTGTTTGTAGCACAAATTAATATGGTCCAGTAGCCAAGTTCCAAAATCGAGGTAGAGTTAAAGGAATGGCCTTACTCCTTGCTGAACATGCGACGAAAGAAAGCATTGGTCTCATCTTGTGCCTTCTTCAACTGGTCTTGTGCCTTCTTCAATCTGCTCTGTCTCTTCTAACTGCTGCATCTTTCATTTTCGATTCCTCTACCTTCTTCTTCAAAGCCTCCAACTGATCCTTAAGTTCTTCTTTGTCTTGCTTCTCAGCCGCAACTTCTGCTTCAAGTTCTTCAACCCGTGCATCATTAATGGCTTTGGAGCTTCTCTTGGGGGCTGCTAGCTGAAGGCCAATATTTTGAAGAACATTTGATTTCGGCAACACTTGAGCAACAGCTTCAGCAGGGGTCTTTGAAACTTGGCCTTCTTTTGCAGGTGCAGCCACGATGGATTCCATTGTAGCCTAAGAATATCAACATATCAGTAAGAGTGTTCTGAAATTAATATACCAACTACATGCTGCTCATGTATTTAAAACCAGTGAAGACATGAAGTTCTGTTAAGATGTGGTGGGAGTGTTGTCATGCTTTTATGCTTTTGCCTGTTTGGACCACGTGGTAGCAAATACACATTCGAAAACATTCAACGACTTGATTGTTTTTGTGATATGTATCTAACTGTTGATTTTGTTTGCTTTTTTACAAAAAGAAAGAGTTGATTTTGTTAGATATGATTTGAGTGCTGGTTCTTGTAATATTTTACATGAGAAATGTGACAAGTGCACAAATTAAGGTAAAATGCTTTTGCACGTGTGGTTCATACTTTACATACTAAGCAAACCATTTGATTTGACCAGGAATAAGTAAACCATTTGATCTTTCAGTCAAGTGGGAATGCCTCAGTGCCTATCCTTCAGCATATGAAAAGCCCGCCCTAGCTAGAGGTCGCGCCCCACATTCCTGCACTACAAAAGAACCCCGTATGCCCTCCATCCCACACAAAAAGTAGCCACTAGCAAACCCTAACTACGCAATCAGACACTAATCCTAAGCCAAGTCATTTGTCCTGTTCTTTTGAACAACACTAATCCTAAGTAAGTCATTCGTCCTATTCTTTTGAACCACAACTAATAGATTTTAAATTATACAGTTATATTCTAATGACAGGTTGGAAAATCCAAATGCCTGTAGTAAACCAAATAACCAAGCTTTCCTCAAAACTCTTCCTCAAATACCAATTATTAGACTAATGTCCTGTGTGTAGTCGCATGTCAAGTTGAGGAACAGAAAAATAGTAAGAGATATTCAAAGTAAACCAGAATCTAAGCTAGTAGCCATATTAATTTATGCTACAAACTATTCAACTCACTTTACATGGGTACACATTACAGTACTCAACTCATTTTGCTGGTGAACAAATAACATGTGTTTAAAGCATATATGTAGTTCAGAATGGAGCATGTACTTACAATAGCTTCCTTTACAGGCTCACTAAAACCAGTCTTGCTGCTGCAATGGAGCACCTTGAAAAGATCTATCGCAGTCGGTGGTTCATCTTTATAATTGTCTTGCTTCTAAAATTATTCACAAACATTTTATAGTTGTAAGATTAGAAGAAAAGTTGTTCAATGATGAATGAACGTACACACAATGTTTCCATATCTTACAACGGCATGGGTTGTCGCAATATATGATGTGACCACACCACCAACACGTACGACCATAGCGGCCGATATCAAGAATGAACTAAAGGTGAATTCGTTTCTTCAACTTCAACATATTTTAAATGAGAATATGATGCTACCTAATGATAAAAATATATATATTTGTAGCACCACATCACTTTGGAACTAATTGAAGCAAGGGTTCAAGTTGGACAGGTTTTGGAATCCAATTCGGCCTCCAGATCAATTTGGATTCAGCCTGATAAGCCAACTTCAAACGGCCATAACTTTTGATCCAGAAGGCTTCTCGGGGCCCGTGAGTACTCGTTGGAAAGATCTTGGAGTTTACTTTCAGATGGATCTGGTCTCACCTCCAAACTCCACCCGAGCAGATCAGAAACTGCGAAATAAGCCACATCACTTTTCCAGTCCGAGTCAAAGTGGGCCGAGGGCTTTGTAACTTGGGCTATTTGGGCCGGTACTGTTCACATGAACAGTACCACACGCGTGAACAGTAACTAGGAATAGTACCACATCCCTTTACATTAGATAAGTGTGGCTTCCCCCTCCCCTATTTAAGGAGGCTGCACCCCTTTAATTTTCCTTGGGAATTTTCTTAAGAGATTGTTCTGCTTAGCAGTTTCACCGCATGTTCGGTTGAGGAACCCCAACTTGTGAACTTAATCTTTATTCGCAATTTCAGATTGCATCTTGTACTCTCTTGCTTGTGTTCTCGATTTGCTTGCAGGAGATAGCCTTCTTGGCGAGGTCAATCGTGTTCGGCACGGTTGATAACCAACGGAGTAGTGGTGTAGTGATTGCGAGGGGTTCGATCTGTTTTGGTCGGAGACTTTGGATCATCAACGTCGAGATCTCCACAATCGACTTATCAGTACCTCTCGGAAGATCGGGCCATCGTCACATCAATATAGCACCGAGATCCTGTCATCTGATGAAACCTAACTTTCTCACGATTAAGTGCATTGATTGCACACTGGTCCTGTGAGCAACAATTTAGTAAGGCAGGAAAGACTGGCTATATAGAGAGATAAAAATTAGATGAATTTGAAACCAGATTTGCTAAGATATTCAACAAACATCAACACTCTCTCTTTAAGATATTCAAAAAATTACATCTGTACTTCTATAACTTGTGTGAAGCAAAATGATGTGTTTAGGCTGCAGTCCAGACTGCCCTTGTATCATAATTTTTCTGGTTTTGGCTCAAGCTATATGGATTTCATTCTTCTCCGTTCAACAATTGCTGATTACATAATTTGTGTATGCCCAATTCCATGCTATAATAGCATAAACCCAATTCCAAACTGCAACACAACCCTATATGTTGTTGCAAAAATATAATAATATCTAATAAACACACAATTATCAGGGTAACAAGCCAAGCAAATTCAGGTATAATTTTAAGGATGGCCTAGTGTATACAGTCCAATACAGCACAGCTATAGAATCTTAGAAACAATCAAATTGGCCTACAATACAAAGAAATAAACACATACATGCCACAAACCAGTGCAAGAAAAATAAACAGCTTAAGAAAGCAATTGACCTACATACCTTGTGCTTTGGGCTTGACCACATCTCCACCAGCTCTCTCCATTGCTCATCAGTCGTACTCGTCATTGGTGACGTTGTTCTCAGTTGGTTTGCTGGTACACCATTGAAGTAAAGTTTCTTCAAATTGTACCTCATTTGCCATTGTCCAGTCTTGAGCAAATCAGTACATGCCTCTGTGACTGGCTTGCTGTTGGTATTCATTGTAAATTGACCCTAGTCAACATCATGTCAAGAGCACGTGCATCAGAAAATAGGCGTTAAAAGTATATAATGTGATAGAAAAATTTTAATATTAAGGGCCAGTTCAATCAAAGGAATGGTTTTACTTTGTACAATCTGATTCAGTTGTAATTTCATTTAAAAGTGAACGGTATTACTCAATTTTTGGCATACAGGAGGCAAACTAGGGTCTTGTAGTGTCATGACTAAGTTAGGAACAGAAATGTGCAAGGTAAACTTTAGCTTTACTGATGAGTAAAATGTGACTAAATAATAAAGTACTTGCTAGTAAACACCTGAGAACAGTTGAACAATGAGATCATGCACATACTTAAAAAAACTGGTAGACAATAGCACATGTAAGAACAAAAAGTCAAACACCTGGATTGCCCCATTATGCACACACTAAAAAAACTAAACATATGGCCTTTATCTACTTACAGAAATTTTGCCCATGTAGTCTGGAATAAGAGACTTATTCTTGTTCTTCTTGTACTCCTAGTGTGTAAGGATTGGGATATGTTGCCTCAGTATAATCCCCCCCTCTGATGCCAACTTTGCAGCTTGCATAGGTGCCTCCGGCCGTTTCTTCCCTTCGGCAATGACCACCGGAATCCTAGTGTTTAAGCCTCGGCTTATGCGATCCAAGTCTCTGCCCATGGTTATTCCTCTATTCCATCGATGTACAATGCGATTTGATTGACCTGAAAATAAGTGACATTGTTACATAGTAAGTGCAAATCATTTTCATATGCAAATGTGTAAACCATATTCTTGGAGAAAGGAGTATTGCTTTCTTGCCTTCATTGCACATTTACCTCATGGTCGGGTTGGGTAAGGCAATTGGCAATAGTCAATGCATCTTCTTTTGGGTAAGACAATTGGCAATAGTCAATGCATCTTCTTGTATAGTTGTAGTTGTACCATGGACACCTTCCTCGCTTCGAGTCGGTTCCTTTGTCCTTTGCCTAGTCACTCTAGGAGATTGATTTTTGTCTTGTTCATCAGTGCTCGCACTCTCTTTGAACCTCTTGCTCCTGCATTAGTAGTGATGGTGTCGCAAGGTACATTCTGTGAAACCTGCATGACCTCATATGCATAACACAGAAAACAAAAATCTAGATTAATCTTTTGCATACTGAACACAAATGAGCAATAAGACTGAAATGACAGAAAGAAGAAATACCTTATCAACTACACCTGTTCATTGTCATCACTATCTCCGTGTTCATACAAAGAACCGAGTTTTCACGAGCCATAGCCTTCTTCGTTGCGGTGGTCTTGTTCACAAGTGCAGCCTTGTTTGTTGGAGTGGTCTTGTTCACAATTGCAGCTAATGCAATCGATACCGAGGGACTAAAACACACGATTGTTCTTCATGATAGTTTCAACCCTTGCTCTTTCACATTCAGTGGATGGGCAACTCTGTGAATGCATAAAAGAAAATAAATGTGGGGTGTAATGTTTGAGGTCAGGCAACATAAGCAGACACTCGTGTGTACATGTTTTTCAACAAAAAGACTAATATGTATTCAAGAAAAAAAAACCCTAACAACAGTGCCAAAGATATCTTTCCTGTTAGAACTTAACATACAAAAATGCAGGAAAACGGATCAACGTCAATAGCCTCATCAAAGATATCTTTCCTGTTAGAACTCAACATACAAAAATGCAGGACTGACTTCTTGGAAGATGACCTGACTCTCTGTCAATTGTGGGCTACTGAATTTTCTTCCGTGCCTAACTTTAATAGGACAACCCTAAACTTCTAGCAGGCAAGATGGACAAAGAAAATGTATTCTCCAAATACGCACTTCAAACTCTACCTTCAAATCGACTACAGATTTGCAATAGCAAAGCAGTAAAAGGCATTGAGTGTCAGACAACTCTACACAAGAAATCGACTACAGCAGTTCTACAACTCTACCCTCAAATTTCGACCGGACGATACCCTAATTAAACAGATCAGAGGCGAACACAAACATTTCATGCATAGGTAAACAACTATGTGCAGCCTTTCTAATCGCCGACCAGAACCGTATGCCAAAGACCCAAGAAATTTGACGATTTTACCTGCTGGTTGCCGTATGTTTGCTCCCAATTTCCGAGCAGGAGGCATCGTGTTCAACGGTGGAGTAGAGGAGGACGCCGCAGATGTCGGAGTAGGGCGCATCGTCAGCTCGAGTTTCGGAGCAGTGGGCTCGTCGGCAACGCCTGGAGATGTCGGAAGGGGCCGACGGCAGCTGCTGGAGTGGTGGAGTGGGGGGGCACGGGCCGCGGCTCCTGTTCGACGGAGACGGAGAGGACGGGCGATGGGATGAGCCCCGAGTGGGTGAGGGGATGGGAGACGGAGACGGTGAGGATGGGCGAGGGGGCCGGGACGGAGAGGAGCGTGTGTGCGGCGTGGGAGGAGCGGATGAGCCCCGAGTGGGGATGAGAAGGGCGTTGGGGGGCGGCGGCACCTAGCACGGCGAGTGGGGATAGGAAGGGTTCAGGGGCTGAGGTGCTTGTGCGGATTTTACAACCCTACCCTTGATACAGGGTTAAATGTCCCAGGCACGTTTGGATAGAAAGGTCATTGCACCTTAAATTTTTCAGGTCCAGGCCGCTCCGGCCCAAATCTTGGCGCCTCTGCCAAAATCTGGCGCCCATTGCCCAAATCCTGCCGCCTAAAGCAATTATTAGCTTTTTTCCAAAAAAAAATACATTTAAGGTGTTGTTTGGCAATATAGTATTATTTCGTAGGTGCAAACTATTTTCGCAGGTAGTTTATTGTGCAGAACAATACTACCGCTTTATTTTACAATTGAAACTGTTGTTTGCATAGAAAAAAAATACTTTCGCTGAAAAGTGCAACATTTTGTTTTTTATTTTGCAAAAAAACTGTGCTGCATGGCAAATAACATGGGCCATGGCCCGTTAAAACTGGACCAGCAAACAACACCTGGGCTATGGCAGTGAAAAAAATTGGTAAAAAAAGCATGACATGTGGGGCCCATTAAAATACAAATGACTGTGGGACCAGCTAGCTAATTCATGTTAAAATTTAGATAAAAAAATTTATGACGAACTGATATTGTCATTACTTTATGACAATTGCGAGGTAGCATGTTATGACAGAACATAGATCGTCATAAACATAGTACTTCTCTAGTTTATGACGACTTGTATTGAGTCTTAATGACGGACACATAATTTTCATCACAAAGTCATGTTCCCTCCTGAAAAACATCATAAAACAGAATGACTTAGCGACGAATTGACTCATCGTCACAACAAAATCGTCATAGATCCCCCAAATTTCTTGTACTAATTACTTGTGTTACTGGCGGATCAGCACTAACAGTTGATGACAAGGAAATAAATGAACAATCTGATTTTACAACCATGACGGGACACAGCTACTTGTCATCTCAGGATCAAGTTAAATAAAGGAGATCAAAATTCACCAGCTAGCGATGGCACGATTCCATCACCATTACAGAAGCTTGCTCATCAAAAGCTATGCCATGAAAGCAGGATTCTATGTCACGAAAGCAGGATTGATTAGACTTTCTGAAAGGATTAAGAGGGGTGAATATAATGAGTCCGATGACATGTCTTTTAGAGTTGAGAATATACTAGAAATTTTCACAAAAAACATTTAGCTTCTAATTTAGTGAATCCATGTTATAATGGCTCAGATAAAAAAGAGTCCATATCAAAGACAATCTAGATTAAGAGAAATTCAGAATTAAAATTAAAAAATTAATAATTTGATTCCCATACAACTTCCAAAGTAACATCCATAAATAACTAAAATTCGGAATAATAATTAAACAAAAATCAGCAAATTAAAAGAAAGAGTTCATGTCAAGTACAATCCAAATTAACTAAAATTTGGAAGCAAAAAATAAAATAAAATTAGTAACTTGATTTCTATAAGAATTTCAAAGTAAATCTAAAAATGACTTTGGAATAATAATTAAAAGAAAATAGAAGTCAGTTTTTATATGAATTCCAACCTAAAATTAAAAAGAAATCACCACTGTACGATCCAAACGCATGTAAATTTAGAATAAAAAGTAAAGAATGATTAGACATTTGATTTGTAAATAAATTTGAAACTTAAATTCACCAGCTAGCAATGGCACGATTCCAACACCATTACATAAGCTTGCTCATTAAAAACCATGCAATGAAAGCAGGATTCTATGTCACGAAAGCAGGATTGATTAGACATTCTGACAGGATTAAGAGGGGTGAATGAGCCCGATGACATGTCTTTTAGAGTTGATAAGAAAAAATAATATACTAGAAATTTTTCACAAAACATCTAGCTCTTAATCTAGTGAATCCGAGTTATAATGACTCAAATAAAAAAGTCAATGTCAAGTACAATCCAAATTAAGAGAAATTCAAAATTAAAATAAAGAAAAATTAGTAATTTGATTTCTATAAAACTTCCAAAGTAACATGCATAAATAACTAAAATTCGGAATAATAATTAAACAAAACTTAACAAATTAAATGAAAGAGTTGATGTCAAGTACAATCAAAATTAACTAAAATTTAGAATCAAAAATAAAATAAAATTAGTAATTTGATTTCCATATGAATTTCGAAGTAAACCTAAAAAATAAATTGAGAATCATAACTAAAAGAAAATAGAGATTAGTTTATATATGAATTCTAACCTAAAATTAAAAAGAAATCTACACATGTGCATGTATGATCCAAACACATGCAAATTCAGAATAAAAATTAAAGGATGATTAGATATTTGATTTGTAAACAAATTTGAAGCTTAAATTTGTAAACCTATTCTAATTAGACACTTCGAGGAAGCTCCTATATTAATCAGAAAAATTTAACCATCTGTCTCGTGGAACTAACCACCTATACTAATTGTGCAAGTCCCCACAATTATCTATAAAAATAATGCAGCTTGCATTGCACAAGTGCAGATGGGCTATGTGAAGAGTCATCTCACATAGCACATCAACCCCAAGTTCTTCTGTGCTCATGAATTGCAAAAGATTGATGAGATTAAAGTACTGCACACTAAGTCATGTGAAAATCTGGCAGATTTGTTCCCTAAATCACTCCCTGCATCTAGCTTTGAAAGGTGCGTGCGAGGAATTAGAATGATGAGACTTAGAGAAATGCAGAATCGGGGAGAATTCTCTCAAGCTCATTAGTAAATCTTGATCATGAAAATCAAGTACCCAAAAGAATAAGTCTGAAGGTGGATGAAATTGGGTGAATTGTACTCTTTTCCCTTGACGAGTTTTCTGAAGTTTCTCGACCAAGGTTTTTAATGAGGCAATTGTGCATTGTAACATAACATGTATCATGTACTCTTTCTTCAAAAATTTTCCACTAGGTTTTTATGGAGTTTTAACGAGGCATGAACATGTTGGATGAGTGCCCAAGGGGAGTGTTAGGAAATCGGGCTGAGCTGCAGCCTTGGCCCATCGTGGGCACCTCATCGGTAGACTATAAATAAGGAGCCGTCATGCGCAGATTTTGTACTCATGCAATCAAAAGCAATTAAGAAAGACCAGAAGTTCTCTCTACCTCTCTGTATTTTCAATCTATTATTCTGTCATCTGTGATTGATCTCGTTTCACATTAAACAGAGGAATCGATCGGACTGGTCGCCAGCGACGGTTCCTCAACAGAACTATCCCAGTTTTTAAGTTTTAACAAATTTGCATAACCCCACAAATATCCTTTTCTCCATTTTTGTATGTACTTTTTGCAAACTCTAAATTATCATAGAATAACTTTAGGAAGATGTGTACGTGGTGGTAAGGCTAGTAACTCCTTAATTTCATGTCCTATAGAGGATATGTTTAGGTCTTTAGCTTCATTAACTTCATGTCCTAGAGAGGATATGTTTACTTAAATCTTCTCTTATTTTTTGCATTTTCTTCTGGTACGAATCACTCTTTTGAAATGATTCCCATGATTGTATTGGCTTGAAGTAAATACAAGCCCTGGACATTTTGAAGAGCACTTTAACAGTCCTAACAATTCATTTGTTTGGTGAGTTTAGAGCTTGTGCACATGAAAGTTCGCCTATGAAGACAAGATTCGATTTGTTGACAAAATTAATTTCCTGAAGAGAAGAGGGATTTACTGGGTCTTCCATGAGAAGATATAATGAAGAGTAGTTGATTTCAAGTACTTTCATGACTTTCCAAACATTTGAGGAACTTGAAATGAATCGTTTTGTGAAGATGTTATACAAGAAATTTGGATACTAGAAGAGCCTGGGCTCCTAGCTGCTTTTTGGAAAGCTTGCTACCATTTGGATGAAAATGTTAGTAATTTACTGGCTGTGCTTCTTGAAGAATCATAGAGGGTTCGCTGAAATATGAAACTATGGTGGTAACTCATTGGGCACATACAATTTATGATCAATATGTGCCCTCTCCTTTGTTTACCATATGATATGAATTTTACGTATCCAGCATTTTTTAATTATACAGGGAGCCAAGAGGGTTTGCTTTTGTGGAGTTTGTTGACTCTGTTGACGCTTCTGAGGCACAATATCACATGAACCGTCAGATGTTTTCTGGACGCGAGATTACTGTTGTTCTTGCTGCGGAGACACGAAAAAGGCCTGAGGATATGCGTCGACGAACTAGAGTCAGGTATGCCATACCCATTACTATCCTGAAAGTTTTTTCTGTGTTTCATTTGAGATGACTTGTGTCACTGCACTGCAGAGGTTATTCTGATCATGAGGGCCGCCGTACTTCTCGCTATGGTAATCTGATCTATTTTCAACCGCTATACTTATTCCTTATCCTATTCTTCGAGCTGCTTAACTAAATGCTGTAGAGTTTAGATCATCTTTCTCTACTGATAGACACTGTAACCTGTCCATTTATAACTGTCGCTGTTTGATGAATTCCCATGTAAATATCAGCAAAAAAAAAAGTAGAGCCTTGATCCATTTAATTTTACTAGTAGTGTGCCGTGCTAACGCTACGATAAAATACAAAACAAGATAAAATTTGTTGATCTGCAATATATAATATTTGACGACGACGAGCGTGTTGTAAAGGCCTTACGACCTCCCAGGACTTTTTTACGACCGGTTCCAATCAATTACGACTGGTTCCGACCACTTCTGTTGCCATCCGACCACTCAGGTAGCCATTCAACCACTTTGCTTTGTCACTGCGCTCGAAATACCGTGATCGCAAACTCCTACGATCACTCAGTGATGCTGGTGATCACTGAGTAGTGTGCCCGTGCTAACGCTACGGTAAAATATAAAACAAGATAAAATTTGTAAAAAATAAAACGAACAATCTGATTCATTAAGATTCACGTCTCATATATTGTATAACCAAATATTTTATTAAGCTCATATATAAATATTGTATATATTGTATATTCGCACAGAATACGAATAACAAATCCATTTGATTAAGCTCACGCCCCCAGCACCTAGATCTCAAGCCCCAACAACCATGCAGAGAGAGAGAGAGAGAGGCTGCAGTGCTGCTATTCTGGATCTGGGTTCTGCTCATTCCATGCAGTCATCATCTATCTCATTGGAGTCCAATTAAATTCAGGAGCACCAATGACTGTATATCGTAGTACTACTACGTACTAACAAATGTATACAAGAAAAAACTAAAAAGTGTCATCTCAATATCAATATGAATAAAAAGTAGTCGGCGTACCTGGAGCGCCGGATGTTGGCCTGGCGCTTCCTCCCGGCGACGGCGGCCAGGCCCACCACAGTGGCGGCCATGAACGCACCGACCACCACGCCGGCCTTCTTGCCGCCGCTCATCTCGCCCTTGTGCCTCTTCGACTGATCCGCGTAACAAAAGTGGTTAACAAAAGTCGAAGCATAACTGATGTAATTTTAATATAAAATTTTGGATAGCAAGAGATGCACTCTATAGGAATTTTGATCGACGGCTATAACTGCTAAGCATTACCATCTTGCAAGAGTAACTCTTCCAGAACCCAAAAAAGAGAAGATGAATGGCACAAATCTGTATCAATACTTTTTTAAGCCACTGGTTTTCTCTAACAAAAGTGATAGCTCAACTTGATGAATTAACGCTAAACTAACAGCTGTGATATTTCATATTAATGCTTCAAATTTGATTTTCACAGCCCCATGGAACAGGACAACCTCTTTAAGACATTTAACAATAAAAGACTAACAAAACTAAGTTCAGAAGGTACTCCAATATATCAGTGCACCAAATGGCCTAACAAATAATTCAGCAGGAACAAACAGATATGAAGACAGGTAGCAAACCTCGGGGGCCATCCAGTATGGAGTTCCAACTGCAGGAAGTAATGGGCCCATCAAATCAGCACCACTCCTGCAGTAATGAAAATATTATGTTAAGCACACTGTGCTGCAGTTAACTTAGTTAAGACAAGCATAAGGGACATGGTAGAATTGTGTAAAATGAATGAAGAGAAAAGAAAATAATACTACATACAGAGTCGGGTGATACAAATATAAGATTGCAAATTAGAAGTTGGCTTTGCGTATAACCATTTAATCTTCACTAAGAAAGGCACGAGGTCCAGACTTTTCCTTTCGTTTCTTTTTTCTTTAGGGGTAAGGTTTTTTTTAGGGGTAAGGGGTCCCTACAGCTCCTGCTTCAGACTAAAACCAAGATGGGACATAAAACTCTTTCAAAACAAAATACCTGAGGACAGTGAAACCAGCATTTGTTTATTACTTTGCAGCTTTTCTACAATAAGAATACAAAATCTAGCACTAAATCATCATAATTTGTTATACCATAAAACAAAACATATTCTTTGAAAAGAGTTCATAGAAAAGCAGAAAATGAACAAAAATAGATGCTCATAACTGTTCATTCACACGGAGGTTAGTAGATTACAGTCTAATCAATACTACCTCCAGTCCAAAATAGATGCCATTTTAACTTTACAATCGTAAAAATGCATCTTTGGCCACTAATTTATCATTATATGTTGGTTCAAGTAATGCAACTATAGCATTGTGAAAATATTTTGATGCCAAATCTACTTACGTGATTTTTTTATGTGACCAATCTAATACTTGAAAGATATAAATTACTCGTTAAAGGTGAAAGAAGTGATCGCAAGCAAATAATAGATATAATTTATTTTAGACCGAGGTGGTGCTTCATAGTATGAAAAATTTCCATCCCGATGGGAAGTCTTACAACAATAACAAAGAAGAATGAAGACAAACCAAAGATCCAAATTGTAGTCACAACCACAAGATAAATGAACTAATGAACTAATGCTGTATGTATAATGGATTAATGTCACGATATCCACGAATATCGCTCGCAATCAGGCTATAAGTCATTGTGGTCAATAGGGTAACATACCACGATGAGTATAGTGTTTCCCAATATTCCTTGCTGTGCTTCAAATTTGCCAATGAATAGTGTCTAGACCAGAGGCAATGCCTTTAGTCATCCATGTTAAGACACGAGGAGGTTGAGACATCTTCAGGACGCTTGGGTGAAGGAGAAAACGGGTGCCTAAATCACTAACGAAATCTACAGGGCTTGAGTCGAACATTTGTCCGCACAAATAGTCTCGTACAAGTTGATACTCATCCTGTAGGAAGAAGCAAAAATATGAAGCTTTCTCCAATATGAGTCAAATTCTACATACAACATTTTATTTTTGGTGAACATAGCTCTAGGAAAAATTGTTACAAGCAAAGTGAGCATACTGTATACGAATGGAAAAGGTACGAAAACCATACTGACTCGGTTGGCCTTCGCATCTTCTCTCTAGCAGCTGTCATTGAGCAAAGGAAACATTAACCTAAGAGATTCTACACCAGCAACAATAGGTATCCGCTTCAATGAAAGGGCTATGGGAGTTCCATTACCAAGAGCCTTGTATGTGCAGCCTTTAGGCCCTCCCGAGAACGAGGCGAAGACAACAGTGCGGCCGAACCTTCGCCTGGATATCAAAGACGAATTCAGCAACGGGTCATGATTGATTCCAACAAACAATGAGATGCATCAAGACAAGTTGAAAGATCAGTGTAGTGATGTGCAGTAGCCTAAACATCAGATGTAGCACTGACCTTAACGAGCTCTGTAAGAACCCCATCGGCGAGCACAAAGACCTTGTCGGGAAAAACTCGTGCAAACAAGCAGCTCAATCATATGAAGCAGAGTAAGCAGCAGTGGTGTCACAGGTTTACTAACAACTCATACGACAGAGCAAACCACACATCTCTCCCCAGATCTACTAAGTTCATCTAATCAAACTACATAAAATTGTTGATCAGAACCAGACACGCCTTTTGGATTACATAGGAAGCTACAAAACAAACATACACCTAAGCTTGCTTTGCTTCTATTACAAATCACTGGAACCAAACAGAAGTGACCAACTTCTTGAGTTAGTCCAATCGATTAAACGGCCTAGAAATTAAAGCATCCCAATCTCTGAGGATCCACTCGTGCCCAAGAACACTTGTAATTAAGCCAAAATAGAGTCTTTTTTTCTTGCACGACCGCAGCGCATCGACCACCTAGTGATTCTTCCCTCTACCCCGACGATTAATCCCGAGAAAGAAATCGTCTAGACCCACTCACCCACCTCAAAAAACCATACAAAATTCAGGGTTTAAAAAATAGCATGCTAAAATCACACTACCGATCCACGGATCACACAACCATGGGGACATGCGGCGACGACGACGACGACGAGAAAGAGAGAGACGTGCAGGCGAGGAAGTCGGAGTGGCGACGAGGCACGCCCACCCGGCGCGCGTGCAGCTCCACGTACACCCGCGTGCGCCGTTCTGGCTCGACAGCCACGCGAACATCACCACCACGCCGCCCACCTCCCGCCTCCTCCTCCGGCTCGGCGCGCCTCGCCACCGCCTCCGCCCAGTAGTGCCGCCCCACATGCCGCCTCCGCCGAGGACCACCGAAGGTTCTAGAAGTTTCAGACTACTTCTCCACCTCGCCTCGCCTCGCCTCCGCCTCCTCTTCTTGAAATGGGGAAGGAGGCGTGCGTGCGCGGCGTTTGCTGGGTATCTTTCTGGGGACGTGTGGCACCACCGCCTCCTGTTGCTCCCTTCCCCGATCGGCGGAGCAGCGGATGAGGGAGGGGAGGAGGCGAGGGCGGAGGATGGAGGGGAGGAGGCGGCGCGGAGAAACCGAGGCGACGCGAGACGGGGAGATCGGGAGAGAAGTGGGGAGGCGCGGGATTCGCGCGGGGGGCGGGGGTGGGCAGCTTACCGTTTCGCGAGGCATGTTTAATGATGTGCATGATCCCAATAATATTGACCTTAGGATCTTCAATGAGTAAGAGAAGAAGGTTTAAGGAGAGATCCATGCCATTCATTTGTATAAAATTGAATTACTTTGGTACACAAATCTGGGTGAACTTAGATTAGGCATGACTGTGGGGGTGGTTAAGGGGGTGGATTTAGCAAAGAAAATTTTGGAGAATTATAGAGTAGGGTAGATGCTTGATGTATATTGCAATTCCTTTTCATTGGTTCTATCATGATCACACTAATTTTCCTGTCAGGGCTGACATGCTGGTAGCCAAATGTGTTGTTCAAAATTGATATAATATTTGAAGTTCTTTACATACCATGCGTTGCAATATTGACAAGTTGCTATCTTTCCTGCAGGATGGTCTCATTCTCATTCACATTCTCGTTCACGCTCCCGCTCTCCTCGCCATCGTGGCCGTGCTAGATCACGGTATGTCAGTGAGTCTTGTTGAATAAGTGTTTGACCATGATGTGCTGTGCAATAATCTTTGTTTAAATGATATTATGTGCACGATAGGTCCTACTCTCCTGCCCCAAGAAGGCGAGATGACTACTCTGCTTCCCCAAAGAGAAAGGAAGAGCGCCGGCAAAATCACCAAGACGGTCAAAAGAACATGATGTGGATAAGAAGAGGAGATCCTATACTCCGGATGATAGAAATGGCCGCCGTGATGCCGATAATGGTTACAAGGTGTTAGACCATGTGGTTAGGTCTAGATTATTTTGGTGATAAATAATTGACAATTGTTAATTTATGATGAATATTTGATAACACTGCTTATCGGTGTTTTGCGAGACGTGTGGTGTGTGTGGATTAACGTTGGTCAAGTTTGGACGAACTTGTGCCGGAAGAATATCTTTTGGTCTTTGCATGTGCAGGTTGAGCATGGAGACGATCATGGTCGGTGACGAGAAGGACTGGGACTAGGATGGGGAGATCCGAGGTTCGGACGGTCAAGGAAGTCACGAGATGATCGGGCTCATGCTTGGAGCGTATGTAGATCAGAGATGGATGATATGTGTTGAAGCTACGGGAGGTGCGGTTCTGGAGGCTTCGATACGTGATGAGTTGAAAAGTCGGAAATGTGAAAACCCGTATTAGGAAGGGTTTCGGGTCCCTTGAAAATTAATGGGTCAAAAGCCCAATTATGGTAAAAAAAAAAGAATTGAACCTAGTTAAACGAGTTGTATTAGGTTCTGATTCCGTTTGTAAGCTGTTTTCGGATTCGTGGACAGACTATATAAAAAAGGTGAGGGCCGGCGGCAAAAGCTGCGGGTTTTTGGTGAGCCAAGAAAAATCTGATTGATTCCCACGTCGTCTCGGCTGTCTTCCGACGCAGTCTTTGATCTCTTCTGGATTTCGCGTTAATGGCGACCACACGCCCGTGATCGATTGGCAGCAGGCGCACGGTCTTCTCGCGTCACGCGCGTGTGCAGAGGCGTGCTCGAAGAGGCATACTGATCTTCACGTATCTCGCACGTTCGTTCCGTACGTAGGCGACGCAGCGGCAAGTTTTGTCCGATTGCTTTCACTGTGAGTTACATGCATGTGCACAGTCTAGCCGAGAGTTTCTATTCAGATCGCTATATGTTCATTTGTGATTAGCTATGATTAGAAGACTAGATATTAAATGCTAGGTTTGCATTAAGTCTTAAAGTATTGATTGCATGCATGTTGTGAAGAGGTGGGTGCTCACGTGATTACATTAGGTTGGCAATTAATTAGCGGCCGGCCGGCCGGATGATTAGAGATAGTTAATTACTGCGCTAAGTAGATTTGGTTGGTTTCGTTTTCTAGTGATTGGTCTGCATGCTTTTTTTGCTCACGCACTGAGAACAATAGTGAGTTTAGTTTTTTTTCTTTCTTGTCTTTCATGATTAATTAGTTCAGATAGCTCGTTGTCTCACATAGTTAGTAAGGAGCATTTAGTTTTTAATTTTGTTTCTTAATTAGTTGCTACAGTAAAACCAAAATATATATATATATATATATATATATATATATATATATATATATATATATATATATATATATATATATATATATATATATATATATATATATATATATATATATATATATATTCCTTGCTGTTTTTTTCTTGTGATTTTGAGAAAAAGTTTCTGCTGGGCGTTGCAATCATTCACCCCCCTCTGATTGCCATCGTCGATCCTACACAAGGAGTAAGTTCTGTTCCTTCACTGTTGCTACATGTGATTGGCATAATCTAGTTAAGCTATTACAGAACTAATGTTGCTATACGTATTGGGGTCCCAAACTTCTTTTTAACCCTTGCTGCTGTATATTGGTCACAGCCCATAATAGATTGAGTATTGTTACTTCATCTTATTCAAAGTTCTTCTGCCTCATATCCTGTGTACAACATCAGTTGTGTGTGCAATAGCTGATCATCAGTATAGGATACTAGATAGTGTGTGATGCAACTGAGTCTGTGACCATACGCAAGCTTAGTATTTCTTTAACCAATAGTGTGATATAGACTACTAGACCTATATTAATTAATTTTTTAGTGTAATCTAATTTAGGCCTTCTTTCATACGTATATAACCTATACCACTGCGCTATCAGTCAAAATCTATGAAAATAGTTTCTACTGTGCAACTAATTAGTGTGATCATTGTATAGGCCTGGTAGATCACACTAATTAGTTCCACTGCAGTGCTACCAGGTGGTACGAAACCTAAAAGATTACGATATAGATAAATACCAGCAATGTTATTAAGGCGTCGCTTTGGCGTCGGAGCGGCCTGGAGCTGCCGCCACGGCCGTCGCCTCACCACGGATACGTATGGCATCCGCCTCGGGAGGGAAGGCGTCGCTTAGTCGTCGCCATGGCCGCGATGGCGCGTCGCAAGCGCAAGGCGCGCGCCATACCCTTGTGCAGGTGGGAAAATGGAGGGAGGGAGCGAGCGAGCGCGGGAGAAAAAGTGAGGGGGGTGGGGCATAACGGGATATACCCGATATATATGGGCGAAGCATTCGGCGAAGGGCTTCACGAAGGGAGGTCGGCGCGGCGGCGACCTGGGCGACGGGCGATCTCCAGGCCTCCACGCCGCCGCCTCCCCGGGCCTCCACGTCGCCGCCTCCCTCCGGGCCTCCACGCCGCCGCCTCCCTCCGGGCCTCCACGCCGCCGTCTCCCTCCGAGGCTCCGAGCCTCCATGCCGCCACCCTCCGGAGTCCGGGCCTCCATGCCGCCGCCTCCCTCCGGGCCTCCACGCCGACGCGCCCTCCGGGTCTCCACGCCGCCGCCTCCCTCCGAGCCTCCAGCCGACGTGCCTTCTGGGTCTCCACGCCGCCGCTCAGGTTCTTCCCTCTGTTCCCTCTGTTCCGCCGGCTCTTCCCTCTGTTCCGCCCCCCCGGCTATTTCCTTCTGTTCTGTTCTAAATAGCAGTAGGCTTTAGAGTGCAGCAGTAGGCATATGTGATGTACTGATGTTTGTAGATCATCTCTTGATTCCCTCTGTTCCACCCCCCGGCTATTTCCTTTAGTATGAAGTGCAGGAGTGCAGCAGTACTGCAGTAGGCATATGTGATGCTTTAGACTTTAGATGTTTCTAGATATTGCTATTTGCTAGATGTTGATTGTTAGATTGTTGCTAGATTGTCAGATGTTGCTAGATGTTTTTATTGCATAGACATGTTTTTATTCATGTTTCCATGTTCATTGCTATGCAGTAGGAACTAGGTAGCAGTAGCACAATGGCAAATGAAAGTGAGCACAATGGCAATTTGTAGCTACATATGTGCTAAAGCAACAATTTATTTACTTTGTTTGCTTTGATTTCTATAAACTATTTGTAGATCCATACCAAGAAAAGAAATCGGTTGGAGCACCAAAGATTGAACGATTTGGTCTATGTTCAATATAACCAAAAGATGAAAAGTAGGTTTGAACATGTTAAGGAGATAGAGTTGTATTCTATTCCATATATGCCTTATCTCTATATGGCATATCCTCTTGTACTCTCCTATATATATGGCCCTTTGGGTCTCATATCAATATACACAATATTCATAACATGGTATCAGAGCTTAGGTTAGGGTTAGGGTTTACTGTACCCGTCGTTGCCTCCACCTAGCCTCCGCTCGACTTCCGTATCTGCTACCCCCGGGAGGAGCGATCTTCGCCGTCACGTCGTCGCGTGGAGGCCATCGCCGCGCCCACCCCGAGCTCGATCCGGCCGCCACGCCCCAAATCTGCACGCGCCCCACTCGGATCCGGCGTCGTCCCGGCCGCCGCGTCGCCCCGCGCTCGATCCTGCCGCCGCCTCGAATCTGGCCGCCGTCGGTCTGGCACCACACGGATCTGCAGCCTCCACGATCGAGGCCGACCGCCTCCCGCCCGGATCCGCCCGCTCCTCGCCGGATCCGTCAGATCCGGCCGCCTCCACGCTGGATCCGGCCGTCGCACGGCTGCTGCCTGGCCTCGGTCGCTCGAAGCCGCCGCCGCCTCCACGATCGAGGGCCACCTCGCATATGGCCTTGCCCCACCGAGATCCGGCCGCCGCCGCATCGCTCGGCTCGAATCTGTCACTCTCTGGCCACCTCCGTCCGCCGCCGCCTTGGATCCGCGCCGCCGCCGACTCCCGGCCGCCATGCCCATGCCTCCGCCTTTGGACGCCGCCTCCGTGCCTCCGTGTCCGCGGCTGGGCCTGCGCGCCGCGTCGAGCCGCTGTGTGCCGCGTTGCGCTTCCGCGCCTCGTGCCCGCTGGACCGCTGCGCGCCGCGCGCGCGCGCGCGCGTCTGCTGCCTTCTTCCGTCGTGAGATGGGAGGGAGAGGGTGGAGAAGCGGTAGGCGCGAGTGAGGCGACGGGGGAGTGAGGAGGGTGTGAACCGTGGGAGAGAGAGAGGAGATGAAGTTCTAAGGGGCGGGCCGCAAGTGCATCCAAGGAGCCAGGCCCACAAGCCGATCCAGGCATCCGCTGCTGGTCTCGCTAGTATCTAGTATTTCTTTTGAGTCAGTTTTCGAGTCATTTTTTCTCGTGAGTCTCTCGTTGCGTCCATCCGAAAGTCCGTAGTTTCTAATTTTTTAGTTTGTTTAAGTCGTGCAAGTCCACAGATTTATTGTCAGTCATAGAAGTGTAGAAATTTTATTTTGCATGGCAGCAGCCGCCGCTCTACTCTCTGAGCCGCGTGCAGATGTAGAAGTCGTTATGATGCTGCCGCTTCTCTAGCCGCCGCCCCGAGCTTCAAAGGCAGCCATGCGTCCTCTGTGCACTGCGCCGCCACCTCTTGGGCTTCGACCTGAGCCGTCATGCATCTATCTATTCCTATTCGGCTTGATTTGACAGTTTATTCAAAAAAGTGCACGCAACGACGATAACATCAAGACTCGAACTTCGGATTTATCTTGTTTTTAAGTGTTCACCCTTTTTCAAATGCAATGCTATTGCATACGCCTTGCATTTGAGGGGGGGGTGTTAAGGAGATAGAGTTGTATTAGGAGATAGAGTTGTATTCTATTCCATATATGCCTTATCTCTATATGGCATATCCTCTTGTACTCTTCTATATATATGGCCCTTTGGGTCTCATATCAATATACACAATATTCATAACAGAACAGCGGCGTCAGAAAGGCGACAACTATGACCCTTTGGTCATAGATGAATTTGATTGGGACAATGAATAGGTTAACCCATTGGCTGAACCGGTTCAAGGTCACCGTGGGTGTGATGACCTTACATGGGAACATGTTGATGAAGCTGTTGGTGCATCACGCACACTTCAAGGTCGCAATCTTCCTAGAACATTAAGAAGGGGTGATGTCGTAAGCTATTCTCGGCGTCACACTTCTAGTTCTACAAGAAGGGTGGTTGAAGAAGGTGAGCCACACTCAAATTCGGACATTGAAGATGAGGACGAAGATTTTGTTTTTGATGACGAGGAGGTTGATGATTATGGTGAAGCTCCACCTGATGATATGGAGAGCGATGGCGGGAATATGGATGGCAATGATTTGGATGCATTCGACATTGATGATTATTGAGAGATGAGTGCTAGATTGTTGGTGTTTTGGTCTTTTTGGTTGTATAGAGTGTGTGACTTCTAAGCTATTGTTATCTTGTAATCATGTCATGCCACTATGGTTTTATTTGTATGGAGTATGGACTATGCTACTATGGTTTCATTTGTCATGTAATCGTGTTTATATGTTTCCTGCTGCTGCATTTCCTGACATGAAATGCCATTTGATGATACCCTTTTGTGATTTGAACAGCAATGCTATTGGAAGGGAGTCAAGGGACTCATGGGAGCTGCACCATGCTGCTGCTGCTGCTGCATTGTCATTTGTCAATACTGTTGACATTTGCTGTTCATGAAAACTGTGCTAACCTGAAGACCTGATGATGTGTAGGGACATTTACACTGTGGTGGCTGACAAGGATGGTTTCTTTAGTATCAAGAATGAAATGCTGGTAAGTTTGCTTTTAACATTTATAATTTGTATACATCAAAGCTCTGGTCAGTGACTAGTTCATGCTACTGTAGTATGGTTGCATCCTGGAGGTGCCAACTAGATGTTATGGCAATTATCAAGGGTACCGTCGCCTGATTCTTTCTAGACTGTACATGCTAACAAACAGATGATGTGTTTATCATGAAATTTTACTGTGATTATACCATCTGCCACAGCTAGACCTTTAAGCCTTTAATTGCAATACCACAGTTCAATACTCAATACAAGATTCTTCGAAGACTGCTAGTGCCAGCTTCCCAAGCTGGCAGCCTTATTGGGAAGCAGGGAGCAACCATTAAATCAATACAAGATTCTTCGAAGTCTGTTGTTCGTATTCTTGGTAAGGTTTTTGCATCTTTTTTATGTTACATGTATTGGTCTATTGGATCCTTAAGCATATGCTGTGTCTTGCAATTTTGTTACATTACAAATACAGAAAATTGTGATAGATGTTCGCAATTAATGTCTATACAATGGTTTTCTTTTGATGGCGATCAGAATCGATCAACATAAGTACTCATGGGAGCTGCATCATGCTACTTGGGAGAAGAGCAAAGTCAACAAACAATGGACAATGTCGTCAAGGTATGCCATTCAACATTCATGTTTTCTAGCTGCACCATTATTCATGTTTATTTGCTTTGTTACATAGTTAAAATAGTCACACTATATGTTCAACAAATTTGCTGCTATAAAAGGTTAGGATGTGAGTATGGCGTCGCCTCGCCGCACGCCATACTCGCCTAAAAGGTGTGAAGGTAGTCTGGCGCCTCGCCTCGCCTTATCACCGTGATAACATTGAATACCAGAATTATCTCTGATAGACTTAGACTATAAATAAGGAAACAGATCTGAGAATTAATAAGGACTTCCTGATGTTCTCTCTCATTGGTGTCTCCTGTGCTTGATCTACTGTGGTAATTGATCTCGTGGATTGCGTTGTCGTTCATCTATTCTACATCGATTTCTTAACACGTTATCAGCACGAATCGCTCTACAAGATGCACGGTATGCAAATCACGAACCAATCTTCTGTGCGTTGTGTATATTGTTTCGATCTAGATTGATTCTTTTATCATTTGTAATGCCACGTCTAGATTGATCTTGTGTTTACTAGTCATAGATTGATCTTCAATCTACATATCAGATCTAAATTCCAGTAGATGGAACATCTAGTCTCCAGATCAGAACACATCTTAGATTAGAATCTAGATTGAAATCAAGAAAAATTGATTTGGGCGTAGGGCTGCTGGGCGGTGAGGAGGGTGGGGTGGTCGAGGTACTGGTAGAAGAACTTGGGAAAGAACGATGAGTGTTCCTTTGCTTCATTCGAATATAGTGTGTGAACAAATGTAACCACCTTATGTAAAAAATGTTTCCAAAAAACTCGATGTTGCACTTGTTGTTATTGATTGTTGCACATATGAAATTAAAATATTGCACAAACAAACAACTACCTCCATGGTAAATGGTGGCAAGCCTCAGGCGCGACGGCTGCGAGCGACGGGAATGTGGCTTGCACTGGCGTGGATCCGTCATCGGGAGAAGGCGGTGGATTCCCAGGTGGCAGTCGTGGCCGCGAAACTAGCGCCCCCTGCACGGGATTCGGGGCCGATGGCAAGGTAGGCCGGCAAGGACCTCAAATCAGGGTGCTGGGGCGGGCGGCGCAGAGGAGTAGGCAAAGCAAGGAGGCGGGAGGCGCGCTTGCGGATCCGCATGGCGGAGCGATTAGTGATGCACGGCCGTAGAGGGAGGGGATCTAGGGCGCACGACCGTGGTGGAAAGCAGGAGGTGGAGCGCAAGCAAGAATGGAGATATGGCCGCCCGAGGAGGAGAAGAGCGAGAGAGAGATCGGTGGATGAATGGATCTAGAGAACGAGGAAACACTAAAAAGGTGGTGAAAAACATCTGATTTATTTTTTTGGCTCCGTACATATGAATAACTCATATAGCGATTCCCAAAAAGACAGCGTACGCTCCAATTTACACGAACACGCATGGCGAGGGACCCGTTTCGATTCACATGGGCCGTAGGTCGGGGATGGGCCGTGGTTTCTTTGTATGTCGTAAACTTGTCCCTAGCCCATGGCTCAGATTACTCGATGCTAGAATCAGCGATCCAAGCCCCATGTATAAGACACTTTTTTCTTTTCGACAAGGAAGAAACTACATGTGTCCTTTCCTTGCATTGCATTCTTTTACTGCAAAGATAACATGAGCGTTTTATTCAAGAAACATAATACGAAACATTGAAGCGAGCATACATGACGTCTCATTTCAGAGCTAACAGAGTTTTACAGGCTTAAATTTTCAGAGCTAAGAGAGTTTTACGAGCTTAAATTCAACTACAGCATGAAGCTAGAGACAAAGCTCAAGTTTAATTACAGCATGGTTGGGATGGGCATCGATTGCGTGCCTCAGCGCAGCCTTCGCTTCCTTGGCCTCTCCATATGTGGCTTCGTCATCACAAATGTTGACACGGACCTGACGGAGGGAGATCAGGTTCCCCAGGCCCAAGTCGAAATCACCATTGACATCATCTTTTGCCGTCCGCACATGGAGAATGAACGAAACCACTTGAGCCCTTGGCAAAGCTCCTCGTTGGAACACTATTTGCCCGAGTGGATCACAAACTACTTTGAAGGATATCACACATTGGAATCCATCAGCACTGACGAGTAGCAATCTTTGCGTTTGGTGTTTGCTCCATATTACGAGAGAACGAAGAGCCGGCAACCTCCCAAGGATCTGCAGGTCCTCCTGCCGCATTTCCTTAACAGTGATGTTTAATATAGAGAGGTCCGAGAGAAGCGAGGGATCCCACGCTGGTAGTGTAGACAATATGGTGGATGCGGCCGAGATAAAACTGCGGAGGTGTCGAGGGGGCGTCCAGTGTTCCCCCAAGAGATCTATGGATCCAAAACAACCACAGATAACTAGAATTTGGATATTGTGCAGGTTGCATAGAGACTCCACAAAACTGATGAAAGCTTCCTTAAAGCTCTCACCACCAATAAAGCTAATTACGAGCTCCCTCAGTCTTGTCAAATTACGCAGCTCTTTCACAATGTTTGGGCACGCCCTGCCTGTGTGCAGCACTTCCATGGATGTCAAATTCCCTATCCCATCAGGAAAACTGATGCCGTTGCTGAAAAAAAGTAGGCACATCAATCTTCTCAGCTTAACAACAGTCGACGGCAATTCCCTTAGATCAGCATTGTTTCTTACATCCAGCACCTGCAAAAACTGCAGCTTTCCTATCTCTGCTGGAAGTTCACAGATACATGTACATGCTAGATCTAGGTATCTGAGGTGAAATAAATTCCCAACATGCCTAAGGTTAGTACTTCCCCCAAGATCACATCCATGCAGATCCAATACACGTAAAACATGAAAGCTCAAAAGGGGTGGCATTAGATTAATAGCAGGTGTGAAGACAATAATGGACCTCACTTGTGACACGGAATCAAGAGGTGTGGTTTCATCTACCTTGCTATTTTGGAGGGATAGCCTACGAACCTTGTTTTGCAAATTAGGCCTACTTTGCTCGGTACCATCCAATATAGTAACAAAGTTTTCTTCACTTGACAAGGCACGATGAGATCAAGCACCATATCATGTATACGACAAGCTTCTACTGCTGTCTCTCGATAGACATATGCTAGCTGATCGGCATATCTTGGCTGGATCATGTTTCTATTTATGAGCTCATTGAAATAACTCTCTCCGAGCTCAAGTAGGCTAGTTTTTTCATGTTGGACAAACCCTTCAGCTATCCACTTCCATATCAATTGATCTCTCTTGATCACGAATCTTCTGAAATATACTTAGATACAATAAACAAGTCTTCAGATGAGAAGGTAGATCATAATAGCTAAAAGATAATATCCTTTGCATCTCCTCAACACTATCATCTTCTGTAAGTCCACGACCAATAGAATCGAGTAGAGTATACCACTCATCCTTTGGTTTTATCTGCCCATTACTAGCCAAAAGACTAGCTAAAGTAATGATGGCTAATGGTACCCCACCGCATTTCTTCAAGATATCCCTGGATACTTGTTCGAATTCAGGAGGACATCCATTCCTATCTGAAAATATTCTTTGATAGAAGAGCCTTTGTGAGTCATCATCGGAAAGAGGTTCCATTTTATAAGCTTCATCATCACTAGAAGAGCAACATGCTTTGGAGACACTGACATTGCGGGTTGTCGTGATTAGTCTACTGCTGAGATTGTTCCCATCAGAGAAAGCCAACTTGATATATTTCCACAGTTTTTCATCCCATATATCATCAATTATGATGAGGTACCTACATCAATTTGTGAGAGCATTAATGGAGGACCTATACACATGACAAGGCTAAGAGCCATGAATCAGAAAACCTGTCTAGCGTATGTATAAAAACAAGCTAGAAGCATGCATGCCAAACTCCAGAATCGGAAAATGGCATTATCAATCGGCAATAAAGTGCTGGACGAAACAATTAGAGATTTAAGATGCATGGGAAAAACTGACGTGTGAATTGCGGGATCGACGATCATGTAGCAATACATCTAGTTACAAAACTTTTAATATCACAACGTTAAGATCCATCTCGAGAGATAAAATGCCCAATTCGCCCACTAATTCATGACCTAACTGCTAATTAAGCCCTCGGCAGTCTAGGCCTTGTGTGCCCGGTTCGCTCATGTATATTTTGCTAGTAGTAGTATGTTTCTTGATGAATGTAGATTAGCTAACAGTCTTGTTGAGTGTGTGGGCTTTAGGTGGGCATATGGCATGTAAATAGTATATTGACTCGGTGAATGGATAACACACAAAAATCCTACATGGTATTAGAGCCGGTGCCTAATCCTAGGCGGCGTCGCTGCGCCGACGGTCGAGGAAGCGGAAGGAGGAGGTCGCGCAGCAGAGGCCAAGCGCTCCAAGTTCCTCATCGCCAAGGCGGAGCGGGAGAGCGCGCGGTAATCATGCGCGCCGAGGAGAGGAGCGAGCCGGCGGGAGAGTTGAGGATCCGACGTCGGCGAGGTGGCGCGCGTAGATCTGCGAGCTAGAATTCCGCGAACGTCGGCACCTCCCCGCTATCTCCCGCCTGCGTCGCCGGCACCAGCGCCTAGAGCTGGTTCAGGGAGAAGACGGTGATGGTAGGCTTCTTGTTGTAGCGGGTGAGCTTCTCGAAGATGTCGTTGATGAAGGATTTCATGATGGACATGAACTTGGAGGAGATGCCGATGTCGAGCAGATCTGAGGCGTCAGCTGGGATTGGATTCAGGAGGGGCCGAGTGGGACTGGGGATTGTGTTTGCTGGTCACTTGTCTGTCTCAGTTGCCCCTCTTGGAGAGCTGGTTCTTGGATTGAATCAGTGGGTGGTTGGCCTGTGCTGTGCTGAAGAGCAGAAGAGAGGAGGCTCGAGGCTGGGAGGAGGCGAGGAGATGCCGGGTGTTGACTGCTGCGGCGCTTCTTCGGCGGGCACCAACCGGGAGGCAGCGGCTAGTTTTCTTGAACATTGGTTATCGGATTTGATGACTCGATCTGGGACGTTGGACCTCTATCGAACAGTCCAAATTCTGACAAATTTTCATCTAAACATCAAATATATACTTATCTTCCGCCTGTTGTCCTCATTTTTAATTCGGCCGTCTAGGCCCTGCTTAGGCTCCCTAGGCGCTAGGCCCACCTTGCCGCCCGCATAGCGCCTTCTTGAACATTGGGAGAGTGTGAGAAATTATTTGTATTGGTCACAGAGGACGTTCTTGATCTTGAGGAGAAAAGGGTTGGAGAGCTTTGTCAAAGAAGAATCAACAGAGTCAGCGGACAAGACGGGTGCAAAATGGCAAACTTGGAGTGCTACCAACTCACTGGTGGTGGCGTGGCTGTTGAGTTCGGTGTCTCTAACTATTGTTGCAACTATTGAAAACATCTCAAATGTGGCTGACGTATGGAAAATTTTATCAAAATTGCACTTGGAAAAAGGGAATGTAATGCTGATGGTTGAGACACAAGAAAGAGTTAGTGATATGAGACAAGGGGAGTGTTCTGTGATGGACTATGTTGCTGAGCTACAACGATTGTGGGTTGATCTAGATCACTACGATCCTCTTGAGTTACCTTATGCAAACTGCATATCCACTGTTAAGAAGTGGATTGAATGTAAGTGAGTGATTGAATTTCTAAAAAGGCTAAATCCAAGATTTAATGGAAGGCGAGCTACTATTTTTAGTATTTTCAATTATGGATTTATGGTCCAAAATAACCCACACCTAATTTTGGGTCGTAAAACAATGATTAGATTTATAATTTAGCATGATTTTCAATATAACAAAACAATTGAGGGCATGCCTGGAACATAGAAATTTTACCTGAATTTCATAGAAAGCAATATAATCCCCACAGGTTCCCTATTCCAAATGGGCCGTCCAGGTTAGAAACCAATACCCGGGTTCAACCAACTTACAGCTAGCTTAGAAATACCCCCAATCAAATACAATCAGAAATCATAAACTTAGCCTTAGCAGGGCTTATTTGAACGTAAGAATTTTGCGTAACTTCGCAGGTAATAATATAGTTCCCACAAGAGTCCTGCGAAATACTCACATTTCAAATAGGATTTTAATGTGACTTAAAGATCTATTGCTTGTTCGGTACTTCTTCATCAGGACCCAACTCACAACAAAGAATATGATTTATCCACACGATTTATCCACACGTACATATGGATATATGTGCTATCACCATTATCAAATATACCTCAAGATTAACAAAAACTTTCTAAATTCAAATCATCGTCCCATCGTCTAACCATTGAATACCTGCACGAATCTTGAGGAAGTTTTAAGGTCAAGATAGTGCATGTACCCACATATACATGCATTTTTGCATTTCAGAGAGCATGACTACATTACTTTATTTTCTAAATGTCAATAATTAACAATGTGCACAACATATCCAAATTCTAATGTAAAACATCTAGAAGTAAATACACTACTCATTTATAATTAGACATGTTTGTAGTAATAAGGAAACATATATGGAAATGAAATTATAAGCTGGTTTGTAAACTTGTTTGGGTGTGCCAACACAAATTTTTTTGCGAGGTGTGCCAACTCAAATTTGTTCGATGGTGTGCCATAGTGTGCTGATAAGATGCACCATCAGTTTTGATTTGGAAGTACAACCCCAAATACTTGACTAACATTGGATAGGTGATGCGTACCTCTTGTTCTTAAGGAATTCTCGGATTGCATCAATGAGCATCCTTTAATCGAATACCGTCAGATCGACCTCCTTCGTGTGCTTTTTTTTGTCGAGTTCAAGGAGGATGTCCATGAAAACCTTCTTCACTCCAGGATTCCGACCGATGGAAACAAAAACTGAGCAATCAAAATCTCCTTTAATCTTGTCAGACATCGCTCGCAAGAGTGGTCTTGCCCAATCCTCCAAATCCGACAACGGAGACTATCTTGAGTTTCTTCTTGGACACATTGTCCCCCTCGGACAGCATCTTAATGAGCTCTTGATCCCTTTTCCCATCGATGCCAACGAGCTCGCCGCTTCCTATCTGAGCCTGGAGGCGTGGATCGATAGGCGTCGAGGCTGCGGCGTAGCCACAATATTGTCGCCATGTACCGCCACGCTGTTAGCCACCTCTTGGATTTGTTTGTTGATGTCTTGGATCACGTCGGCGATCTGATGGCGGGCCTTGCCTTTACTGAACAAGTTGCCCATCTTCTTCATGAGCTTTTTGAGCCTATTCGGGTTGGGCGTAGCCTCACAGCCGTCCTCCACGCGCACTAGATGGGTGTCGATGACGTCCTCCATGTCGTACGATAGCTCCCTAACATCGCGTGCCCAAAGCTTGACTAGCTCATCGAGCTGCTCATGCGGCACCTCAGCCACCTTACGGAGAGCGGCGTGCATGATCTCAAGCTCCCTGATGAGAGATTGGACTTGCATTCTGACGCTCTTCTGCAGGTTGTACTCCTCCTTGAGAAGCTTGCCTAGCTTGGGAAGCAGGCTGCCCATAGCACCCGTCACCAACTCCATGGCTCGATCGGTATGTAGCTGTCTTGCTTTGTTACGGACGAGTACTAAGAGCAAGTACAATAGAAGAGGTGGCTGCCACCTCTAGGACTAGTCATATAAGCAAAAAGAGTACATGTGGCTCATGTGGAGGTAGCTAATACAATAAGTTGAGTAGAGGTTACCACTACTAAAGCACTCAAACATTTAATATTTCGCTAGAGGCGACCCTAACCCTTATTGTACTTGCTCTAAGAACTAGCATCGCCTCCAAGTCCTCGTATGATGTGCTAGAGGTCACCTCTTGCATGAGGGTCAGCTTGCCTCTCTCTCCTCTTGTCTCTCTCTTCCACATAGGATTGTGTTGACGTGGATTTCGCTAGAGCCGACCTAGTCAGCATCATTGTACTTGCTCTAAGTGGTGGTGGTAGTAGCAAAATATGTATGACGAGGGCAGCTTATAAGCTAGCTTAGAAAACCAGATGCGATCTTAGGACGGGCAAATATGGCAACTGCACCGCACGTTGGAGTGTCGGGGGCAACTTGCTACAAGAAATTATTGCATCCCCAACCTCCGTACCTTCACGGCTTCACAATATGGCCTCGTGGTTTACAGGGGGTGTTTGGTTGCTAGCCACACTTTGCTAACAAAAATTGCCACACTTGTCTAAGTTGAGGTGCTCAAATTCTTTGCCACACCTTAGTAAGCCTAAGGGAATCTTGCCACACTTTTTTAAGTCATTGACGCGTGGGACCTAGTTTACTGGAAGGGAATCTTGCCACAACTGTGGCTGCAACCAAACAGTTCCCAGAGTTGATCAAACTTACCTAACCTTAGACGTGGTAAACTGCGGCTGGCAACCAAACACCCTTACGCACCGACAAGCCACCGAAAGTAGGACGTGGAGAATTGTTATTTAGGAATTAGGGCTCAGCGTCACCAATGGAATCAAGTCCAGACCTATCAAAATGTTTTTTTATGGGCACCCTATAGGCAATCGAAAGGTCACCGTCCTGTAGTGGAGGCGCCAGGAACCACCCCTGTACCTATAGGCAATCAAGTCCACTGTATGGAATCAAGTCCAGATCAATCAAAATGTTGTTTTTTATGGGCGCCCTATGGGCAATCGAAAGGTCACCGTCCTGTAATAGAGGTGCCAGGAGCCACCACTCGTGTAATGGAGGCCCCGGGAACGGTTGTTACTATCACTCATCTCTATCTCTATCTCTATCTCTACCCCTATAATTCACCAGTTAAAATTATCCTACATCCACCCAACAATTACCTGCTCCACAGTCATGACCTTAACTATGTCCACACCACAATATGCACCCAGAAATACACCATCATAAAAACGTGCGCATCAGATTAACTCTCCTCCATTCTCTCTCCTTACTCAACCATATCCGACGGACATCCTTCAATGGATCTGCAGTACCCTCCTCTCCCTTCCCCTGCGCTCCACCCCGATCGCGCACAACCCGCCTCACCCACGCCCATCCCCAGACATCAAACCCTAAACCCCTCTCTCCTCTCCTCCCCGCCGCCGCGCGCCATGTCGCCGCAGCCACGACGAGGTGCTCAGCGCGACGGTGGCCGGCGCAGAGCCTCCCGACCAAGTGGATGCGCGCGCGCGCGAGGCGCCCCAACCTCCTCACCGACGAGCGCGGCGACCTCGTGCTCCTCCAGCTCTCCTCCGCCGGGTCCCCGCCGCCCACCACCAAGCCACACCTCCTCCCGCTCCCCACCCCGTCCCGCCCACGCTTCCGCCTCCATCTGCGTCATCTCCGACGACCGCCCCAACTCCCGCTCCCGGGCAACCTCGGACCTCCTCGATGCATCCAAGTCCTCCACCTCCCGTCTCGAGGTCATCCCCTCTCCACCTGCGCATCGACTACCGTCCGTACGAGTCGCGCCGCCGCCTCGCCGCCTCCCATGACCTCTTTCTCGCCGACCGCGCCGTCCTCCCGCTGCTCCCCCGCGTCCTCGGGAAGGCGTTCTACTCAACCAAGAAGGCTCCGGTCGTCGTTGACTTCACTGCATTGGTGGCCGGAGCAGGTCCGAAAGGTGCTGAACTCGACGTTTCTGTACCTGCGATCGGGGACCTGCTCTGGGATTAAGGTGGGGAGGCTGGACATGGAGGGAGAGGAGATCGTGAAGAATGTGATGGCGGCAGTGGAGGCTGCTGTAGTGGATGTATTGGTTCTCTGTGCAAATGCATTCACATCATTTTATTTTGAGGATTGTGGTAGCAAATTACCTAAAACTCCTGTGATATAATTGGCATCATATAGAACTAGATGGCTTTGCTATGAAATTGTCAACGTTGGGACATGAAGTGTAATCATCTTTTTGTAATAATTTTGAAATGTAGTATGCGATCATTTGGTTTGTTTGTGTGATCCAACCTTCAACTCCTACCAGGTGTCTTTAGGATTTCTATTTACCACCTAAATCTGTACTTATGATTTAAACAGGGTGCCAGGAATGAGATTTTTGCGTTGCAACCAGCACCTATCCAGGTTTCATACATGGGATTCCTAGGCACAACGGGTGCTGCATACATAGACTACTTGGTTACAGATGAGGTATGATTACATTGGAGATTCTAGGCCTACTAATTCATTGGCTTTAGGTGTTTTTAAATTAATTTGGTTTCTTATAAATGATCCTGCAGTTTGTTTCTCCATCTTGCTATGCACATATATATTCTGAAAAGCTCGTCCATCTGCCTCATTGTTATTTTGTCAATGACTACAAGCAGTTCATATTCATGACTTGTTACGCTCTTTTCCCTTTTCATTCATATGGTTTCTGGATTTTCTAACTCGATCATCGTACAAAAATCGTGATTGTCTTAATCCTGTATGCCCACATAAAAGATCAGATTATGGATTACCCGAGGATAGGTTCATCTTCGCATGCTTTAATCAGCTTTACAAGATGGATCCGAAATATTTGATACATGGTAAGTGCTCACTATCTACATGTTCCTGTTATTATTTTTGCAAGTCCGCAAATATTCTTTCTGCTTATGATTCACATTGGAGCTTTTATTGGTATGTGGCTAATCTTTACCGCTTTACTTAAGGTGCAACATTCTCAAACGTGTCCCAAACAGTGCATTATGGCTCTTGAGATTCCCAGCAGCTGGTGAAACTAGAGTAAGAGCACGTAAGTAGACTAAGAGACTCCTTTTTTACTTTACTGCTAATTCCACCTGAAAAGAGAAGCATAGGACTCATTGCTAATTCCAATATTGGGATATCATTGGAGCGCAACTTCGTATATTTTTGTTTTATGTTTCTTATATGGTAATGGGATGGATCTTGATGACATCTGAAGACATTTTAAACTCCTTAATGTAAACGAGTTGATATCACCGAATTGATCACAAGTTTGGATTTGGCAGAGGGACATTTGCCCTGTACTCTCGATCTGCAGGCACGCCAATGTGAGCCTTCTCCCAAATAGGCAGGTTGCCGATGAGGAGCTATCGACGTACAAGCTGGAGTGCCCACCTGAAGTTACCAGCAAGTCTCGCATCAAGGAGTGGCTTGAGAAGCACAAGAACCTTCAGACCGCCCTGCTGATCATGGTGATGATTGGAACCTGCATGGTGATTGGGGACGGCGTCCTCACGCGGCGATATCCGGTATCTTCAGTCTACGGTTTATTTAGCTTTGACATGTTGTTCTTCAAAAGTTGAGGATCAGTTACTTACAATTGGCTTTGTGTTGTTCATTTTCTCTGTTGCAGTGTTCTCAGCTGTTTGGGGCTTGAGCTATCCTTATCGAGGATCAGCATGAATGTAAGTTTTCAAGTGTAATTTTCTGTTTAAAGTTTTGCCATGTGTTGCATGCAGCTGATGAGACGACTACGAATACTGACCACAAGCACACACTTACGAGTTACTGGTGGTTCATATACTACTTCATCATGATGCCAAATTACCAATAGGCTTAGCAAAGTAGCTAAGCTTTGGGCAGCTCTTTTTGGTGAGATCATTTAGATATAACACAAGAATAACCCCAAAACAGACTTTGCAAACTGCTAAATAATTGGATCATGACAAAAATTTTACATGATTAGAGTATCTGGTTCCAAGATTACAATACCATTCCTACAATCGCTAACTATAGGTCCCACTTACCACTTCTCTAGCAGGGCTATATAATGACTTGCATGTCGAATTTAGGAATTTCTGCATAAACTGAATATGAAAGAGAGAAGAATGGAACTGTCAAATGGTAAAATACTAGTGTTAACCATATGACTACATTAGTTATCCATCACCGTTACCTACACATTTTACTTGTCCCGACCCTGCCATGCTCAATTCTGTTTTTTCTAATGCGATGCCGTCATTCCGATAACATGTGTCATATTAGTGTTTCTGTTTGCTCTCCAGCATTACGGTACCCATCGTGTTGGATTTCTCTTTGCTCCGATAATTTTAGCCTGGCTATTCTGCATGAGTGCACTTGGCTTGTATAATATCATCCACTGGAACCCTCGAGTTTACCAGGCTCTTAATCCTTATTACATGCTCAAATTCTTGAAGAAGACTAGGAAGTCTGGTTGGATGTCCCTGGGAGGAATCTTGCTTTGCATGATAGGTAAAGTACAATATGCCTCTCTTGAGATCAAGTTCATTCCTTACCTTTCCAACAGTTGTGAGATGGGAATTATTGGATGAAGTTAACGATGCGAAATGTTTGGCATTGCAGATCTCAAGCAATGTTTGCAGATCTTGGCCACTTCTCCTCTGATTACAATACGTAATGCATCGATCCTGCATTTCAGTTCCTATCTTACATCTGTTTCATTCATTATTTTGTTTGGACAAATCTTAAGTCGATCCTTGATTTTGCAGCTTGCTTTTACCATTTGAGTAGTCACTAAAGTTGCGGCGTTTTTGCAAAAATGCGCAGTGTGTAAGGTGGCTCGTGCTTGTCTTTGCGATTTTGGCGTCGGTGGTTGGAAGCCAAGCAATCATCGTGGAACATTCTCCATCATCAACGAGCGACCCACGAGTTGCTTCCTAGAGTGAAAGTCGTGCACACATCTGAGAACATTCATGGCCAGATTTACATCCCTGAGATCAACTGGCTGCTCATGATCCTTTGCGTTGCAGTAACTGTCGGATTTCGCAATATGAGATTTGAGCATTGCGTGTTGGGTGGTTCCGACCGGTCACGTATTTATGTGACATTCATTTTGTGACAAAAATATTTGGTTATACGATATATGAGACGTGAATCTTAATGAAACTGATTGTTCGTTTTATTTTTTACAAATTTTATCTTGTTTTGTATTTTACCGTAGCGTTAGCACGGACACTATACTAGTCTGTTTAATAAGGTGGTTTTGGCTAAAGCTTCTAGTCGTATGTGTTAACTTTTTCTGAGAAAAAAATAGATTAAAAAACTATCATATCGCCACGGACAATATAAAAGAACAAGAGAAAACCAAAAAAACTAAAAAAATCTAAAATAAGTCGAAACTAAAAGCCAATGCGTTTCAAGTGGCATTTGCCTTAAATAAACTGATAGAGAGAAAAAAAAGCCAAAAGGTGAAGCCGTTTAAAGCGGGGCTAAGTAAGCTTGATCATTAATTTTTATGATAATATATTAGTCAAAAGTATAAAAACATTATATTTCAAAAGTACTTATCATAACAATTTTAATAATACTATTTTCATATAATTAATCTAAATATGATTCGAAGGCAGTTTTTTTTGTTCCTCCTTTTCTTTCCGTTGCTTTTTAGTTGTTTATTTGTTTTCTTCCTTCTCGCCCATGTGAAGTTGTGACTTATGGCTGAAATTGCACTGCAGCGGTTGAAACTTTACTGTAGCTAAAGATGACTTATTTACTGTAATTAAATTTAAAAAATTAAAAATAGAAAAAAATATATTAGCTTATTACGGACAATGCGAATGAATACGGGAAAAAAGAACCAGCAAAAAGTTAAAAAAATCCAAAAATTCAGAAAATGACGAAATTTATAAATATTGAAAAATAAGCCAAAAACTGAAGCTGAAATGAACATGGCCTTGAAGCCGACCTTTTTCCACTCGTACGGGAGTCTTTCTACTATAAATAGGTCTAGCAATTGTGAAGCACTCTTCGTTATATAAAAATTTCATGGGGCATCCAAGCATCCATGGCCATAATTATGGTCCACGAACTAAGGCAAGATATTTTTCTTTTTTTTTTCAAAATTAGTAGGGTGGCATGTGCATTTGCATGGCTATATTTATATTAAAATTTATAATATTAAATAATATAATTTAGATATTTAAGAATGTATTTATGTATCTTATAGATTATTTAGATTTTTAAAGTATTATAAATGCTAAAAATAACAATAGAAGCTTGAAAAAAAACGTAATTTAAATATGAGCTATGATTAAAGAAAACCATTGAGCAGATAGTTGTTTGTGGGACGGAGAGCCCCACTCGTTTGGGCTTCGTCATTTGGTTTATTTTTCATTATTTCTAAATTTTGTCTTTTTCTGATTTTTTGGATTTTTTTAACTTTTTTACCGGTTCTTTTTTTCCTGTATTCATTTGCATTATACGAGATGGGTTAACATGTTTTTTCTATTTTAATTTTTTTAAATTTAATTATACCAAATAAATTACCATCAATTACAATGTAAAATAAATTAGCTACAATAAAAAAGCTATAAGTCACAGTCAGCACCCCTAGCTATCTTAGAAAATAAGATGCGATCTTGGGAACGAGCAAATTGGCAGCTGCACCGCACGTTGGAGTGTCGGGGGCAACTTGCTGCACGAAGATGTAAAAAAGCCAAAATGTGAGGCCGTGATCATTAATTTTTATGATAATATATTAGTCAAAAGTATAAAAAAACATTATATTTCAAAAGTACTTATCATAACAATTTTAATAATATTATTTTCGTATAATTAATCTAAATATGTTTCGAAGGCAGTTTTTTTTAGTTCCTCCTTTTCTTTCCGTTGCTTTTTATTTGTTTGTTTGTTTTCTTCCTTCCCGCCTGTGTGATTTGGAGCCGACCTTTTTCCACTCGTACGGGAGTCTTTATACTATAAATAGGTCTAGCAATTGTGAAGGACTCTTCGTTATATAAAAATTTCATGGGGACATCCAAGCATCCATGGCCATAATTATGGTCCACGAACTAAGGCAAGATATTTTTCTTTTTTTCAAAATTAGTAGGGTAGCATGTGCATTTGCATGGTTATATTTATGTTAAAATTTATAATATTAAATAATATAATTTAAATATTTAAGAATATATTTACGTATCTCATAAATTATTTAGATTTTTAAAGTATTATAAATACTAAAAATAACAATAGAAGCTTGAAAAAAAACGTAATTAAAATATGAGCTACGATTAATGTTTATGGGACGGAGAGCTACTTAAGCTAGCTTAGAAAATAAGATGCGATCTTGGGAACGAGCAAATGTGGCAGCTGCCCCGCACGTTGGAGTGTCGGGGGCCGGGGACAACCAGCGGGGCGCGATCAACATGGCTGCGCTACAGTGTTGCGGGCTTATTTGGCACTATTCATAAGTTTCGTCTTTTTCTGAATTTTTGACTTTTTGTTGAGCTTTTTTGCCGGTTCTTTTTTTCCCATATTTGTTTGTATTATACGTAATGGGCTAACATATTTTTTATATTTTTAAATTTTTTTAAATTTAATTATGCTAAATAAGCCTCACTACCATACGATGCTTTTTTCACCACTCAAGATGTTTTCAGCCATAAGCCATGAGCTTTTCAGCCGAACCGATCACCCTTGTTGCGCCTCCGATCTCCGTACCTTCATAAGAGCAATACAATAATATAGCCAACTAGTGGCTATAATATTTGTCTATTTCATCTATAGCCTTCAAAAAAATAGTTCATACAATAAGGGCATCTCCAATGGTCTGAGTCAGCTAGCTATATGCATGTACACATCAGCATATATCCTATGTGGAGAAAAGAGAGTATGCAAAAAAACCGAGCCAGCTCTTCCTTAAGCACTAGTCTATAACGCCAAACGAGGCAGCTTCTATAAATTCTGTGTGTGCATGTAAGCATCAAATAGCTATCCTTATAGATAGTTCTTTAGAGCAAGTTTAATAAGGCTGACTGTGCTAGCTATAAAGGAATCCATGTCAAGATAATCCTATGTGGAGGGAAGAGAAAAGAGAGAGAGAGTCAAGCGACTCCCATGCAAGAGTCGGAGCTATAGCACAGAAAAGAGGCGTTATCCATGCATGTACCAATAGGACTAACTGTTATACCCATGCATGTATTAAATGATCACACTATTAAATGATTGAGAGCTCTTGTGAAGACAACTTATAGTCAGCTTATTGTATAAGTTGGCTGCATCATTATCTTTTGATGACATGGAAATGTATTGGAGGTAGCAGCTATCTATACTATTAAACTTGCTCTTAGAATGCTAGCTTTAGTGTGTACTATATAAATGATGTGGAAGTCTTATAGTTAGTTGCTAGCTATAACCATTGGAGATGCCCTAAGGTAGCTATTACAATAACTATTTGGCCTTACGTGTAAGAGAGGAAAATGCATATTTTTACGTGCTATAGCTAGCTGTAATTTAGTAGCCAGCTTTCTTCTCTCTCTTCCTTTCTCTCTCTGCCACATAAGATTTGGTTGATATTATATTTGCTATAGTCTGTTAACTAAGTCTTATTGTACCTGCTCTAAGGTGGCCTCGTAGTTCATAGTTAGCGCACGCCAAAAACGATAAAAGGATTCCTCGACAAGCCACTGAAATTGCGACGTGGAGTATTGTTCTTTAGGAATTAGGACTCACCGCCATCAATGGAATCAAGTCCAGATCTGGATCTGGATGTGTATATATATACATGTGTGTATATATATGTGTGTGTATATGTGTATATGTGTGTGTATATATATATATATATATATATATATATATATATATATGTGTGTGTGTGTACATACATACATACATACATACACACACACACACACACACACATGTGTGTGTGTGTAATTATGGATGAAAGGTCTTAATCATAGAGCATGGACACCATGGTGCCCCTGTTATATATATATAGGAAAAATATCTTTTACACCCAGGTGTAGTTACACCCATCTCTAATATACCACCTAAACAAACTTAAAATACTCTTTTATCACTTGTATACTCATATACTAATTATAAGATACTCCAATGTGAACCACACGAAAAAATTGCAAGGAGACCATAGTTTTTAGCATATTTTGTAAATACCTTCATATACACACATAAAAGGAGTATGTCTATATATATATATATATATATATATATATATATATATATATATATATATATATATATATATATATATATATATATATATATATATATATATATATATATATATAAGGGCACCTAGGTGTCCGGACACCTAGTCTCCCTACCTTTGGATTGCTTTTAGATGCGTGCTAGTGTGATTGAGACTTTCCATCCATGATTAAGACTTTCCTTCCATGATTGATTTAGCATGCCTAATATATTACATACCATACATACCATTGCTCTAACACGTATATTGTAAAAATAACTAGGACTCTTTGGTGCCTGGACACCTATACCATCACCGCTCGATTGTGCTTTACCATTCGTGAAAAATTAGCGGGCTCATCCATTAATTCAACCCGTTAGGTAGGTCGATCTACGTTTGAATGGAAAAAGAACACCTTCCATGTATTCTAAGCCACGTTTGGATTAATGTGTATGGGTATGTACAATTAAGAGTATGAATGGGTATATACCTACAATGATATTAGTATTAGTGGACGTATCAACTAAATCCACTCTGATATTTGTATGAGTAGATGTTTTAGCTAATTCGGATAACATACGCTAGCTTGAATGGTCAACGACAAACGAACAACGTGGGCAGATCAGAGTGTGTTGACTTCTACTATTTTTATAGCATAGTACAGAATAAATTACAATAGCAAATTTGTAAAGCACGTTAACGGTGCAAAGGGAATTACATATTAAAATTTTCAGCTCCTTCAGGTAGCAATCGCTTGCTTGTATAGGTTGAAAAAGGCAGATCGCATAGGTAAAGGTGCATGTGTTGCCTTCAACGATTTTTGTTGCGCAGTAGAGAAAGAACTGTAGAGGCAAATTTATATGGCACGTAAGCGGTTAAGCTAAAAGTTTTATGTGAAATTTTAAAACCATTCTGACAACATATGCTAGCTTGTCACTGGTTTAGAACAACATACACACATACCCCAAATTTTCTGAGTGTTATTATAATTATCAAGTAATTCAAATTTTCTGGGTGTACTATTACGTACGCATATACCCTTGCGAAACATGTAACATTACATACGAACATACCCTAAATTTTCTGGGTGTTACTACTACGTACACACATACCGTAAATTTTCTTAGTGTTGTTATAATTGTCAAGTAATTCAAAATTTTCTTAGTGTTATTATAATTGTGAAGTAATTCCATTTTTTTGGGGTGTTACTATTACGTACGCACATACTCTTGCGAAATATGTACCATTACATACAAAATAAATTGCAGCAGCGGAATGAAGCACACAGGTGGGACCTTCAGGACATGCCCATAGGCAGTCAACTGGAGGTTCGCGACCTAGCCCTTAACACCTTCATCTTCTCTGCCAGCTTGTCCTGTCTTGTTGCTGAGGCGAGGTGATTTGATTCCTGATTCTGAATTTTGTCGCAAAAGCGAGAGTGAGCACTCCGACCCCGTGCTCCGCGAGCCAATACACAGAATGCAAATAAATAGTATGCATGGCTTAACAAAGAGTAAAGTCCATTACCAGTCCTTAAACTTTTTATGATGTGTCATCCCGGTCCATAAACTTTTAAAGTGTGTCATCCCGGTCCTTAAACTTTCAAAGTGTGGCAATTTCTTTTGAAAATCTATGGACCGGGATGACACAAAGATAAAAGTTCATCACTATAACTACATAGGATATTGCCACACTTTGAAAGTTTAAGGACCGGGATGACACACTTTAAAAGTTTATGGACCAAGATGACACAAAGATAAAAGTTTAAGGACCGTAATGGACTTTACTCCTTAACAAATGAGAGGCTCGGGTTATTTTTATTTGCCAAAAATCGCTTTTAGTAGCTTTGTTATTATTTAATCATAGTGTTATTGTTACTACCTAAAACTCCACTCGGCGATTGCCATAATTGACTTAATCCACCAAGGACACACTTACTTTACTGATTGCTGCCTAAGACTCCAAACAGCAAGAATCATCATTTACTTAATCCACCGAATATACTCTTTTCAAATTGATAGCTGTCTAAGACTCCAAACAGCGAGTATCATCACTTATACAATCCACCAATTATAGTCTTTCTATATTGATTGCTGTCTAAAACTCCAAACAGCTAGGATCATCTTTTATTTAGATCCACCAATATCTTTTATATTCTAAATTCCTATCAATCCAATCTTGTGGTTACTAATCATCAACTCTTCATTTCTAAATTCTAATGACTATCCAACATAATTGCTTTTAAATCCACCGAAATCATTCGCATCGGGACTTCCTAATAATTCAATCCTTTTGTTATTGATCCAAAACCATAATTTGTTCTCCCAATAATCAATCCTATTTTCTACTGTCTGTCTCTAAGTAATTCACTAGTATACATCCACCAAAAATATCAATGATCAAGTCTACGACTCACTAGATACATCCACCAAGAATATCATTGATCAAATTTATACTCCAATTATCATATCTCCAAACTCCCAAAAATTCAATTGACTCATCTAGTACTCGATCAAACCCTATTAATCTCATTATCGCCAATTTCTCCCAAAAATTGATCCAAAGAATTACCTTTGCCCTCCTAAAACTCCATAAATCATTTAAATCATCTATCTAGCCTATATATTCATTTAGACTCCAAATTATTTCTCCTAGATTTCACACTATCCTTTCCTTTTTATAATCGACATGAGTCCACCGATATATTTATGTTTTTACCATAAACTTCCATCTACATTACTCCCGACTCTATTTATTTCCCCATATATTTTATTTTGTGAGAAGAGAAAACATTTTACTTTCCTGAGACCTAGCAGTTTTGAACAAAAACATAATGTTCAAGAAAATGCAATAATAATAGTGATCCAGATTCCATCCACCATTACATGACATCCGCACCATATAGCATCTTTCAGTGTTATAGCCGCTTAACTTACCACTGGGACGACACCCAGGACAACTCAAATCAGGGCTTTCCGCTGCCCTCCACTTTTCCATCCCACCCACAAAATATTTTGAAATAGAACTATATCTGGTTAAGTTCCCATGTCCGCCCTTGACCGTGGGCACGCTATTCGAATAGTTTTGACTCTGCAGAGTTTGTACACTTTCACCACAAGAGACGATCAACCCGTTGCCCCACACGATTCCTTAGTCGTGTGGTTGAGCGAACCATCACGATGGATCGCTCAAAGTATCTCGCCCTTCCATCATTTCACCCTATGGGTCACTCCCACTTGCGGTGGGTCCCATACGTTGTGCGGGATGTTCTCCTTCTGAACGTCTAGCAGCTGGCTACTCCCCTGCTAGCCCGCCACAGCAGAACTTCACCCTCTGTGAGTGTCCCATTCAAGCCGTCTCGTAGACAGCCGCTTGCACTACTCCTCCACCCTCTCCTGGAAGGATGACTTTCGGGGTTTGGTACATCTACTAAGCCAAGCTATACTTTACAGACTTGTGGTTGTACTGTTTTACACAGGAGGTCATGACAAGATTCAGTCCTTAATGGTATCTGGGCGGTCTACCACTAACTATTTTGTGCTTCCACTGCACCACACACACATACCCTCGAACCATCCGCCCAGATATTTAAGCAAGTTGAGGTTTTTGGGAACATAAAATAATCATACCAACATATACCAGTCATTACCACCATGACTGCCCAACCAAATTTTCTCATGATTAAAATGACAATGATATTTTGAGGCATTTCAGCGCCCCGAATATCTATGCAGTACTAAGCATGGTGTATAATTAGGGACTTACTTTTGAAAAGTTACCATTATAATTTTGCTAGGGCGACAAGGTTCACACATTCAAGTATTTCAAAGGGGGTGTAATATTATGCAAGGCAAATAATGGGCATATAACTAGAATCTTAAATTAAACATGTATTTGCATATAAAATAACAGCGTGCAATTTGATAATTTAAAACAAAGTAATTTGCAGAAAACATAGGATCAACATGATCAAAGTATTGACTCGCCTGGCGCGGTTTGCCGCGGTCTTTAGTTCACACAATGCTTTATCTTGATATTTTGGTCTCTATCTTCACTTTGAGCTTGATCTTGCTTGATCCGTTGAATCTTCACGACTTCCAATTTCTAATTACGCAACAACGACTGAATCCAAATAAAAGCAAATAACTCAAAAGATCCAAATAAATCCAAATAAACTTAATTTAGTGTTTATATGAGTTACTGGGTGGTTCGAGTGATTTGAGGCAAGGTCTGTGGTGGGGTACGATGACTTGATTTTATTGATAATACCTTTTATTATTCTTGTATTTATCAAGGAAATTTCATGAACCACGCTAGACCTATGGGTAGATGTAAAACTGTAGTGGGGTGTAGGGTTTTGCCTTGTCTAGCGTTAGCTTTTAGAGTCAGGACATAAGTTATATACTCGATGTATACGATTTCTGGTTTCTCAAATTAATCTTATAGCACATACTTTTAGCAATTCAAAATGTATTATTTTAGGTCAAGTTAATATTACCTTGTTCACTAAAATACAAGTTGGTAAGATTATTTTAATTACCGCTGATGTAGGGATTTTAGTAGATATGTCAACATGACTTTTAATTAAAGAGGCTCGTCAGATTAAGTATCGTAGTTACTCTGTGTATACTTTAGTTATTATTAAGGATAAATAATTATCCAAACCATTTAATTAATTATATACGAGCTAATTCAAATTTAAATCTTTAAATAATCCCATTTACATTCTATTTAAATTTTATTAGCTTCTATTGATTATTTCCTAAATCTATCTTCAATATTATTATTGAAAAAGAGCTACAAAAGTTAAATAACAAAAATGTGGGAAAAATTTGCAGCCGACTAGGATCGAATACAAGCCCTGAGGGCTCTGTGCTTCACATGCGCGCGGGTAGCCTAGTGGGCAGACTTGTATGACTGATAGAGGAGGGGTATTTCTCCTTAAGAGGTAGGCTATGGCAGGAGCTCAAAACAGAGCCTAATGGCGCCGGCGGGGAGAAATATTACCGGCGGCGAGCGGCGACCGAAGGGAATTGGGAAACCGCCAAAATGGATTACTAGGAGGGTATGTAGGCCTAGGGGCGGTGGTGTAAGACGGAAAGGTGTGAGGCGGCTCGGGCGGCGATGGGAGCGACCGGCGGTGAGGGTGGAAAGGGGCGGCGGCGGTGGCGGGGAAGAGGCATCAAATCGGTGCGTGTCTGAGCATGTAGGGAGTAGTGGGAAGCTCACCGTGCGGTCAATTGGACCGGAGGTGGTCTGGAGTCAGTTGGCGGCGTGAGGCGGAATCGGGCGGCGGAGGCGCACGACGCCGGCGACGTACGGTCCACGGGAGGCGCGGGGGAGACCTGGGTTAGCTTTGGGATGTTCTGAGGATGGTGTGGGGAGCGGGAATCGGGTTCTTGTGGTGGGAGTCGGCTGGGAGAGGGACGACCGGAGCTGGAGAAGAGGATGGGGTCGCCAGCGATTAGATTGATTCGGGCTCGATTGCTTTCGGAAGATTGAAGAGGGAGATGTAGCGAAGCGGATGGAATGGTGCCCGGCTTTTATAGGCGGCGGAGCACGGCTATCCACGCAGCTGCGGCGCGCACGCCGGGACAGCGGCGCGCGCGTGTGGCGGTGGCGGCGGCGCGGCCGGGCGGCAATGGCGGCGGGGTATGGCCGCGCCGACCGAGGAAGCTCGCACGTCGGCCGTGTCCCGCGCGCGTGAGTCTCACGGCTTTTGACCGGAGCTCGGACGGTGGGGAGTGAGCGGGGGAAAAAGATAGAGGAAAGGGAGGCTTCTGACGACTCGGGTCCACCCGCCAGAAAGAGGGAAGAGGCGCGGGGGCGGGGTCCGCATGGCAGCGGGGTGGGCGAGGGAGTGGGCTAGGCTGGCGTGGCGCGCGCGCGAGGCTGGGCCACGGAGTGCGCGCCGGCCGGGCCGTCTGCCACGCGCATGCAGGCGGAAGTGGGAGAGGGGCTGGGCCGGATTTGGTGGCGGCCCGCTTTCTTTTTCTTATTTCTTTTATTTTTAGTTTAGGCATTTGTATTTATATACATGTATATAATTCCAATTTATTTGCTCTCTTTCTTGCTCCTCTGAATGTCTGTACTTTCTATTTAACATAAATTTTATAGGTGTCATATTTTATTATGTACACATATACTTATATATATATATATATATATGTATATCCATATTTGTTGACATTTTTAATGTATTTGCTTCCTTGTTATTTATGTCATCAGAATTAAGGTTTTATATTTTTAGGCCAATTCTCTCCCCACCTTTTCTGGATCATCTTTTCAGATTCTTATTTTAGATTCTAGCTCTCTAGTATTTTAAACATGTTTGCTTCTTCTTTAACTTTGTGGAACCTTCATCAAATTTTTAGGAAAACCCATAACTCCAAATTCAAATAAAATTCATTGCAAAATAATTCATATGATTAAAAAATTTAAACTCAAATTTTCGGATGTTACATATACTGTAGAAAACAAAATTATGCTTAATTACCTAATCTGTGATGGATATGCAACAAACAAAATAATCATCGTGACTAAAAAGAAACATATGAAACCATCGAGATTACACCGTTGCCTCCTTTCCAAATGAACAAAACTATAGATGCCCATAATCATATATACCATACATACAAAACTATAGAATTTTTTGTACGGATAATCCATTTTTATTCGAAATTACATAAATATACCCGCGGGAAAATTTTTTACAAAATAGGCTCCAGTCGCCTAATGATTGGGTGACTGGAGCCTTTCGCCCAACTAGACCGCGACACAATATCTGTCGCTGCACAGTGGAGCGATTGTATCTAGTCGCTCTTCCGTACGGCGACTTACATGTTGTCGCCGTTTCGTTAGGCGACTAGCATGCAGTCGCCATCCCATTAGGCGACTGCATGTAGCCCCCGTGATTGTTTTAGATTTTGTGAATTTTGTAAAGTTCAACGGGTAAAAAAATATGGTGAAGTTGTAATAAAAGTTTATGTTCATTGTATATTGTAGGTGCGTAAAAAGTTTTAGAAACTTTTTTTTATGAAAGATTGAGTAGAGAACGATCGATACATACACTGTTAAGTGAGATAGTTTATGTGCGGAGAAGAGATGATAGACTGATGTAAATTTAAATAAACTTTATAATATAACTGTGAGTAACATGCCGCATATTTTTTCATTACATGCATAACATATATAGCATCTGCAGCACGCCTCACTCGCCACCCTGGTGTGCCCCGTCACCGCGTCCGCGTCCACGGGGCTCCGAAAAAGTAAAATGAGCAGGAGGGTGTCTATCCCGCCCCTGCGCTGGTGGAGTCAGCTGCACCTCTGGCTATGTGCCCTCCGGTGCACCGGGGAGGGCACTGCCAGAGAGAACCTCCGGTGCTGCGTCGGAGAACTGCCCAGGCCACTCCGCGAAAAACTGGTCCACATCGTCCTGGGCCAGGGATATCGTTAGTTCATTGCATGTCTTCTTGGGATAAAAACGAGATCAGACGATGCGTACCCGTACCTGACGCCATCGAGGTAGGAGGAGGGGCGTGCACCCCCTGCGTGTGGAAGGGGATGTGCGGAGGATGCGTGAAGTGAGGTGGTGTAGGAGGCTGTGCCCAGGCTGAACCCCCTGTCTGCTCCGGGTGAGGTGGTGGAGGACGTGTCCACGTACTACCTCCGGAGTAGTGCCACGCTGGTCGGGGTGGCACTGGTGGACGAGCAGTCGGAGCGGTGGGCGTGGAGACCGCCGGTAGCCTCGTGCACGACAGTAGGCTAACAATACGTCTACACCCCTCGTGCATCCGACGCGCAAAGCTGACGCCCTCCTCATGGGTCAGCTGCGCACCAGTGGCGACCCTCTCTAGTAGTGAGCCGGAGTCAGCCCATAGGGCAGCACCGACGTCAGCCTGGATACAAAGACATGAAATGGTCGATCATCAAAACGACATTACCATTTGGGAATCTTTGAAATGACATGTAACGTACCGCGATGTTAGCGTCGCGCGAAGTGCGCGGGGTACGTGTCCGTCGGAGCGGCGACAGGTGTGGCAGGCGGGTCTACGACATATACGAGCCTGGTACGGGTCCGCGCCTGGTACCAGCGCAGGTACTCCGCGTACTCGCTGCTGTCATACGGGCGGTCCTCCTCCACGCGGTCGTTGAGCGCACCCTCCCACTGCTTGACCCAGGGCTGCATCCTCGACGACCAGTCCGTGCCTCTTTTAATTCCCTTCGCGCTGTGCCTGCGTACAGAAACATTACGTAATGTGAGTATTTGCGAACACAGTAGTAAGTATGTACATATTTAGCACGAACGATCACTCACGCGTCCACGTTCCGTGGAAGCGATGGTCCGAATGGTACAGAAAGCGCCTGGCATAGCCCAAACCGCCGCATGACTCTCTGGGGCGCGTAGTCCTCCACATAGATAAGGTAGACGAGCTTCCGGCGGGTGAGCCAGAAAGCCCAGTCACGCGAGCAAAGTGTGGACAGCCCGTTAGGAGCACGGGCCTGCACTGCCGTATCTGCGTACGGCTCCCAGCGCACGTCGTCGGCTGTGAGGCGGTCGAACTGCTCCACAAAGGGCTGGTACGCCCGCGTTACCTGCACGTGCGCAAACTATACCTGCAAGAAAGACAAGTTGTTTAGTACGACGATCATCAATAAGAAAGACATAGTTGGCTGTGATAATACTTACTCGTCGACGGCACCAGAGAGAACCCATCATCGGCCAGTCGACGTCTCCCCCTGGATACATTTCGGCTCGTACGGACCCATGTCGTCTAGTACAAGTCGTCCGAGGCTGAAGTGCTCGAACGACCACAACTGCAGCAGCAGGGGACAGCCCGTAAGGATCGAGTTCGCCTTGATCCTCGTGCACGCATCGCACAGGGTGCGGTACACCATGGCAAGTACGGCCAATCCCCAGCTGACCTGGGGGGCTCGCCGTCAGCGATCGCCCTCGCATAGGCGATAAGGCGCGCATCCACCGAGTTGCCGTGGCTGGTGGTGAAAAGCACCCAACCAAACAGCCACAGCACGTACGCCTCCAGGTGGTGCGAGACCTGGTAATCGTCTGTGTGTGGATCCATGCGCTCCACCTGAATGCAAACAAGTTGTTATTAGTATGTAATAGCACAAATAAGAGCTTCGAAGACACGATCGATTTGAAAAACCACATACCGTGATCGTGCGAGCCACCTCAGCGTCGGCCCATGGGTCTGATCCTCTCCGAAGATGTGGTGGGCATCGCCCGGTGGAACGACCCCCTGGAATCTGGCGAGCAGGTCAGCGCGCCACTCGGCCGGGGCCTCTGGTAGGAAGGCAGCACCTCCCGCGATCGGAAGGCCAAGGAGCAGGGACACATCCTGCAGCGTCGGCGTCATCTCCCACTACAAGAGATGTGTCATTTTGTGACATATATGGCATGACAAATGGTCTAAATGTCACTAAATCATCTAGTTTATGACGTTTTTGTAGAGGTAATTTGGCTTAGTGACAAAAAAATATGAATGTCACAAAAATGTCATGATGCAAGTCTAAATCAATGTAGTGACAATATTTGTTGTGTCATTAGGGCTACTTTACGAACGTCATAAATTAATGACAAAACCGGTGTGTTAGAAATTATTATATATCCATGTAGTGACAATATTTGTTGTGTCATAGGGGCTACTTTGCGAATGTCATAAATTAATGACAAAATCAAAAGTCACAAATTATTATATTGAATTATTTAAACCATCATTTTCCTTGTTGGCATACGGCCCACCTGTCAAGATAGGTCCCACCGCCACGTGGCCCAACCAACTGTTTTTTTAATGAGCTTGCTTAGTAGGTCTGCTATCCCACTGATATAGTGACATTTGTGCTTGCAATTATATATTTGTGCTTTTTCAGAAATTTTCTTAGTGTCCGTCCTTTCTCAATTGACATGCGTTATTTTTATATATAATTATCTGTCATTTTACCCTCATATTCTTCGCATTTTGAGATCATTTATCATCATTTACACGTTTTTCAATAATTAATTGCTCAATTTGGATCATTTTACATTTTTTTGTACTTTTCCACAGGCCGGCGCGATCGAGGCGCATAAATGACAAATTAGGCATTCTAGGGCTGCTCCGTACAAATGTACGCGTCGACACGAGTGCGTAGAATCTTTTCACGATGAAATCGGAGTTTCCAAGGGCCGGAACGGAAGAAGTCTCATTGGGAGAAGGATCAATTTGTAAACCCTAGAAACCTGGAGGGCTAAATCGTAGAACTACCAACTTCTCCCCATTCGGCCATATGACCTAGCCGCCGCCAGCAAGAACTTGAGCCCGGCTTCTCTTCTTCCTTCATCCCCTTCTCCTCCTCCTTCAACCCCTTGCTCCTTCTCCACCCGCGCCTCCTCTCTACTCCACCTTCCTCTACCTCACCGCCGCTCCTCTATTCGCCTCCCCTCACTGCCGCCATCTCCACCGCTCCTCCACCTCCGCGCCACCACGGCCGCCGACGAGGCCGAGCCTCTCTCTTCCTCTCTCCAACCGCGCCTCCTTGCCTCTCTCCGCCGCTTCTCCGGCAGCTCTCCCCTCCGCTCTCAGCCGCCTCCCTGCTCCACCGCGCCGCCACCATATCCCCCTTCCTTACCGACCTCGCCTCCCTTCTCCACTAGCCAAACCAACCGCGCCGCCCCTCTCTTCCACCAATCGCGCCGCCCCTCTCCTCTTGCCCGACCTCGGCGCCACCCCTACCTCTCTCCGCCGCCTCTACTCCCTACTCCCTTCTTCTCCACCGCACCTCCTCCATCCCTTCCACTGTGCCTCGCCGCCACTTCTACATCCGCGCCGCCGTCCTTATCGGCTCCTCCTTCAGATCTGCCTCCCCGACACCCTTTCCTTCTCCTCTGCAGCCACCGGTCTTCCCAAATCTTCCTGATCCGAAGCCCTTCTCCGCCACCTCTCTCCACTGCTCCTCCGGGCCTCCTCTTTGCCCCACCTCGGCGCCGCCGCTCTTCGGTTACCACCGGCGATTGCCGCCTTCACCACCTCCGGCGCCGATCGCACCGACCGCGCCACCACTCCACCGACACCGAGGACGGCGACCTCTTCTTCATCTTCTCCGACGTGTGCTCCTACGCCGGCGTCTCCACCGCAACCGACGGCATCAACCCCTGCTTCCTCTTCAACATCACCAGCTTGCACCCCTTCGGCATCATCTCTGCACCTTCTTCCTCCCGGTTGTCTAATTCCTTCCCCTTTATTTCTTCAGCTCTTAATTTCTATTACTCAGTTAAGTGATAATTACCATTTACACTGTGGATGTTGACTTGTGATATGTGATCTGTGTTATGGAATTATGCACTGTGATGGATGCTTGTGCTCACTGTGAAATGTTATTTGTGATGTATGCATGTGATCTGAGAATTTGTGATTATGCTCTGTTAGTTATTTCCTGTTTGCTCAATGTTCATGTTGCAGTAGTTTAATACTAGAATTTATGTTTATTTGTTATCTACTATGGTGCCGTGATCTTGTGTTAGTCATTTAATTGTATCTGTGATCATTGTTAGTACCTGTGAAGGTTTGTGAGCACGATTTAGCTAGCCGGCGCCCGTCTCCTTCACCTTGCTGCTGCAGAGATGCAATCTAACTATCATAAAGATGTATCAAATTGCTATTATTCTGAGAAATGGATCATTGTTGTTGTTCATGACTTGTCAATATGAAATAGCTAACTTTATCAATATTCAATTTGGTTCATAAATATTATATATGAAATAGCTGGAGCCCAATAAGGGCCTAATCTGTTTTAGTAAATTCTTTTGCTGTTTGCATATTGATCAACCTACACAGTGATATGTTTACATACTACATGTGTTCTAGAGAGGCATGCTGATTTGTTTTAGTGCTATGAATTTTTGTAGATACAAATATATCTATTCTGGTTACTTGTTTTCCTATTTGCATGTAATTTCAGAAGCAAAATGTATGTTCAGAGATCCATGAGCTTGAGAGCGAACTACATGCTGAGAAGGCAGGAGCAGCAGAGCTTCGAGCACAGATGGGTAATCTGCAGAAGCAGGTAGAGGATCAGAATGATGCAGCAAGGAAGCATGCAGAAGAAACTGAGAAGCTGAGGAAGCAAGGAAGTGAGATCCAAGGCTTCCTTCGTTCCTTGTTTGGCAGCAAATTTGCATCATCTGATTCTGAGTAGTAAGCTCTCAAACTTAGGCTATAGATGAAATTTTGGTGGCTAGAGTTATCATTTTGATATGGATACCTGTGATGAGGTTGAGACAACAACTATATGTGTTTTGAATTTGTGTTGAGACACCAACTTTATGTGTTTTGAATTTGGTGATGCATGAAATGCTTGATATTTAATATCGACTGATTTGATTTGAATGTGTGTTGAGACAAAGAACTATTTGTGCATTTTGTTGGATGGTTTGAATGTATGGGCTGATAAAAATATATGGGCTCAAATTTGTGGGTTGAAAAAAATATGGGCTGCAATCATAAAAATGGTACCCATTGGGCCGAGAAAAAATAGCCCAATTCTCGCTTTAGCCCAAATAATTTATGACGTTTTTAAATCGCCACGTCGTGACATAACATTTTATGACGTTTCTAAATCTGCCACGCCATCCGCCACGTAAGCATTTTTATGACGCTTTAAAATCTGCCACGCCGCGCCACGTTAGCATTTTTATGACGCTTTTATATCCGCCACGCCGGCATTTTTATGACGTTTTAAATCTGCCACGCCGCCATGTCAACATTTTATGACGTTTTTTTATCCTACGTGGCAGCTGCCTACGTGGCAAGGCCTAGGATTTTGTGACATAAAACAAATGTCATAAGTTATTGTGACATTAAAATGAATGTCATAATTTTTGTGCCACGGGACAAACAAGTGTCATTAAACAAATTTGTGACGCTCATTTTTTGACATAACGATTTTCGTCACACAGATGTCATAAAAGGTGAATTATGACATAATTTTAGATATTATGACATAAATGATATGTCAAAAAATGGCACTTCTCTTATAGTGTCCCCGAATGGGAGGTGGAATGTGTGCGTCTCCGGCCGCCAACGGTCCACCAAAGCCGTCAGCAGGGAACGGTCGAACGGGAAGCGTCGTGATCGATCCCCGGCCGCCTTGTCCCCACCCGCCTCGTCATCCTCCTCCGTGGCCTGCACCATCCGGGCAAGAGGGAGTAGCCCTGCATCCCGCAGCCTGCAAACAAAATGAAGATCAGCACGGAACGTTCTTACGGTTGCAGTAAACGCTGGCGTAGTGCAAACCTGGCAGTCCAACGAGGGTCGAGTCTCTAGGCCACGCGAGGTGTGCGTGTCCGGACCACTCCCAGCTCAGTCGGCTCCGTGCTCCCCGGTGGCGGCACACGACGGGAAGCGCGATAAGAGCGGTCCACGTGCTCATCCAACAGCGCGTACCGCCACTCGGAGTCATGTCCAGCACAAGTCATACCTGCAAAATTTGTACAATAATTTCAACATTAAATTTTGTACATCTAAATTTTCTACATCTAAATTTGTACACTACATTTTCTACATCTAAATTTGTACACTACATTTTCTAAATTTCTAAACTAAATTTCTAAACTAAATTTTATAAACTAAATTTTCTAAACTAAATTTCTAAACTAAATTTTCTAAACTTAATTTCTAAACTAAATTTTCTACATCTAAATTTGTATACTACATTTTCTACATCTAAATTTGTACACTACATTTTCTAAATTTTCTAAACTAAATTTTCTAAACTAATTTTCTAAACTAAATTTTCTAAACTTAATTTCTAAACTAAATTTTAGAAACTTAATTTCTAAACTAAATTTTCTACATCTAAATTTGTACACTACATTTTCTAAATTTCTAAACTAAATTTTCTAAAGTAAAGTGCTAAACTAAATTTTCTAAACTAAATTTTCTAAACTTAATTTCTAAACTAATTTTCTAAACTAAATTTTCTAAACTAAGTTTTCTAAATGAAATTTCCAAACTAAATTTTCTAAACTAAAATTTCTAAACTAATTTTCTAAACTAATTTTCTAAACTAAATTTTCTAAACTAATTTTCTAAACTAAAATTTCTAAACTAATTTTCTAAACTAAATTTTCTAAACTAAATTTTCTAAACTAAATTTTCTAAACTAATTTTCTAAACTAATTTTTCTAAACTAATTTTCTAAACTAAATTTTCTAAACTAAATTTCTAAACTAAATTTTCTAAACCCTAAACTAAATTTTCTAAACTAAATTTCTAAATAAATTTTGTAAACTAAATTTCTAACACTAAGAAAAATATCTGAAAATCACGCTTTCCCTCTCCGCTTCCCCTCCTCTCCCTCTCCTTCTCCCTTCTCTTCTTTCCCTTCTTCCCCTTCTTCCTCTCTTCTTCTCCTCTCCTTCCTCTCGCGCGGCCGAACGAATGAAAACAGTAATGCCGAAGGAATGCGGCCGGCGGCCGAGCATCGGGCTTTATATCACCTCCAGTCGCCGAACCGTTTGGCAACTGAATTTCAGTCACCCAACGGTGGGGCGACTGCGTTGCAGTCGCCAAACGGTTCAGCGACTATAATAAATCGCTGAACGGTTAGTAGATTTCTTATGTGTCGCGGTCTGGTTGGGCGAAAGGCTCCAGTCGCCGTCGCCTAACCATTAGGCGACTGTAGCCTATTTTTGTAAAAAATTTTCCCGTGGGTATATTTATGTAATTTCAATAAAAATAGATTATCCGTATAAAAATCTAAAACTATAGATATGGAATGCTATATGTACAGTTCTTACCATTCTTAATGAAATGATTGACATAATCAATGCACATACCTAATTCACAAACCACGTCAATAGATCAAGGGGCAGACATCTAATGCACATACTAATACACAAATCACGAGATGCATTAAATTGTTCTGTGCGTCAAAATATTCTGCCATATGTGAATGAGACTAAATAAGGTAGCAGTGCACATCACGGATGCAATAATTATCTTGATTTGTGAATGATCCTATTATGCATGCTTTTCCACTTTCTATATCAGTAATACATACCGGGTTTACCAGTTATTTCTCATACCCAATACAGACACTCACACGCACACATCTTAAAGCCATCCAATGGTTATGAGGTTTGGTGCATGCCCTGACACCATGGTACCCCATTTCAGCGTCCTATACACACACACACATATACATACACATACATATATATATATACACATATATACATGCGCGTGTATACATACATACATACATACATATATATATATATATATATATATATATAGATATCTATGTATATATATACACCAAATTTTTACAAGTAATATTCAGAAACAATTTTAGTATTCAAAAGTAATTACTGTTCAATTATTCATAACTTCTGTAAAAATAATAAAAATAATTACTGTTCAATTGTATTATTGAGAATTTCTGTAAAAATTTTAAAAGTAACTTTTATCAGGATCTTGCAAGTTGGCGAAACCAACAAAACATCCGGTATTGCAACAGTGTTGTGACAATCCTATTCAGTACTCACCATATTTCTTACTAAATTTGCTTCAGAAGTAGCGAATCTTTCTCTAAGTTTTCTTAGTCATAATCATATGGGATAAATTTTTATCGTCACACCAGGCAGTTCTACCCGAAGGGAACACTTCACTATGGCTTCTAAGTTCTCCCCTCATATCTCTAAGTGCTGGACTTGAGGTTGAGGTTGGGATGTTTGGGATGTCTCACCACGCTCCGCACCTCCGAGATATATGGTATATTATCTTGGTATGGGATAAATGTGATACCATCTTCATGTATAATTGTGGTCCAATGAGTGTTGTAAGAATCCTAGACCGATTATCATATCATCATTTATCATTGATAAATCTCTTATTGTAATTTTGTCTATTATGTATTTTGTGCCATTTATATACATTTCAATATTATAGGCCAATTGGCTATGGATCTTCTTTATTCTGACATGTCTGTTGATATTTCTGCCTTATTATCCTGTATCGTGTGCACTATGTCAGGACATTTTATAAAATATTTGTCATGGATGATATTTTTTGTACAACCTACAACCTGTATCTACTAATGCTAGTATTTTATAGGAAATATTTGACTTCAGTTTTACTTTTACTGAGATTTTTATTTCTAGTATTTCTTTAAAAGGTAACTTGACTATATATTTACTTCCAAAACTAGTTATAACATCTTTTAACTGAATCATCCTGGTCCCTTTTCTTTCTTTTGATATTATAGCCTGTTCTTTAAACTCAGTATTTTCTATGACTTTAATTATATCTTCAAATAGAATCCATCTTCTAGTAGAACTTTTCTTGCTGGTAATTTGATTATGGTACCTACAAATAGCTTCACAATCTGTCCTTACTGTGAATTCTTTAAAGCCTAAGTACAACCTGAAAGTGTTTATTGCATTGATTATTGCTAAATTTTACTTATCAGTGTTAAGCTTATAACTTCCAGAGGCATATCTACAAATTTTCTCTTCTGTTTTTGATGAATATTTATTATATTTTTGCTTTAGTATTGCTCTCCATCCTATCTGGAAAGCATAGGTTTCAATGATAAAATAATTATCATCTAGTGGTAATTCTAGGGGTTTCAAATCTCTAATTAACCTAACTAATTTAACGTCTTCGGAATTAAAGTATTTTTGACCATTCTTTCTTAACTTAGCATATAAAGGCCCGGCTAATTTTGCTAAGTTTTCTATGTAATTTCTAGCATAATTTACAATTCCTAGAAATTGTTGTAATATTTTCTTATCATTCATAGTATCAGAGAATTGTAAAATCTTCTTTGCTATATGGTCTTGTAAATAAATCTTTCCCTCTCCTATATATACCAGTATGAATTCTTAATTTTCATTAAATATATTTTGCATCTTTCCTAGGAATAATGCTGGTGCATTCTTTAATCCTAAAGGCATAACAAGCCATTCAAAATGTCCCTGAGGACATGTAACTGTTGTCCATTCTATAGATTCTTCTGCCATCTTTACTTACCAAAAACCAGCTTTTAAATCAAATTTAGAAAAATATCTACTTCCTTGTATCATGTTAATCCATTCTTGTTTATTTGGAATATTATAGGCATCATCTATTGTATTATCATTTAATATTTTGTAATTAATGACCATTCTTGACTTATCTCTGACTATTTCAGAGTGATTTCTAACTATAAAAGCAGCAGACCTATGCGGACTTCTACTTTCTCTTATAGCTACTAACTTTAGTATTTTTTCTATGTGCATTTTAAATTCGTCTATGTCTTTTGGAGTAGCTTCTATAGGACATGTTTTAATTATATATTCCTGATTTATTATATGTATTTTACATATAATAGAATTCTTATCCCAATGCTTCATAGGTATCTCTCCAATTATTTGAATATCCTCCAACCTTTGAATGATTTTTTCTATATCCTTTTTAGATTTAATATCTCTATACCAATTTGGTGAGAATGATTGTAATGCAAAACATTCAACATAGGAATTTAATGTGTAGTATACTTCTATATTTTCACTAAGCTCTTCTTCTATGTTTATTACAGGTATATATATATATAGGAAATATATATATATATATATATATATATATATATATATATATATATATATATATATATATATATATATATATATATATATATATATATATATATATATATATATATATATATATATATATATATATATATATATATATATAATTTTAATGTATAACTAAATTCGATATAGTTTGTACTATAATTTACCTATAGACTTCAACTTAAAAAGTGCACCGTTTAAAATGAAATTACTATGAAAATACATTTCCAGCAGAATATAAATTACTATGAAATTACTATTTATAATTAAGTATTATCAAAATACATTTCCAGTAGAATATAAATGATATAAATTGTATATAAACATGTAGTTCTACTATGTCATTTATACAAGAACATATATTTATCATATGAACTAAAATCACAGCTGGAATTACCATGTAAAACATTCTCATGAACATTGAAACAGCTAGCATATAGTAGGACTTTTGATTATTGATTAGAGCTCTCAGATGTAGGGTTACACAAGACATAATATTGGCTGTCCCACTACTGTGGTCTATACTCTTCACTAATTGAATATGATAAGTGGGATTCAAGCTTGAGCTCTCAAGAACACTTTGGCAATCTTAAATTCAGAACAACAAAGATAAACCTTCAACCAGCAAACAGACAGAGCCAATGTAATCACCAAACAACACCTAATTTTGCCAAAATAACTTGATATACTAACAGAGAAAAGATCACAAATTTATCAAGTTATGCAACAAGCCAAATTGGCTAACAGAGGTGTATGAAGCAAGATTACAGTGTATGTAAATTCCGAAACAAATTAACTGTAGAACAGAGAGCCAATTAACAACAGCAACAATGATCTAGAGCTTAAGTTTAGACATTCAATCTCAGTATTAGACCACATTTATCCTCATCGAGCTTACATTCAGCCACAAGCAAACTATGTCTCCCAGTACTAGAGCATGTAATAGAGACAAATGAACTAGCACAGCTCACATAGTTTACAGTAAGAGGAGCAGAAAATTCACGGTGCAAACGGCACTCAAAGCCGTCCAAAAGCGAATTAAGCCGGTGAAGATCAACAAGAACCGAGCAAGGCATACCTAAGGGTGCTGTCCCAGAAAACCTAGCACCCCTCTGTGCTGCCGCAGAAGAAGAGTGTGGTTGATGGAGATACAATGCCCACCTTTGCCTTCAGGAAATCCCCAATCCGACAAAGCTGAGGTGAAGGGGACGTCGCACAAGAACAAGAGAAGCACCGGTCAAGTGCGTCTCTTTGCCGAGCACCAGGGACCTCAAACCACCACCAAGACCAGCAAATACCAGCCAAGAGGAGGTTCCAGAGGCAAAAACCAGGACCACATCGAGAGGAAGAAGAAAGAATGGAAGAGAAAGGACTCACGCTTTTTCGATACATCTCACGGAAGGAGGCGGCCTGCTTAAATAGCCGAGAGCTGAAGGGAAAGAGGAGAACGGTGAGGTGGTGTTCAACAGCTGGAGCCGAGGCTCCCGATCCACAAGTGTCGCCAGCTCCCCTCTTCTTCTGCCGAAACTACCGTCGCCTCTTCTGGGAGACCAGATCTAACGAGAGAGCTGCACGGAAGACCAGATCTGGCGCGGACGCCCGCTACAAGAGCCATCGCCATCCACCCAAAGCCGCTGCCTCGAAAGAGAAGCGCCGATCGAGATGCACCGAGAGGAGATTAGGTCTCCCTTATCCCTTTCGTCAGAGTTTCAGTTGAATAAAGGAAAGATATTTTTTTCAGAGTAACAAATTAATGATGTGCATACTTGAGACTTGATTTGCAACATCGATCTTAGTTGCAATCAGTTAGTACCTGACTAGTTTGCATTTGCTTCTTGCCTTGTTCTACGCGTTGGTCGGTTTCCCTTCCCCGTGTCCTTGTATGCATCACACGTGCACACCTGTACCATGATAGTAATGAGTGGTGCTACGACTTGTCTCCATTTGCTAGCGAGCAGAGCGAGGAGGAGCAGCGCCTGGTGATCCAGCTGCAGGCCAAGCACGGCAACAAGTGGAAGCGCATCGCCGCCGAGGTCCCCGGCCGCACCGCCAAGCGCCTCGGCAAGTGGTGGGAGGTCTTCAACGAGAAGCAGCACCGCGGAGACGCGCGCAGCCCCGACGACCCCATGCTCATGGCCCCGGCACTGGTGCTGCCCCCGTGGCTCGCCACCGGCTCCAGCTATAACAATATAGCTGCAGGAACAAGGATGACCCAGCTGCTGCACCTCCCGCCCTCGCTATCCATCATGCTGAGTCTCGCGTCATCCGTGCCCTGATCACCACAGCCGAGCTGCAACGAGGCGCTACTGCAGGTGGTGGACGTGGGGCGTGTAACGCGCCCGTTTCCAGGGGTTCCTAGACCCGGTATTCCGCAACTACCTAAGCATGGCCAGTTACGGAGCGTCGAGCAAGAGAATATCATCATAAAGATGCTTACAACAAAAGAGCCAACTTTATATTACAACTTAGGGTTTAACAACCAGGTTTTACTGCAGCGGGCATGCAAGCCCGAAATATATTACATTACACAAAAGCCACCAGGAAGCCTGAGCACGATCGAGACCTAGAGCCACGGATCCTCGTCAAAGAACTGCTCGACCGGAGCATCCTCGACTGGCTGACCTTCACCAGCATCTTGGAACTCTGAAGTGGTTTTGCAAGCCGTGAGCACAACAGCTCAGCAAGTCACAAGGGAAACCCTATTTTAGCTAATTGCACGGATCACTAAAGGATGGGGTATACTTGTTTTATTAATGTATGTGGATGCAATTTTGTTTGTAATCATTTTTGAAATTCCAACCAAGAACTAGTCCTTAAGATAAAGGGGGATTTTCAAACAAAGTTGATTATCCAACTAAACATGTTAAAATTTGTGAAATCTACATATGCCTTGCTGCTGGAATCACACATAGACACAACTCCGTTAACCGGGAGCACAGCGTATTCGAATACCATTTATTTGACTCTGCAGAGTTGCCCAACTTTACCCACAAGCATTCTTAACCATCATGACTGAGTTAAGGAACCGGCTCATTTCGCTGCTCAATCCTAGGTATACGCTCTACCCGATAGGTTAGGAGCTCTCATAGTTTCGGGTATTCATTGGCCCGCACGGAACACCAAGCCCGGACTGTGGAGACCTATCGTTGTCCGGTCTAGATCTGCCAATCAATACCAACTCCCAATGTAGGTGAGAGACCATGTGGTTTGACCCCATGAGTGTGATGAGTAATTGACGTCGGTTTAGGAAAGTCGAGTTTGGTTTGTGTGGTTCGGACCATGTCGTTGCGTGGTGCAATTGGCTTCGGTCGGACTTGGTCAAATCTGGTCAAAGTGATTATGATGCATATTCTAGCAATTTGACAGGTTTGGACTCTTTTACGCGTAAGTATGGTTCATTGATATTATTTATGCTTACATGTGTCGAGCGGTGCTATTTGATGTGTTTCTTGTCTGTGATGGCTGCAGGACGTCAAGGCGGAGTCGTGGCGAGACATGAGGTGACCGAACTAGGCACAGGTGGCGCTGAGGTCAGAACAGTCGGGATGTGTTGAAGACGGTGGAGACTCGAGGTGGTTGCGAGGCCTGGACGACAAGGGACGCGGAAGCTTCCCGGAAGGTGCAGGAGGGGCGAATTGGTAATTTTGCAAGGCTGCACAAGCGGGAGCGGGTTCCGTTGGTTTTAGCGGGTGTAACGGGTTGGAGACCCATTAGCCAAGGGCTATATATAGGAGAGAGTGGCTGCATGTATTAAAATGGCTTGGGGAGAGAGTTAGGGTTTTGCTTTAGTCCAAAGAGTCTTTGGAGAGGTTGTTTGCTTTGAGGCTTTAGTGGTTGGAGAGTAGTTGAGGGCAGCAGCTCATGTCTCCTTCGTAGCTTTTCCTCCCCGTATTGTATGTAGCCTCTGCTCTTGGGTGTTCATGGGTTGTGAGAGGGAGAGATGGGTTCTTGATCATTCAAGCATGTATGGGGAAGTAGAGAGGATGTGAGTTGATTCTCCTATGTAATCATGTATCTCCTTTCCTCAATATCAATCTGAGATGATTTTGTTTAAGTTTGATCGAGCTCCTATATCTCTGTTGGTTTTGCTCTTCGATACTCTCTATGCTTGATTTCTCACTTTTTGTGTTTTGAGTGATTTCTTGCTGAGAAGGCCCAAAATGGATTGCTCTGTGATGGGAATAGGTCTTAAGATCATTTGATTGGTTTCTCCCTAGAGCAAAGTGAATGAATCAAGGATTTTCTTTTTTCAGGTTCTCTATTTTTGTTTTTCCATTTCTAGGGTTTAGTGTGATTCTTGTTTCCCTCCTTGAGATGGCTTGAAACTTGGCATGTAAAGTCCAGATGCTATTATATATCTTGCTATCCTTAAAGTTTCATGGTCAAAGGATCAAAGATGAGATGGGAATTTGAGATTTAGTGTAGCACTTGATGAATATTCAGTTTTCAGGGAATCTCCTCAATTCTTGGTTTTGAGATGGATTCTCTTGTTCCCTAGGTTTCTCTGGCTATCTAGGTTGCAATCTTGCATTTCTAGGCAGAGCGAATCAGTGGAAAGTTTTCAATTTCTAAGTTATGCAAAGTTCTTAGTTTTCGTTGACCATCGCCCTTGCTTGTGCCTCAAACCGACGGGCGGTCGACCGGGAGTAAGGGCGCGCGACCGCTTCTATGTTGGCGGTCAGACCGGCTTGGAGAGGGCGGTTTGACCGGTGGGTAGCCGGCGGTCTGACCGGTTTTAGGCCTGCGGTCTGACCGCCCCACTGGTTCCTGTTGTTTTTAATTGAGGTCTTTTCTGTTAAATCCTTGATTTGTGTTGCTTCTCCTTTCCCGTGTCGCTTTTCCGTAAGCATTAGCAATCCCTTCTCTTAGCTTCCATAGCTTTTGAAGGAGAGATTCTTTTGTGAACTTCGCTTTGGGGCAAGTTTTAAAGTGACATTCACCCCCTCTGCCGCCATATCGGTCCAACAAGAGGGTTTCACTTTGGGTTGAGCAGCTACTAAACCAGGGTTGACAAGTCAACACCGTGGTTGAGCGGCTAATATGTCACTTGCTCGGCGCAAGGGTCTAGTCCTTACATTTTCACAAGGCCTTAGCCTCCACCCTAGGGTAAAGTGGTGGGCGAAGACCATCTCGCGGTGTCCCACAAAGACCTTTACCCAAAACCCCAACATTTTAAATTTACTGCCCATGCCACAACCTTAGTAGTGTGAATTTTGCATGAAATGTAAATATTCTACAATTATTCTACCATTATGTAATTATATCTAGGGCTATCAAAGGCATGGTAGCAAATTAACATGGCAATTGTCGGTGGTAGGAAATATCTAAATATCAGGTCATTCTAAACATTTTAATTTAAGCAACTTAGCAATTCACAAATAATAATATTGCAAATACCATAAATACATAATTTAAATGGCATGGGATTCAACATGATCAAGGTCTTGCAACTTGCCTTGGCAATGACTAACTCAAAGAACCTCGTAAATGCACAGACCGATCTTGCCCTTGCAATCGCAGCCTTCCGAGACTTCAACACTAGCGCAAACACACAAAAATAATATAAGTCTGGCTTGAGCCTAATCAAGCAAGGAAAATAAATTTATGAAAAGGGAGTAAATTGCATAAATATCCAAATGAGGGATTTTTGAATTTTTCAGAGATGAATTTGGTGGATTGGAGATCAAAAATGGGTTCAGGGCATCAAGATAAGCAAAATGGTGTAATTTGGGAATTTTTGGGAATTTTTGTTATTTTCTAGGATTTTATTTGATTTTTTGGATTTTTGGAAAAAGGAAAATCCTGGAAAATCGGTGAACAGTATCGGGCCGGCCTTATTGCTACAGTGCGGCCCAGCACTGTTTCGGCCTGCGTGGCCGAAGGCCCGACACGCATGCGCCTCCCTGCGCTAGATGGCCGACGCGTGGCCAGCGTGGGCGGTGGCGATGCGGTGAGAGCGGGTGGACAGGATGCGCTGCGATGGATCGAACGGCTGTGGAGTGGTCAGATCGGGTGGATGCGGAGGGGTGAGTCTAATGAGATCGGAGGGCCGAGAGTCGTCGCCATCCGACGGCCGACTTTAAATGGCAACGGAGGGGGAGGACGGTGGAGATACGGCCACATCCTTGGGAGGGGGTCGTCTTCAACCCCCCACCACTCGCGCCAGAGAAAGACAGCGGCGTGAGGGCCTCCGCTTCCCAGCGACAGCAAGGGTCCCCGGCGGTAATGGAGGGTACTAGGAGGTAGCTCTCGGCAAGGGGAACCCATTTTGGGGTTCAGGGAGGCGCGAGGATCGGTGGTGGAGGTCGCAGGCGGAAAGGGGGTTTTCGGCCTCACGGCGGTGCAGAGGCTCACTGGTGGTCCTCTGGCGAAAAGGGAGGTGTTTTCACGGTCTATGGGACTTGGGGCTCACAACGGCGGCGGCAGGATTAGCTGAGGAGCTCGTGGGAAGGCTGGCCACAGGAGAGCTATTCGGTCGACAGTGAACCTCAATGTCAGGATTCCACGAGCTCGCACCTGGCCAGGGGAGTTTACCAAAGAGATCAGCAAGCAGTAGAGAAGCTCAGAACAGAAGGAATCGAGAAATGGAGAGGGAGGCAAGGGGATCGGCTCACGGGGTCGTCGGCTCAGGGGTGGGTGGCGATGGCGCAGGGGAGGGGTGAGCTTCAATCGGCGGCTCCCGGGGGCGATTGGGAGTTTCAGGAGGCTAGTGGAGGGGGTGGGGAAGGCTATGGGGCACGGGAGAGCGAGGGAGCCAGGGGAGTGAAAATGAGCTCCGGCGGAGGGGAGAAAAAGAGGGAGAGAGGAGACAGGGCATGGCACGGGCAGACAGCCGAGGTAACGGGAGTGGGTGTCCGAGCGACAGAGCTGCGACGTGGCGCGGAGGAGAGTAAATGCGCACGACGGCCATGCGGGGCAGGTGAGCTGCCGAGACGGGCGCCGACGTCTCGTGTGGAGGAGGGAGAAACGGCGGCGACTGCCAGGTGGGGCCAAGGGCAGAGATAGGGCGATGCGTGTCAAGATGGCGCCGCTGGTTTTCGTCCGGCCGGCACCAGCGCGGTGAGGACGGAGGCAAAACCACGGGCGCGGCGCTCCTCGGGCGCAGGTGTAGGCGGAGAAAGGAAGCGGGAAGGAGGGAGGCGCCACCGAGAAGGGGAAAGCGCACTGCCGAGAAAGGAAAGCAGAAAACGCAGGGAGTTTCCGAATTGGGGAAGGGCTCATAAATTCACCAAAAATTCAGGAAAAATCACAAAAATTGTTTTGAAAATTTTGGGGCCTTTCAGGGTGGACGATGTTGGAGCTTGCGGAGTGGTGCCAGGAGGCAGCGATGGAGCGTGTGGAGGCGGAGCACCGGAGCGGGGGCGGCTCTATGGCGCGACGCGGAAGCCAAGGAGGAGAAGATGGGCGAGCACCGGGCGGCCAAGCACGCTAGGCTGGTGGGGCTCGTGGAGAGTGTTGGCAATGCTAACCCTAATCATGTCAATTATTTTGCAAGTGCGCGATATCGTCATTGTTGTATTTCCGCTGGAGTATTTTGAGTAAGCAGTTCGATTGAAATAAGTTGGTTTATAATTTTTGAGTGTTGATAAATATCATCTGGATATTTTTTTTCTTAACTATCATTCAGATTTGTGACCACTGGATTAAAGATCGAACGGCGATAAATTTTCTCACCCTAAAAAAAATCTCCCCATCCCCAAAAAAAATCTCCTCTAAAAAAGGACCGTTGGATATCTAATCAAGCGGTCATAGTTAGAACTGTTATTTTTCTTAGGTCGGTTGGCTGGCTAGGCTACGTGGCACACATGCGCAATGGAGTGATCCTCAAGCCCGGAAGGTATTGGGCTTGTCCGAACTTGGTCACTTGTCAATGCCATTTTCCCATTTTCTTTATTTTTTTTTCTGTTTTTGGTGATTTTCTTACAAAATATATCAACACAATATATATAAAAATAATTACATAAATAAGTGTAAATATGGAATAAATCATTATTTTATCGAGCCTTTTGCAAGATTTCCGTGGATAAAATATGGTAATTTGGCGCGCCAACAGAGAGCCTCTCACGCATCTTCTTGCACGGTGGATTGGTCGAGAATTCGGTGTGCAAATGAAGAAATCTACGTGAAGTGAACTGGAACGTGGGATTGATTTATCTTGAGGATTGCACGTTGGGCCTGGCCGTTCCTTGTGGGCCGGCCGGAGGATCGTGTAGCGCGGTTGCGTATGGGTGGGAACTCCGTACGTCCTTGGGCGAGTGTTCAAAATGGCGTTTTTAGTGGCTTATGGCTAAAAAGTACTATAGTTGGTTGAAATTACATTGTAGTTGATTATGGCTTATTTGGTATAATTAAATTTTAAAAATAGAAAAAACAGGTTAGCACATCACGAACAGTACACAGGAGTACGGAAAAAAGAATCGAGAAAAAAACTCAAAAAGACAAAAAAAAATCAGAAAAAACGAAATTATTAAATAATAAAAAATAAATTAGAAACCAGAAGTCTAAGGGCCTGTTCTTTTTTGCTGTGGCTTTTGGCTGCGGCTTTTTGGCTGTTTATACGAGATATTATAGAGTAATAGAAACTCACATGCGGTTTTTGCCAATATAAATAAAGTCAGTAAAGTATGTACTATATTTAACTAGTAGATCCTATCTTAAAAAATACTCTATTTAAAAGTTAGTTACTATAGAAAAATTAAAAATTAATTTTTAGAAGCTGAAAAGAACAGGTGTTAAGCCGTTTTGAGCGGGGCTCGGCTTGGCTGCTCGCAACGTCGTGGCACGCACCACGCGATCTCCATGCATCAGGTGGTTTGTGTGGCCCCCGAAAATCGCCGAGTTGCACGGGTGTTCGTGCAGCACCCGGTCACCACCGCCAACTTTGCCCGGACAGCCATTCGACTCTCGTCTAATTATTGAATAATAAAAATAAGGGAAAATTGCTCTCATGCCACAAACTTAAGTGTCATCCTCTCATTTGCCACATACTTAAGTGGCTTTGTTATTATGCCACAAACTTGAGTGTTTTGTCCTTTGTTTAGCCATTTTCTCCCTTTAATGTCTATTTTAGTTTCATTTTGCATTTTCAGGACTTGAACTGACCCTTTTGCCCCCGGCCCCACCTTAATATGTGGTCCCACGTGGCATTGGAACACAGCTCCCATTCCCAGCCTTGTTCTTCGTCTCTCCCGGACACGCGCACCACCGCCTCATTGACTCCCACCTCCGTGTCTTCCTCCTCGGCGATCTCCTCGAGGAGACTGTTCAGCTCCCGCGCGGCGCGCTCCACGGCCTGCATCTCGGCGAGGAGCCCCGTCGTCGCCGGCCGACCGGACGATGACCCTTCTTCTCCCTCCGCCTCCATTCCTCTGCGATCCGCTCTGGAGAGCCGACATCGGCGTCGCCCATCGCGCCGCCGGCGGCGACGAGAGGTTGGTAGCTGCGACGACCGTCTCGCACGGCATCGCGGCGACCAGCGCCACATGGCGAACACGAGATACGAGCTCACGGTGTAGAAGGCCAGCCCGAGCTCGCTTCAGCGCCGGCGGAGGCAGCCGCAGGTGCTGCGCGGCGGCGGCGCGAGGTGCGCCGCCATGGCGTGCATGTGGCGCCCGAGGACCGCTTGGACACGCTGAACGAAAGCACGTGCATGGTGCGGGAGGAGGGGACGGCGCGCGACTTTGGCGGCGTCGAATAGCTAGCAGAGATGGCTCGCGCGAGCGGCGGCGGGAGCGCGGTGCGGGCCGACCGAGGAGGTAGGAGGCGGCGGTGAGCGCAGCGCGGCGCGAGCCGCGAGCGAGGCGAAGCGTGAGGATACCGCGTTGAGGACGTCGAGGGTCTTGACGGCGCGGTCGAGGAGGTTGGCGGCGAGGCGATCGGCCGCCGCTCGGACAAAGATGGCGCGACGAGGGCGATGGCGAGATGTTACGGAAGGCGCGCGGAGGAGAGGACGGCGTCGAGGAGCTTGGAGAGGAAGGCGAGGAGAGGACAGGGACCGCAGCCGGGAGGAGGCGGAGAGGGCGACGAGGCGGTCGGCGACGTGAGCTCGGAGGACGCCGAGGACGAGGAGCTCGTCGTCCCGAGCCGGTCGAAGGAGGCGACGGCGGTGGCGCCGCGGCGGAAGCCGAGCAAGCCTAGGAAGCCCTTCTCGGCGGCGGCCATCCTCGGTGAGCTGGGGCTGGGCTTGGGCTGGTGTTCTTGGAGGCGGCGGAGAGGAGGGAATGGTGGGGAGCCGCGGTGGTGCGCGCATCTGGGAGAGACGGAGAACAAGGCCGGGAATGGGAGCTGTGTTCCAATGCCACGTGGGACCACATATTAAGGTAGGGCCGGGGCAAAAGGTCGATTCAAGTTCAAAATGCAAAATAAAATTAAAATAGACATTAAAGGGAGAAAATGGCAAAACAAAGGATAAAACACTCAAGTTTGTGGCATAATAACAAAGCCACTTAAGTATGTGGCAAATGAGAGGATGGCACTTAAGTTTGTGGCATGAGAGCAATTTTCCCTAAAAATCATACCTGTATTAAACCCGGAAGGGTTCGCGCGAGAGAGGCGGCCACGCCGCCTCGCTGCGCTTCGCGCCGCGGCGTGGCGCGAATCTTAGACGGTCCGGGAGCCGCTTTGCGAAAAAACCCGCGTTTTCCGAAATTACGTAAAGGCCATCTGCTCGCGAAAAGGTCCCTACCAGTTTTTAGCCCTCCACTTTGCAGATAGCCCCGCGTTTTCTAAATTATGTACGGGTCCTCGTTTACTTACGTACAGGTCCTCGCTTTTTTACAAAAAAGACCTTTGACTTTTCCGAAAATACACATGCGCCCTCGATTTTTTTTCCAGAAAAACCCCTCACGAATTATCGCCTCTTTTACTTCGGTACACATGGTGACTGGCGCAGCGTGCCGCCGCGCCTATGAGGCTAGTAAATTAGAGACCAGAAGACTAAACTATTTTGAGCGGGGTTAGCTGCTCACAACGTCGTGGCACGCACCGCGCGATCTCCATGCATCAGGTGGTTTGTGTGGCCCCCGAAAATCGCCGAGTTGCACGGGTGTTCGTGCAGCACCCGGTCACCACCACCAACTTTGCCCGGACAGCCATTCGACTCTCGTCTAATTATCAATTAATCCTTTTTCTTTTTCCTGAAAGCACTCGTCTCTTTCTCCTCCGTCGTCTCGTCTCCCAATCCCATCGAGTAGTCTAGTCCTCCTCGAGATGCGCACCCCATGACTGGAATGGCGTACAAATCAAAGCAAAGCTAAACATGAAAAACAAAACCGAGAGCGTGTGGAAAGAAAACGGACGAAAGGCCCGTGTATGGCTTGTTTGGATCGATTTGATTCTTAAAACCAGCTATTACTTCTAATTTTTAAAATTTGGTTTCTAAGCAAAACCGATGGTGTGTTTGGATCCCTAGTTTTTAAAAGCTGGTTTCATTTATGATTGGTGCTAATAGACTATTATACCCTTACATTTATTGCTCTTGAACAGACATTAAACAACCATGCGTGGTCTTTAATCGTGGTAAATGGGTATTTGTGCAAAAAAAGCGCAAAAGCTGGGTATCAACGACTTCTTGGTTTTAAGAATCTGGTAGGTAGATTTTAAAAGCGCCCCAAAATCGGTCTGTTTGGATCCCACCCAGTTTCGAAAAGCCAGATTCTTAAAATCTGGGTAGATCCAAACAGGCCCTATATTACTTTGGTTTTTTGGTGGGTCCGATAAATAGTAGTAACGGATAGAAATAAAATATAAATAATAGCGACTAATAAATAGTTTTTATTGATGACGGTATAACAAAAGGCACTATAATTTTTAGAGGCTATGCTTATTTCAGCTTTAGCTTGTAGCTTCTACCTTATTTTTCATTATTACTAAGTTTCGTCTTTTTCAACCTTTTGACTTTTTTGAGCTTTTTTACTTGTTTTTTCCTTATTTGTTTGCATTGTCCATAATAGGTTAACCTATTTTTATTCTATTTTTAATTTTTTTAAAATGTAATTACGCTAAATAAGCTACCATCAGCTACAGTGTAATTGCAGCCAGCTACAATGTAATTTTAGCCATAAGCCACAGTTTTTCAACCCAAATGAGGAGGCTGTTAGACCACCATATGACTTATAAAATTATGATATAATAATGGTGATAAATAGTAGTGGTTGATAGAAACTGGGCTTCTACTAGGGCATCCATAGTGTATATAACCCAAGAGGCCTTAAGGTAGGTCCCATCAAAACCTTAAGGCCGACTCCATAGTGTATATAACCCAAGGAGACGGCTTGCTTAAATAGCCGAGAGTGAAGGAAAGGGGAGAACAACGCGGTGGTGTTCAATGGCCGAGCCGAGGCTCCCGATCCACAAGGGCCACCAGCCTCCCGGTCCACAAGCGCCGCCGCCTCCTCTCTTCTCGCGAAACTCATCGCCGCCTCCTAGGAGATCGGATCTGACGAGAGAGCTGCATGGGAGACTGGATCTGGCGGGGACGCCGCCACGAGAGCCGTCGCCATCCACGCGAAGCTGCCGCCCCGAAAGAGAAGCGCCAAACGAGACGCCCCGAGAGGAGACTAGGTCTCCACCCTTATCCCTTCTGTTCGGCCCACCGATAGGTGGGGCCCACATTTCTATTTCTCTTTTTTAATTAGAAAATTACTAAAATGCTCTTGAAAAAACAACACTAGCTAGAATCCAATGGTGGTCAGCAGAGAGTACGTACTCTGCCGGCAACTAACACTAATGGATTTCTGGACCGGTTGCATTTGCTCTAGTACGTAAGAGTAAATAGCTGTAATAGCAATATCTCTGCATCTCTCAGGCCAGTCTTAGTGGAGGTTTCAGGGCAGTCCCAGTGCAGAAACCACTTAAGTAGTTTCTATCTATGCCATGTCATATATACACTACTTTAGACACTATTGTCTCCAATGCACCATGTCTATTTATAACCCAAGCAATTAATTAAGCATCAAAATCTCTCTCTCCTCTTCACCAATCATAATTTTTCTCCATCTATCATGAAGATATCACCATCTCTCCAATGCAAAATTTGATAGTGTCTATTGCATTGGTTTTCTCATAGAAACTAGGTCTTGCATGAGACCCAGTTTCTTCCTCTTTTTCTTATCTCTCTTATTTAATATAGCGCCACATCATTTAAAACTCCTACATGGCAATCTAATTAATGCCATAGACACTATCCTACGTGGAGCACTGGGACTGCCCTCATGGAGTTTCATGGGCATTAAATACGCTGACATGGCACTGTATTGATGAAGAGAGAGATGATAAAAGTTTCATGGGAGTAGAGAGAGTTTCATGGGGATGAAACTCTTCTGCACTGTTTCCAACATATAGATGTGTTGAAAACTGAGACATAGGGAGCGATCAACATGGCTTCCATAAGCTGGCTGCGGCTTTTTTGTCACTATTCATAAGTTTCGTCTTTTTCTGAATTTTTGGCTTTTTGTTGAGCTCTTTTGCCGGTTATTTTTTTTCCTGTATTTGTTTGTATTATACGTAATGGGCTAACATATTTTTTATTTTTAAATTTTTTTAAATTTAATTATGCTAAATAAGCCTCACATCATTTGTGCTTTTTTCAAAAAACTACGTTGTTTTCACCATAAGCCATGAGCTTTTCAAATTAACCGATCACCCCATAAAACCTCCATCGAGACTAGCCTCAGAGCCCAGTAGCTCAAAGTGCTGAACTCTAGTATCAGATCGCTAGCCCGCATTTCTGCTGAGAGTAGCTAATGAATAAAACCCCAATACCTCGCGGCTTTCCCGCCACATGAGGCCACGCCGCCCCTGCGCTCGGTGGCGCGCGTGGCGCAGAATTTGCGTCGGCCGCCGAGGCACTTTCCTCCGCTTTTCCGAAATTACATATAGGTCCTTTTTCTCGCAAATAGGTCCTGCAAGTTTTTTCTTACAAAAAATTTTTGGATGGCGCCCATGGGTTTCCAAATTACGATAGGTCCTTATTTACTTACGCATGGTCCTTACAAGTCCTCGATTTTTCCAAATAAACCCTTTGATTTTCCGAATTACGATTTGTCCTTGGTTTTTTTATGAAACCCCTGCGAATTATCGTCTCTTTCACTTTGGTCGCAACGTAGCTGGCGCGGCGTGCACCGCGCTTATATGCAGCTAGTTGAAGTTACTTGCAGATCGGTTTCCCTTCCCCGTGTCCTTCTATGCATCACACGTGCACACCGTACCATCATAGTAGAGTGGGACTTGGGCCGTGCTTTTGGGCCACCAGCACGGCCGGCCAAGACGCGCCCAAGCACGCACGACACAACACGTGGCGGGCCTTGCCGGCCAAGACGAACCGTGGGCGGGCGGGCTCGCAAACCGCAAGACGGTGGCGGCGCGCGACGACGACGGCAGATCGTGCCGTGCTTGGGCCGGCACGGCACGGGGGAGCACGGCAAGCACGAGCGACACGGGCGGCACGGCGGGCACACCGGCGCCAGCGGCCGGGCTGCCTCGGCCTCTACCTCGCCTCCCCCAGTCCCCTCCCGTCGACATCTCTCACGGTCATCCCATTCCCAGATTCCCCACAAGGCCACAACCACAACCCATCACACACATCAGAGCAGAGAGAGGGAGTAGAGGGGAAGGAGGTGTACCGGTCACCGGGGCTCGGACGAGTGGACGATGGCCGCAGGAGGAGGAGCGGTGTGGCCGCGGCAGCTCCGGCGCGAAGACACCCGGCGACGGCGGCTCAAAGAGCGAGCCATCGATGACGAACTCGTCGTCGCCGCCCCAATCGCCGCCCGGCCATCCGCCGCTAGTGGGCTCGCCGTCGGAGTAGTCGAGGTCGCCGTCGGAGTAGTCGAGGTCGCCATCGCCGAGCAATCAGAGGCCGGGGAGGGGGAGGCGCCGGGGAGGGGACGGCTGGGAGGAAGGGGCGGCGGGAGAGGGGCGCCGGGGGAGGAGGGGACGGCCGGAGGAGGAGGGAGGCGCCGGGGGAGGAGAGGGCGGCCAGGGGAGGGAGGGAAAGGAGGCGAGGGGAGGCGCGGGGAGGAGGGGGCGACCGGGGAGGAGGCGGCGGGGGGGGGTCCGGGCGAGGAGGGGTGGCAGGGAGATCCGGGAGGAGGGGAAGGAGGCGGCGGGGTGGCGGCGGGAGGGGCGGGCGAGGAGGGGCGGTGGGGGAGATCTGGAGAGGAGGGGGCGGCGGCGTGGAGGGGCGGCCAGCGAGGAGGGGGCGGGGGGAGGTCCGGAGAGGAGGCGGCGGGGAGGAGGTGGCGGCGGGAGGCGGGCGGGCGAGGAGGCGGTGGGGAGATCTGAGAGGAGGGGGCGGCGTGGAGGCGGCCAGCAGAGGGGGGCGATGGGGGCGGCGGCGTGGAGGCGGCCGGGCGAGGGGTGGTGGGGAGATCCGGGAGGTGGGGCGGGGGAGGAGGGGGCGGCGGGGGAGATCTGGGAAGGAGAGGGGCGACAGGGAGATCGGGGGGAAATCGGGGAAGGAATGAGTTGGGCGGCGGCGTAGGATTTTAGGGTTAGGGTTTTTAGATATTTTGCGATTTAGTCCTTTAGGTTTTCTGAAATCTATGAATAGGTTTTTATCTATTTTGATTTTTTTCTGTTCTAGCCCTCGTAAATTCTAATTTCATCACGAAAAGATCATATACATCCACTGTGACATGTACATCTATACAAAGCAGTCCTTAGAATGCTAAATTTGAAGATTGAGTTAGGTTTTAGAGATGTGAATGTGTGATGTATATATATATGAGATGAGGAGAAAGATGAGGATTATTGGATCTTAATATAATGAATGAAAAAAGTGACTGAGATATGATGTGATTTAGGCTGAGTTCATTTTGCACTTGTGATATAAGGTGTCTTTTGTTGTTCTTCATTTTTGCACTTTGTGATATAAGGTGTCTTTTATTGTTCTTTCTTAAGAAATATCATCATACAAAAATAATGAGTATTTTTAATGTTGCTCCTCCTTAGGTCACCACCACCGAACCCAATGTCGCATCCTCACGTATTTCTTACTTCTTTGTGTAAAATCATAGGGCTGGACTGCTGGAGAAGAAGATCAATCAAATCAACATATTCTAACATATATTATAATTTGACAACATAGCTCACCCCATTGTGATTTTATTTTATGTAAGCAAATTACTACTACATGTGCTTCTAATTCTAACATAGCTTCCTTCACCGATTGCCTTTTTAATTCGAGCAATTGATGAGATAACCACCCCACGTATGTTACAATTAATCATTATGTAAATAGAGATATATTGTTATTGGTTTGTATTCCAAGTAGTTACTAAATGTTTCAGAAACTATTTAAAATTGATTTCTTAATTATAGTACGCTGCACTCATGACTCTCCTTGAGCTTTTCTATTTTACTAGTTGAGCAGCTCTATGCTAGATTGTCGGGCAATGAGCTAGATGTCCACGTACGCCACAGTCCAATTTGCACCAAGATATGCATACCATTGGACTAGATGACCAAGTTCGGAGGTAGAATGGCATGAGATAATAGTATCGAATTTTAAGTAGATTTTTAATAAGGCGGGTACAAGAGAAAGGAAGATGGTGGCCACCGCTACCATTGTCGCTGTCGCTTTCGTCGTGTATAGTTACTTTGGGCTGGGCTTGGGCTGGCACGGCACGAACACCGGCACGGTGGGCTTTGGGCCGTGCTTGGGCCTGGCCGAAGATGAGGTGGGCCAGCACGGCACGGCGCGACGGGGATGATCGGCGAGCCGGCCGCGGCGCAGCGGCCGGGCACGGTGGGCCCGGGCCGTGCCGGCACGGCACGGCCCAATTCCCACCTCTACATGATAGTAACGGGTAGTGCTAGACTTGTCTCCATTTGCTACTGAGCGAGGAGCACCAGCGCCTGGTGATCCGCCTGCAGGCCAAGCACAGCGACAAGTGGAAGCGTATCGCCGCCTAGGTCCCCGGCCGCACCGCCAAGCGCCCCGGCAAGTGGTGGGAGGTCTTCAAGGAGAAGCAGCACCGCGGCGGCGCGCGCAGCCCCGACGAGCGAAGCACCAAAGGTACGACTGGCTGCTCGAGAGCTTCGCCGAGAAGCTCGTCGGTGACCCCATGCTCATGGCCCCCGCGCCGGTGCGGCCCCCGTGGCTCGCCACCGGCTCCAGCTGCAACGATATAGCTGCAGGAACAAGGATGACCTAGCTGCTGCACCTCCCGCCCTCGCTGTCCATCACGCTGAGTCTCGCGTCGTCCGTGCCCTGGTCACCGCAGCCGAGCTGCAACGAGGCGCTACTGCAGGTGGTGGAAGTGGGGCGGACGGCGTTGGAGCTTGCGGAGAGGTGCCGGGGGGCGGCGATGGAGCGTGTGGATGCGGCGCACCGGGAGCGGGCGGCGGCTCTGCGGCGCGACGCGGAATCCAAGCAGGAGAACTGGAGAAGATGGGTGAGCACCGGGCGGCCAAGCACGCTAGGCGTGGAGAGTGTTGGCGATGCTTACCCTACAATCATGTCAATTATTTCGCAAGCGCGCGATATCGTCGTTGTAGTATTTCGGCTGGAGTATTCTGGTTGCGCAGTTCGACTTAAATAAGTTTGTTCATAGTTTTATTATACTATAGTGGACTTTTTATATTATAACTGTTGTTATTTTTTGATATAACTAAATTTAATAATTTGAAAAAATACTTAAGTTATCATAGACAATGCAAATAAATACAGAAAAAATAAAAAGGCAAAAAATCTTAAAAATCAAAAATTCAAAAAAAGATGAATTTAAAAAATAGCGAATTAGAAGTTAAAAGCTAAAAGCTAAAATTAAAATAAGCAGGGCTGATGTTTTTCTCAGGTCGGTTGGCCGGCTAGGCTACGTGGCACACATGCGCAATTAAGTGGTCCTCAAGTCCAGAAGGTATTGGGCTTGGCCGGCTGGTATAGGCTACTGAACCTGGTCGCTTGTCAATGCCATTTTCCTATTTTCTTTATTTTTTCTGTTTCCGGTGATTTTCTTGCAAAACATATCAACACACAACATACATGAAAATAATTACATAAATAAACGTAAATATGAATTAAATCATTATTTTATCGAGCCTTTTGCAAGATTTCCGTGGATAAAATATGGTGATTTCCGTGAATTGGGACGTGGGATTGATTTATCTCGCGGATTGCACGTTGGGCCTGGCCGTTCCTCGTGCGCCGGCCGGAGGATCGTGTAGCGCGGTTGCGTATGGGTGGGAACTCCGTACGTCCTTGGGCCATTTAGAGCATGTTCAAAATGGTTTTTTTTAGTCGTTTTTGCTGAAAAGTATTGTAGTTGGTTGAAATAGTACTGTACCTGATGATGGCTTATTTGGTGTAATTAAATTTATTTTTTTTAAAATAATAAAAATGTTGAACCATCACGAACAGTACAAACAAGTACGAGAAAAAGAACCGATAAAAAGCTAAAAAAATAAAATAAAAATAAAATTATTAAATAATAAAAATAAGTCAGAAATGAGAAGCCTAAGCTGTTTTAAGTGGGACATAGCTGCTCGCATCGTCGTGGCACGCACCGCGCGATCTCCATGCATCAGGTGGTTTGTGTGGCCCCCGGAAATCGCCGAGTTGCACGGGCGTTCGTGCAGCAGCCGGTCACCACCGCCAACTTTGCCCGGACAGCCACTCAACTCTCATCTAATTATCAATGAATCCTTTTTCTTTTTCCTGAAAGCACTCGTCCCTTTCTCCTCCGTCGTCTCGTCTCCCAACGCCATCGAGTAGGCTAGTCCTCCTCGAGATGCGCACACCATTACTGGAATGGCGTACAAATCAAAGCGAAGCTAAACACGAAAAAACAGAAATCCGAGAGAGAGTGTGGAAAGAAAAGGGACAGAAAGGCCCGTGTATATTACTTTGGTTTTTAGGTGGGACCGATAAATAGTAATAACAGATAGAAATAAAGGATAAATAGAAATAAAGGATAAATAATAGCGGCTAATAAATAGTTTTTAATGATAACGGTACAATGAAAGGCACTATAACTTTTAGGCTCTGTTTATTTCAGTTTTACCTTCTGATTTCTACCTTATTTTTCATTATTACTAGGTTTCGTCTTTTTCAATTTTTTTGGCTTTTTCGAACTGTTTTACCTGTTCTTTTTTCTTATTTGTTTGTATTGTCCATAATAGGTTAACCTATTTTTTCTATTTTTAATTTTTAAAATTTAATTAAGCTAAATAAGTTACCATCAGTTACAGTGTAATTTCAGTCAGCTACAGTACAATTTCAGCCATAAGCCACAGTAGCCATAAGCCACAGTTTTTCAGCCCAAATGAGGAGGCTATTAGACCACATATGACTTATAAAATTGTAATATAATGTGATTAATAAATAGTAGTAGCCGATAGAAACTGGTCTTCTGCTTAGGGCCTGTTTGGATCCACCCAGATTTTAAGAATCTGGCTTTTGGAAACTGGGTGGGATCCAAACAGACCAATTTTTGAGGCAGTTTTTAAAATCTACCTACCCAGATTCTTAAAAACCAAGAAGCTGTTGATACCCAGCTTTTGCTAGTTTTTTTTGTACAAATACCCATTTACCCTCATTAAAGACCACGCGTAGACGCGCAGAGCAATAAATGTAAGGGTATAATAGTCTATTAGCACCAATCATAAATGAAACCAGCTTTTAAAAACTAGGGGATCCAAACACACCATCAGTTTTTGCTTAGAAACTAGCTTTTAAAAATTAGAAGTAATAGTTGATTTTTAATAATCTAAAACTGATCTAAACAGGCCCTTAATGTGAACAAGGTCAAGCTGAGTTGAAGCCGCTGCTTTAACACCTGTCAGCGCATCACAGGCAGAACCATCAAATTCATTAATGGTCCATTTCATTTGAAGCCCAAAGCAACGGCCGCCCGCCTGCCTGCCTTCCTTCAAACTGATGAATCCTCTCCCTTCCCAGAGCCGATCCATCAACCGCGTCGCCATGCTGCTGCTGCTCCTCCTCGCCGCCGCCGCCGCCTGCGCGGCAGACGCGGCGGTCCCCTCCTCCCCGTCGGCGTGAACTACGGCGCCAACGCCGACAACCTCCTTCCCCTCGGCCGTCGCCTCCTTCCTCGCCACCCGCACCACCATCAACCGCGTCAAGCTCTTCGACGCCAACCCGGCCTTCATCTCCGCCTTCGCCAACACCCCGTCTCCTCGCCGTCTCCTCCCCAACTCCGCCCTCCCGCCCTCGCCGACAAGGCCAACGGCCTCGACGCCGCCAGGCAGTGGGTCCGCTCCAACCTCTCCCCTACGTCCCCGCCACCAACGTCACCTCCTCCTCGCAGGCAACGAGATCCTCCTCTCCAACGACAGGGCCTCATCGTCGCCCTCCTCCCGCCATGCGCCGCCTCGCCCAGGCGCTCCGCGCCGAGGGCCTCCCCACGTCCGCGTCACCACCCCGCACTACCTCGGCATCCTCGCCCCCTCCGACGGCATCCCCTCCAACGCCCGCTTCCGCGCCGGCTACGACACCAAGCTCTTCCGTCCCATGCTCCAGTTCCACCGCGACACCGGCTCGCCCTTCATGGTCAACCCCTACCCCTACTTCAGCTACCGCCCGGAGACGCTCGACTACGCGCTCTTCCGCCCCAACCGCGGGGTCTACGACCCGGCCAGCAGGCTCAACTACACCAGCATGTTCGAGGCGCAGATGGACGCCATCTACACCGCCATGAAGCGGCTCGGCTACGGCGATGTCGAGATCGCCGTCGGGGAGGCGGGCTGGCCCACGCAGGCGGAGCCCGGCCAGGTCGGCGTCGGGGTGCAGGAGGCAAGGGAATTCAACGAGGGGATGATCCGCGTCGTCAGTAGCGGCAAGGGCACGCCGCTCATGCTGAACAGGAAGTTCGAGACGTACGTCTTCTCCCTCTTCGACGAGGATCTCAAGCCGGGGCCGATCGCCGAGAGGCACTTTGGCCTCTTCAACCCGGACTTCACGCCCGTCTACGACGTCGGCCTCCTCCGCCAAGGCTCGGTAAGTACATCCTACTTTCACTCTCTGATTTGTTATATTGCTACTACATACATCCTATTTGTGGTGCGATTTCGTTGAAATCGCTGTGCTTTCGTAGATTATACTGTGGCATTGTAGCTCAGATTAAGATGCATCTTCGTTGAAATTTGCCTGCCTGACCCCCTGTGTTCGCCCCATGAAAGAAATTGAGATACAGTTCCAGTGCTGTAAAAAGGCTGTATTTTTAATTCATGATTGTCTTAAGACATTTCAGGGAGAGATTAGGTTCAAATTATGTGTCAAAGATGGTTCTTTTTGGGTCAATGGGATCTCGTACGTGTCCAACATGCTAGAATTGTTATCTTGGTGTGCTTGACCACTGATTTGGTCCTATCATGGCGTATTGTCATATCTGATAGGAGCCTCTATTATAGCAGATCATCAGTTATGTGCGTGCTCCTCTGTTAAAGATACTCCGTATGTATGACCATGTGGATAGGCATAGGCTTGTACACGGTTGCTGATCTAAGCTGGTCCACAGTTACTGCCAGCAAAACCTCGCCCCATGCGGATAGTACATTGGTAGGTAAGGTTCACATTACATTGCCAAAAGGTGTAGCGATGATGTATGGACCGACCTCCCTGGAAAGGGGTATTTCCGGTTCCAACTTTTGCTCCTTTCGTCTCATCCTTGATCTAGTTGTCAAAAGAATGCTGCCGCAACTGGCTTCTTTTCTTGATGGATCCAGTGACGGTAGCCGATGTTGTGAAGCTTGGACACGTCTGTATTGTTTAGATATGCTGGTGGGACCACTGCCTAAACTCTGCTTAAGATTCATATGCACATGCTGGCAAATATGTGATGAGGTGCTATTGCTGGCAATTCTCAGCTTTTACAACCATATTTTCCTTAGTGAATTAGTGGGTTATGTAGGACCGAAATGGCGACAGAGGGGGGGTGAATGTCGTTCGCTTTAAACTTGCCCCCCAAAAAGAACAGACTAATAGCTCTAAAAAAATGGGCCGAACTAAAAATATGGAGCTACTGTCTCAAACATTGGACTTTAACAAGTCACAAGAAACTTGCTTCCAAAGAAAGAGATTCTGGACTAATCAACCGAAAGCATAAAGAAAAAGTAGATTCAGATCGGGTTGCACTAGGACTGAAACGAGTACAGAGTGACTGTCGGCAAGGACGACCAAAAAAACGAACTACACTGAGAAGAGCTCTGCCGAGAGGACAAAGAGAGAAGCAAGCAGCAGCCGAACAGCCAATGAGGCAACAATAGCACTCAAATGATTGTTTGCATGCTGTCCTAGAGAAGTAAAAAAGAAAGATGCAGCAAGGAGACGTGAAATGGTTGAAGACTAGCTCAAGTCTTCATGCATTAAATGAGACAAAAACAAAAGACTTTGAACTGTACTCCAAAATACTAGCACGTACTTGCAGGAATGATTTGATTGATTAATTGATCAAGTCTTCATGAAGTAAATGAGTCAGTAAGAACATTTGAACCGAATTGTACTAAATAATTAGCTGCTGGCCGAAATAAGATGTACTGCAAAGCCTACTAAAGCAAGGAGAAAATAGCAAACTGTTCACTGCAAGTAATCTCTTGACCGAAAATACTTCACTGCAGTGCTCTCTTGGCCGAAACTACAAGCAACTCAAAGATCACTAGAAAATTGATATCACAGAGCCTTGATCTTATAGCCACCTCTCAAGGAATTTTATATCCTGGGCAAGACTTAACCCAACATCTTCATTCAAGGTTGAGAGGAAAACAAGAAAAAGAGCTCAAAGAAAATAGCAGTGAAATGACAGATTAAACAGAGAAATGAACTTCAGATTTTTCATTCCAAAACAAAAGAGGAGTCACGATACCCCGATTACATAAAGAGGGATGATTACAAAACTCTTAATCCATCCTCTCCCTCTCAATCCTCAAGAACACCAAGAGCTACACATGCTTCTTGGGAGGAACACACACATACACACATGGAGAGACCCAAATGGAACCCTAACTTTTTCACACACTCTCTCAAAATTTCAGCACACATCTCCCTCTCTATTTATAGCCTCCACTAATGGGTTCACAAACCACTTTACCCATTAGGGCACCACCTACTCGATGCTTTATCCAAATCCGCTTCCTTTAGTGCAGCCCTGCGTTTTACCAAACGCCTCGCGCACCTTCCAGAAGCTTCCTCATTCCTTGCCCCGCAAGCCACGCAGCTCGCCGTCTTGGCACACCTCGACCGTTCGACCTCGGCGCCACTGCGCCTAGTCCGGTCCACCGTGCCTCGCCACGACTCCACCTCGAGTCCACGTCGTCTTCGACACATCCCGACCGTTCTGACCTTAGCGTCACCTGCGCCTAGTCCGATCCTCCGTGTCTCGCCACGACTCCACTCGATGTCCTGCAGTCACACAGACAAGAAACACGTCAAATAGCACCGCTCGACACATGAAAGCGTTAATAGCAACAAAACATCATACTTACGCATGACAAAGTTTAAACCTGTCGAAACATTAGAATATGCATCCTAAGCTCATACGACCAAGTTTGACCAAAGTCCGACCGAGCCCGATTGCGCCACGCAACGACTCGACTCCGAACCACCCAAACCAAACTCGACTTATCTAAACCAATGTCAATTACTCATCATTAACATGTGGTCACCTCCACATGGTCCATCAATCTCCCCCTTGATGAGTATATTGACAAACCCGAAAAAAAAAGCGCAAAGATGAGTTTGAGTTTGAAGAGTCCAACATGGTCCAAAGAAGAAAATGAAGCAAGTGACCAAGTCGACAGAAAGATCATTAGAGCAACAACTGAAAAAGCAAATTGTTCTCCAAAGCTCTAAAATGATCCCAACTAGCTTTTTCTTCTCTATTCTCCCCCTTTTGGCAATAAACCCATCAAGGATGCAAGAGCGAGAATATGATCACAAGGATGGATGAAATATGGCTGAAGTTTGATTATTTCTAAGCATTTTGAGCCATGAGAATTATCCATAATGACCATAATGTAATACACCAAGCCATAACTCAATAGAACGCTATCTAGATCATGACAACATATATATAAGCCAGCTAGAGCACATAGATGACAATCTGAAATGTAATGCATTTTGAGAGCAAGTCAAGTCATCAATGAGTAAAGTTTAGCTAGAGACATCCAAGGATGATGCAGGCCATGTCAATAAGCTAAGCGGAACAAAGAAGCTAACATTGAGTCCAAATAGAGTGCTATAAGCTCAAGATTGAAACATTGGTTAAAGTACTTGGTTCTGATTGTAGATTAAGCAAATTGAGCACATTAAACATTGTCTTTTGAAAGCATATGGTTGTTTTCAACCCAATTTTTTTGTTTATGTGCTAGATCTCAAGCCTTATGCGACTACTCCAAGCAATAAGCTTAAGAAGATAGTCTAGGTCATCCAAAACTCCCCGAGTTCATGCCTAGTGCAATGGCAAGTGTCTCATGAGAAAGAATTGGTGAAATCAGTTTTTCGCACAAATATGGTGGTTGTCAACCAACATTTTGTTTTATCATGTGCTAGATCTCAAGCCTTATGCGACTACTCCAAGCAAGAAGCTTAAGAAGATAGTCTAGGTCATCCAAAACTCCCTAAGTTCATGCCAAGTGCAATGGCAAGCCGTCTCATAGGAAAGAATTGGTGAGATCGGTTTTTCGCACAAAAGAGATCTTTTGCTTTTAACACATTGTACTAACTCATGTATCATCGGAGACTAAAACAGCTCAAACTAAGGCTCAATATAGATTCAACGCTCTACTCAGCCTATTTGACATGGCATGAATCATAAAAGGATAGCTCAAGAAAGACTAAACTCAAATGCTAGCATGACAAGTTTAATTTAAGTTGATCAATTTTACTTAACTTATCATGGCAAACGCTAGTCTACACATATGAAGTCATGATAAATTTAGCAAGCTAAGCACAAGTCATGGCAAGGTGTAAAGCACTGAAGCATGTCATAACAGGATAATAATCAAGGCTCAATGCAGATTAATTATAATACTATAATGCTGAAAATGCACGAAAGACCAGTTCCCCCTCAACATTAGATGCAACTTTTAGTTCAAGTTGAGTTAAGTCAATATTAAGCTCCAGAATCTCCCAAATGAACTCCCCTGAACCAAAGCATTAAATTCGAGAAGCTGGCAAAGAAAATCCAAACGGGTAGTCCTTAAAGCATAGATAAGATATAGAACATACTATGGCTCAGACTGACTCTCATCTACCCCATGTGACTCCAGGACTATTAGCTTGACCGTAAAACACACACTAGAGAGCAAACACGTACCCTGTCTACCCAAGGGTGGCCCAACCCTCGCTAGAACCTACAAGAAGTGAGTGAGCTCAATCTAGTGCGATAAGAAGCAGCTAATAAGAAGCATCCTGGAAGCACAAGATAAGAGTAGGAAGTCTAAGCAACTAGGCAAGAGAAGCACTCTAACCTATGCTAGAAGGACTAAACCCAATGCACCCAAATGCAAAGAGACAGAAATGAGACAGAAGCATAATCAATATAGTAAGCAAGAAAGCCCAAAACTCCCCTCACTACAGTCCATAAGGACAAACCACCCCAAGCTCTCCCATGAGCTGAAAACCTCGAACTATCCAATGGCTTGGTGAAGATGTCACCAACCGGTGGTCACTCTCCTGGCTGGAGCACTATATCGCCCTTCTCTACATGGTCTCTAAGGAAATGAAAGCGGATATCGATGTGCTTGGTCCGAGAGTGTTGCACTGGGTTCTTAGCAATGTTAATCGCAGAAGTGTTATCACAAAAGAGTGGAACACTGTCGATAACTAACCCAAAGTCCCGCAGGTCGAAGCCATCCAGAGTACTGATGCAGCGGTGTTGCAGCAACATACTCGGCCTTTGCGGTGGATGCGCAACACCGCATCGCTTCCTCAAGACCAAGAACGAGAAGTGCCAATGAATTGGCAAGTGCGAAGTGCTCTTCCTATCTATCCTACACCGGCAAAGTCGCATCCGAAAAGGCTCTCAAGGAAAGACAGATGAGGAAGAGTACCGATACCATAGTCAATGGTAGCTCGAAGGTATCGAAGATGCGCTTCACCGCTGGCGGTGAGATACGCGAGGAGAAGCTCGAACGGGCACACGCATACACGAGAAGTGTATGTCCGGTCTCGAGGCCGTGAGGTAAAGAAGGAGCCGATCATACTTCGAACTCTTTCGATCAAGCGCTCGCCGTCCTCATTCGGGTCAAGATAGGTGTAGAAGCCATAGGAGTTGACACTGGCTTACCATCACTCATGTCGAAGCGTCTCAGGAGGTCACGAGTGTACTTTCCCTGATGAAGAAATGTACCCTCCCGAGTCTGCTTGATTTGGAAGCCAAGGAAGAAGGTCAACTCGCCCATCATACTCATCTCAAACTCGGTGCTCATGACATCCGAGAACTGTGAAACCATAGTATGAGAAGAGCCGCCAAAGATGATGTCATCGACATAGATCTGGACGAGCAGAAGGTCATTGCCATGACGGCGGATGAACAAGGTCTTGTCTACTTTACCCATTTCAAACCCATGACTCAACAAGTAGGACTTAAGCCTCTCATACCATGCTCTAGGGGCCTGCTTAAGTCCATACAACGCTTTCGAAAGCTTGAAGACATGGTGTGGGTATTTGGGGTTCTCGAAACCTGGAGGCTGTCTGACGTAAACTTCTTCCTCAATGACACCATTAAGGAAGGCACTCTTGACGTCCATCTGGTAGAGCTTGAAACCCTTAGAAGCTGCAAAGGCAAGCAGGATTCTAATGGCCTCAAGTCGAGCTACAGGGGCAAAGGTCTCCTCGAAATCTAGACCCTCAACCTGGGAGAACCCCTGAGCTACTAGTCTAGCCTTGTTCCGAATAACCACTCCATCCTCGCTCTGCTTGTTCTTGAACACCCACTTAGTCCCAATAATATTGTGACCTCGCGGGGGCTCGACAAGCGACCAGACCTTGTTCCTCTCGAAATTTTCTAGCTCCTCATGCATGGCATTGACCCAAGACTCATCGTAAAGAGCATGAGAAACATCATTTGGCTCAAACTTATCTAGGTTCCCGGACTTCAGAATAAAGCACTTGCAACCAAACACACGAAAATGAGAGACGCTGGGCTTTCGCCCGTATCTCAACTCATAAGAAGTGCGGTGCAAGTGTGCCCGAAGAAAAACTCGATTCGAAACATGGCACGCGGTCGCAATAGCCTCAGCCCAAAACTTCCTAGGTGTAGAGTACTCATCGAGTATCGTCCTGGCCATCTCGACCAAGGTACGGTTCTTCCTCTCCACGACGCCATTCTGCCGTGGGACGTGCGGAGAAGAGAACTGGTGCTCTACACCTGTCTCACCACAGAAACTCTCAAAGTAGGAATTCTTGAACTCCGAGCCATTGTCATCGCGGATCGCTCGTAAGGCACTGGGAGCTCAACGAAAGCCTCTGAAAGACCTCGGAAATGCGAAAACGTCTCATCCTTCGAGGCTAAGAAAAACACCCAAGAATACCTCGAGAAGTCATCGACCACAACAAGAACATACCACTTCCCTCCTGCTGACTGCACTCGAGCTGGTCCAACTGTGTCCATGTGGAGCAATGTCCGGTGCATCGGTCATAGTAACTGTGACCGGAGGGTGAGAAGCGGCAACCATCTTGCCGTGCCGGCATGGAGAGCAAACAAGATCTTTGACCATCTTGAGTTTAGGCAGACCACGAATGAGATCGTGGCCGCTAACTCGGGTCAAATGGTCAAATCCAATATGACCAAGTCTCCTATGCCAGAAAGAGAGGTCGCGGGACTCAGAAGCAACTAAACACCTGAGAGGATCACCAGAAGACTCAGAAAAATCAGCACGAAAGATCCTCCCATAACGAGAAATCCCGCAAACCAGACTACCCGAAGAATCAAGAATTTTACAAGCATTTTTCTTGAAGCTCACCTCGAAACCGTCATCGGTAAGCTGAGAAACGGAAAGCAAATTGTACTGCAGCTTACTAACCAAGGCTACATCTTTCAAAATGAAAGAGTCATTAATGCGCACTGTACCTTTGGCGATGACGCGCCCAGATGAAGCATCTCCGAAGGTGATCGTCTCATCACCTGGAGCACGGGCAAGGGAAGAAAACCAACGGGAGTCTCCGGTCATGTGTCGTGAACACCCGGAGTCTACAAGCCAAACCTTTCCCTTCCCTGCCCGGCGAACCTGAGTCAAACAGAGAGTAAAGTCTCAGTACTGGGGTAAATCAAGAGTGATTTTGGCACCCAATACTGAACAACACGTCGAGCAGATGAAGTAGTCAAGCACGACTGACCTCTATCTACCCTACGCTCTCTGTCACTCACAGCAGAAGGTCTGTGAGCAGACCTGAAGCTGTTGCGGGGTCCGACTGCTACGGGAGAGCGAGTCGGAACACCGGCAACATGCTGAACACGCCGCGGGTAACTGTCTCGACGGGGGAAACGAGATGTACCCTCAGGACGGCGGAAGTCATGACCAGGAGTAGCACGAGGACGAAAAACAGAAGACTCAGAAAAACCAAGTCCTCGATGCTGCCCAAACCCATCAACAGCAGTAAATCTAGACCTCGTGCTGGTCCTAGGTGCACTCAGGATCTGGGGCTGACCCTGAATACGCCTAGGAGACTCAACACGGTCTCTACGCGCGATCTTGGCGCGCCTGAAGCATCGATCAACCGTGTGTCCATCCTTCGGCGAAGGTGCGGTGATACTTCATCCTCGAGAGGTAGAAGTAGCACGGTCGAGCCGCTTCGAGAGGCGAGCGGCGGGTGCAATCACCTTGCTGTCAGAAATCCCCTGGACATAGCCCGCTGACTTAAATTGGACTTTCTCGGTCCTGGGCTCGGTCTCGATCACACCTGGTGCTATGGGTCTGAGCACAGCAGGTGGATGCTTCCTCATATCCTCATAATAGTCATATCCTAGACCCTGATTAAATCTGCAAATCTTGGACTGGTCTAGAATAAGATTAAGCTTCTTCTTGCCGCCTACAAATCTCTCGAGAGTGTTCATAAGGTACTGACACTCCCGAAAGAGAGAGGTGCAAGAAGAGCAGGGAGAAGAGGGAACAGCAGGAGGTAAGGGAGCAGAAGAAAAACCAACAGTAGAGGAAAGAATGGCTTGTGCACGCACACCACTCGAGGGACAGTCCTACTACTAGCGAGTTGGTTCGCGTCTCTAGGCGTCTCACCCTTACCCTGGGGCTTCTCCCCCACACCATCAATCACATCACAACCAGATTGTGGCTTCTCTAGTAAATCCTTAGTTAGCTTCACACATTTGTCATTCAAAGCAATGAGTTCAAGTTTTAGTTTATCACAACTAATGCATGGTGAGCTAACAGGATCCTTAGTCGCATACTGAGCCATTTTCTTGTTGTTGTCAATCATTTCTTGAAACTGTTTTGAGACAGATTCAAGTTCAGCAGTTAACTTTGGACAGTTCAAACATGAATCAATAGGCTCAAGTAAAGAAGCACTCAACTCAGCAATCTTGTGATCTGCCCGTTTTAGGTTCATCTTTAAATTATTGCAATTTTCACAAGAATCGGGCAGATCAAGGAGCATGGCATAAGGTCCTCTAACAGCAATGTCCTTAACCTCACATGAGGTGGGAGAAGTAGTCTCATCAGTAGTAAGTAGGGTAACAACCATCCTACTCAACTCTAACTCAGCAAGCAGACTAACATTCTCCACCTTAAGCTCATCAAGCTCAGAAGACAAACTATCATGAAAGGTCCTTAGTTTCTCCATGTCTCCAAGCAAAGCAGAGCATGTATCACAGTCGTCACGGGAGGGAGCAGATATAAGTAAAGTAAGCTCCCGTGACAGTTTCTCTACTTCCTTCTCCAACTCGCTACATCTAGCTCTAGATCTAGCATGAAATCCTCCTAACTTAAGGAAAGCTTCATTAAGTTGGTCATAGGAGGGACATACCTCGTCCGAGTCGGAGTACAGCTCGCTGTCGCTGAGTTCGCCCTCGAGGGCCATGAAGCACATGCCGGAGAAGTCGTCGCCGCCATCCTTGGGCTCTTGGTCACCCGTCCCGTCGTCGTCGCTCCATCCCTCCACCTCGCTGAGGTCGAGGTCGTCGAACGCGGTGAGGACGCGGTGGAAGAGCTTCTTGGCCTTCCCGAAGTTGCGGAACTTCTTCTTTCCCGGCGTCGGAGCTGGAGGCTTCTTGTTGCGGTTCTTGTCGGTGTAGTCGATCTTGCTCGAACCGCCGTAGTCGTTCTTGCCCTTCTCGGCTTAGGGCGGTTGCCGAATGTGGTTGGGGCCACCACACTCGAAGCAAATCACGGGTCCTCCTCTCTTTCTGTCTCTCCTACCCTTGTAGGCATGTGAAAACCTTCGGGCTAGGAGGGCCAGCTGATCATCCGCAAGCTGCTCTAACTGATCATCAGTTATGTCACAGAGAGCAGCGAGGGAAAAACCGCAAGAAGAATCAGAAGAGAGACCAGAAGCAGAACTGGGATCGGTGACCAAAGCCATCGACTGTGACTTCGACCGACGAGAGACAACGTCAATCTCGTGAGTCTTGAGTCGCGAGTACAGCGCGTCAAGAGTCAGGGTCGAGAGGTCTGTCGTGTCTTTGATGGTGGTCACTTTCATCTCCCAGACACGAAGATCGAGTGTAGCGAGCATCTGACGAGCGTTGTCCGAGTCGGGGTATGTGAGACCGACCGCTCGGAGGTTGCTCAAGATCTTATGAAATCGCGCAAAGCACTCATCTAAGGACTCGCCAGCGTGCATTTCAAACTTGTTGTACTCACGCTTGAACTGGTCCTGTCGCACCGTCTTTATTTGGGTGGTGCCCTCATGGTAAGCATCGAGGGTCTCCCAAATATCGAAGGCGGACGAAAGATGAGAGATGCGGTCAAACTCGCTACGACTCAGGCCCTGGATAATGATGTTCCTTGCCTTAGCGTTTGCCTCAACATCAGTCATGTTATTGACATTGATGTTCTCATCGGCAGGAACAGCAAACCGGACCTTGACCTTGCGCCAGATGGCATACCCCTGAGCCTGGATGTATGTCTCCATTCGGCTCTTCCAGAAGGGGTAATCCATGCCATCGAAAACAGGCGGCTTGGTCGAGTACTTGTCCGTCGCCATGGCTCTTGAGACCGGTTAAGATCTATTGATTAGAGCTAACCGGCTCTGATACCAATTGTAGGACCGAAATGGCGACAGAGGGGGGGTGAATGTCGTTCGCTTTAAACTTGCCCCCCAAAAAGAACAGACTAATAGCTCTAAAAAAATGGGCCGAACTAAAAATATGGAGCTACTGTCTCAAACATTGGACTTTAACAAGTCACAAGAAACTTGCTTCCAAAGAAAGAGATTCTGGACTAATCAACCGAAAGCATAAAGAAAAAGTAGATTCAGATCGGGTTGCACTAGGACTGAAAGCAGTGAGTGATATTGTCGGCAAGGACGACAAAAAAACGAACTACACTGAGAAGAGCTCTGCCGAGAGGACAAAGAGAGAAGCAAGCAGCAGCCGAACAGCCAATGAGGCAACAATAGCACTCAAATGATTGTTTGCATGCTGTCCTAGAAAGTAAAAAGAAAGATGCAGCAAGGAGACGTGAAATGGTTGAAGACTAGCTCAAGTCTTCATGCATTAAATGAGACAAAACAAAAGACTTTGAACTGTACTCCAAAATACTAGCACGTACTTGCAGGAATGATTTGATTGATTAATTGATCAAGTCTTCATGAAGTAAATGAGTCGATAAGAACATTTGAACCGAATTGTACTAAATAATTAGCTGCTGGCCGAAATAAGATGTACTGCAAAGCCTACTAAAGCAAGGAGAAAATAGCAAACTGTTCACTGCAAGTAATCTCTTGACCGAAAATACTTCACTGCAGTGCTCTCTTGGCCGAAACTACAAGCAACTCAAAGATCACTAGAAAATTGATATCACAGAGCCTTGATCTTATAGCCACCTCTCAAGGAATTTTATATCCTGGGCAAGACTTAACCCAACATCTTCATTCAAGGTTGAGAGGAAAACAAGAAAAAGAGCTCAAAGAAAATAGCAGTGAAACGACAGATTAAACAGAGAAATGAACTTCAGATTTTTCATTCCAAAACAAAAGAGGAGTCACGATACCCCGATTACATAAAGAGGGATGATTACAAAACTCTTAATCCATCCTCTCCCTCTCAATCCTCAAGAACACCAAGAGCTACACATGCTTCTTGGGAGGAACACACACATACACACATGGAGAGACCCAAATGGAACCCTAACTTTTTCACACACTCTCTCAAAATTTCAGCACACATCTCCCTCTCTATTTATAGCCTCCACTAATGGGTTCACAAACCACTTTACCCATTAGGGCACCACCTACTCGATGCTTTATCCAAACCCGCTTCCTTTAGTGCAGCCCTGCGTTTTTACCGAAACGCCCCTCGCGCACCTTCCAGGAAGCTTCCTCATTCCTTGCCCTGCAAGCCACGCAGCTTCGCCGTCTTCGGCACACCTCGACCGTTCTGACCTCAGCGCCACCTGCGCCTAGTCCGGTCCACCGTGCCTCGCCACGACTCCACCTCGAGTCCACGTCGTCTTCGACACATCCCGACCGTTCTGACCTCAGCGCCACCTGCGCCTAGTCCGATCCTCCGTGTCTCGCCACGACTCCACTCGATGTCCTGCAGTCACACAGACAAGAAACACGTCAAATAGCACCGCTCGACACATGAAAGCGTTAATAGCAACAAAACATCATACTTACGCATGACAAAGTTCAAACCTGTCGAAACATTAGAATATGCATCCTAAGCTCATACGACCAAGTTTGACCAAAGTCCGACCGAGCCCGATTGCGCCACGCAACGACTCGACTCCGAACCACCCAAACCAAACTCGACTTATCTAAACCAATGTCAATTACTCATCATTAACATGTGGTCACCTCCACATGGTCCATCAGGTTAAGAGCCTAGCGGTTGGGTGATTTGCGTGTTGAGTTGCATCTAGTTATTTCTGGATGCTAGTAGCACACATCGCATGGGTTTAGTGGGAGGTTTTTTTATCATGCAAGAAGAAGATGCATATTGCATCTATTACCAAGAGAGCTTGTAGGATTTGGCAATGAATCGAATAACTGAAAGAATGACTGATGGTATCATGCCTTAAACTGGAGAAATGCGGGTTGTTGTCGAGTGGATTTACAATGCTGTTTACCCTAGTATATAGTTCTGTGCAGTTACTGTTTACTTATTCTGGGTGCTTAAATTCATCCCTATATCACCAGACATTTGCTGTTGTCTTAATTATTATGTTGTTTGCACTGCAGTCTGGATCAACAAACCCGACTCCTAACCCCACACCAACCCCCTCACCGTCTGGTGGAGGGAAGTGGTGTGTCGCAAAGGCCGGTGCGAGTGAGACTGACCTGCAGAACAACATCAACTACGCCTGTGGCTCCGTGGACTGTAAGCCGATACAAAGCGGTGGCGCGTGCTTTGACCCCAACAACGTGCAGTCCCATGCTGCCTTTGTGATGAACGCCTACTACCAGGCCAATGGCCGCCACGACTATGACTGCGACTTCAAGGCCACCGGCGTGGTCACATCCAATGACCCAAGTAAGTTGGTAACAGTTGGTGTCTGCTTCCTGGTCTGCACCTATTAGCAACACTTCTCGAATAACAATTGTGTCTTTCATGGATGCTTTTTGGACTTGACACTCCGTCATATCTATTGAAACTAACTGACCATGTCGTTGTTGTTGTGCTTGTGGTGTGGGCAGGCTACGGGAGCTGCAAGTACGTCGCCTGACGGGGCGCCTCATTCTTCTCTACTCTTGTCTGACAGCGATGCTGCTTTGTAAGGCAGAACAGGTGCTTGCTAACTGGGATAGACTATTGCACAGGCGACTGAAATTTCTTTATCTTTCAGTCACCTAAAATTGCACTTTGAATCATTTGGAGTTGCACATGTTTTTTTTGGAGGGGGCTGTAATTTTAGTTGATTGAGAGTGCAATTGCACTCTGAATCACCTAAAGTTGCAGCTGTTTTTTTAGGAGGGCTGCAACTTTAGTTCATTGAGAGTGCAATTTCAAGTGACTGAAACATAAAAAAATTTCAGACGCATGTGCAATAACAAAACTGAACTATATATTATCCCGGTTCTGGCTTTTGTTTGCCGCGCGTCACAAGAAAATTTCTTGGTCCTGTAGACTAGTATTGATGCAACGGTGCTTTAACTTATTATCATTCCGTTCCTATGTACAAATACAAAAAGAAACAGCAAAAGAAATGAAGCCTCCTTGTTTCGTTGTTGTTTGTGTGCTACAGTTGAGCCCTTCTTTCAATTTTTTCTTATACTACTACTTTTTTTTTAGGGCTTGTCTCAATAATTTCGAGCAAGCATGTCTAGCTGCTACTACTATTCTCTCTCTCTCTCTCTCTCTCTCTATATATATATATAATATAATATAATGTTTGGAGGTAATAATTAAAGATATTGAAAGTCCCCGTTGGAGCACACAAGGAAAAAAGAAAATGCAAGCTCATTTTTTCTTGGGAATACGGGACCAAATGAATATCATACTAATTTTGTATTACAACATATGGATATTCTCTTCATATCTTTAGCACACAAGGAAAAAAGAAAATGCAAGCTCATTTTTTCTTGGGAATACGGGACCAAATAAATATCATACTAATTTTGTATTACAACATATGGATATTCTCTTCATATCTTTAGCACACAAGGAAAAAAGAAAATGCAAGCTCATTTTTTCTTGGGAATACGGGACCAAATGCCTGCATGCCACGTACGCGGGATCAGCGACGGGAACACAGCATGCGGAACAGGGAAGCTGTATTCATCCGAACCACCCCATTCAGGTGGTAAGGGTACCATCGGCTCGCTTAAGGGTGGCCCTGTGCCCTCAACATTATCGAAACGGGGTCCTCTGACGTTGCGCAAGGCAACGTCAAAGTGCATTTGCGAATCTGAACCGTCCGATGAGAAATTATTGTAGCTACAGTAAAATTACTGTAGCGAAAACAGATCTGAGCCGTTCATTTCTCATCGGGCGGTTCAGATTCACCAAGTCACTCTGACGTCCTCCACATCGAAGCCCGTCCCGCCTGCATTGCGCATTTCGCCTTGTCAACCGAATCATCCCCCTCTGCATCATCATCGTCCTCGTTCCTACCCTTGTCGCTCTCCTCTTTGAGGCTGTCTAGCCCCTTGACATCGTTGCCGCTGTCCTCGCACCGCGCAAGACTCGGGGGAGCTGAACAAAGGGGCACGACGGCAATAGCCAGTGCCAAGCCCCCTAGGTACCCACAGTCCCTTGGATCAGGGGTGCCTTCATCGTCCTGGCCGCCTGCCTTGTGCCCACGGCCACCACTTGGCACAGACACGGCGCGCTCTAGGATGACAATGCCAAGGGCTTCACTTATGCGGTTGATGCAGGGATCGCCCCGAGTCGCCGATGCGCAAAGGCTGTGTTCCTTAGAAATATAGGGCCCAAGGAATATGCACACCACTCCCTCGACCTCCACCAGCAAGGTTACTGCCCAATAGTACAACATCGGAATTTCCTGGGCCCGAAGGCTTTGCCAGCATAGTCAACGCGGGACGGATGTCGTTGAACCGAGCAGCCCCCATCCGCAGATCCCAGTGACACACCAACGGAGACACGCAAAGCATGTAAAACTCCTTGGCATAGTTGCGCATGTTCAGCTGAAGGGAGATGCCGAGGAGTCTTCGGAGGCGTACTTCGTTGTCCTGATCAAGAGTCATGCGGGGCGACATGATGAAATCCATGGTGCGGCCGGTGAACTGCAACCTGCTATCATGCTTGATTTGGTGGTAAGACCATCCAGTGTGACTCCCCCTTCGTTCACGTCAAGTTGGAAGGGAAGGCCCCTAAAGTAGGGTTGTAGAACTCAAACTGATGCTTCCCAAATTTGAGCACTGACCTTTCTCAGATGCTTCAGCTGGCAGCGAGCATCATGAAAGGACACAAAGACGGCCACGCTACAGAGGGTATTCTTTGGGCGGGTCGCCCAAGAGTACACAGCAAGGCGAGCAATGGCATTTAGCGTCAACTGCTGAAGCTTTAGCTCATACAGCCACAGTAGATTGCCGACGAAGCGTACGGAGGGGATGTGGAAGTAAGCGACGAAAACAAGGGTTTCACCCTCTCACGGCCGTTGCTCGATCTCACCCTTGGCAGGCAGGCAGACGGCCTCGTCGGAGGAGGCGATCTTCTCGTCACACACAAAGGCTTCCACTAGCTCCTCCGTCGCGATCGACGGACCCAGCATGTTCACCAATACGCTGCTACATCTCGCGGGGCGCTCTCCACCACTTGCCAATGGTCAGCTCCAGACGATCACCTCCGCCACCACGGATGTTTGATGGGGCCGACAACCTATCGCGGCCGCCGCGCTCGCTGGTGCGAACCATCTCAACGGAAGGGCGCTTAGAAGACAATGACGACGAGCAAGAAGGAAACGCCGGGGAGCGAGTGGGCGACGGTAACAAGCTCAAGAAGCAAGCACCAGAAGAAGCAAGAGAGCTAGACAAATCGGGCGCCATGACAGGGCGCGCCCTTAAGTAGACAAGACGGGCATTAAATGCCCGGGCAGCAGGCATAGGAACCAAAAAGGCGAGGGACCGTGTGTTTGACCAGTGTGGCGCATCGTCCCGTGCACAGCCAGTAGCCCAACAATTGCTCTGGGCATCCAATCCGCCGATTACAGGTGGCAACCACGTGCGTGGATCATGAGCCCAGCGCGATTAGGGCATCTCCAATGGTCTGAGTCAGCTAGCTATATGCATGTACACATCAGCATATATCCTATGTGGAGGAAAGAGAGTATGCAAAAAAAATCGAGCCAGCTCTTCCTTTAGGGCATCTCCAATGGTCTGAGTCAGCTAGCTATATGCATGTACACATCAGCATATATCCTATGTGGAGGAAAGAGAGTATGCAAAAAAAATCGAGCCAGCTCTTCCTTAAGCACTAGTCTATAACGCCAAACGAGGCAGACTCTATAAATTCTGTGTGTGCATGTAAGCATCAAATAGCTATCCTTATAGATAGTTCTTTAGAATGCTAGCTTTAGTGTGTACTATATAGATGATGTGGAAGTCTTATAGTTAGTTGCTAGCTATAACCATTGGAGATGCCCTAAGCACTAGTCTATAACGCTAAACGAGGCAGTCTCTATAAATTCTGTGTGTGCATGTAAACATCAAATAGCTATCCTTATAGATAGTTCTTTAGAATGCTAGCTTTAGTGTGTACTATATAGATGATGTGGAAGTCTTATAGTTAGTTGCTAGCTATAACCATTGGAGATACCCTTAGTAGGCCACTCGAGTACTCGACCAAAAGCATCAAGGCTTTAATGGCCCGAGGGAATGGAGGGGGCCAAGGAGTTCCAGGTATGGTCTTTGTCCACAAAAGTGTGCCCTCTTAACTATGGGAGGCTACTGTTAGGGGATGGCTCCATCAATGCCCACTCGGCCTGGTACACCAGTCACATGGTACGGCCAACCCATCATAGGTCTGTTATACAGTGAAATACCGATCTTACCCCTATGTATATAGGCTTAGATAGGGGTATTCATGTAACTCTGAGGAAAGAAAATGGCATAATTGTTTCTGTAAGTGTAGATGCAGATAAAATCACCCTTATAATCTGCCTCCTCGGGGGTGTAAAGGTATATCCTATGTCTCATAGGGAAGGCACGACTAATTTTTGGGAAAAGGTAGCTAGTCCCAAGACAACTCATGTTTTCCACGATCACAGGGCTCCAGGAAAAATCACCCAGATGATTTTCTAGTAGCCTTACTTATACTGTTTGGTACGTAACCATAATAATTAGCCTGAGCCGTACCAGCAAGTTGACAAGCTAGCTGCATCTGCATGCCATTTTTTCTTTTCTTTTTTCTTTTTTTAGAGTAGTTGGAATCAATCGATTCGACAATCCATTACTAGATTTTATCGATAGTCCACACGTGCCTGGTCAAATTAATTAGAGTTGGCTACATGTTCTTTATTTCTGCGGTCTATGGTTGTGCTATATGACTTTTGCTGGTAAGAGAAAGAGTATAGAGTAATATAAACTTATGTGTAGTTTTGATTGATATAAATAAAGTCATAATAGTGTATACTATAATTAATTTGTAGATCTCATCTTAAAAAAAATATTTTATTTGGAAACTAATAATTATAAAACAAATTGAAAAACAATTTTTAAAAGTTAAAAAGAAGAGTCTAAGCTTAGCCAACACGTCTCCGGTGCTCATTCTCGATCCTAGTGTTAATTAGCCCGTGCCAGTGCATGGGAAGTTCATGTGCGACTTTGCATGTGCTTGCTTGCGTTAATAATTGACGTTGCTTTGAGTCATTTAGAGCGCAAGAATTTCACAATAATTTTAGAAAAAAATAGTATATTTTTCACAGATTTTCTACTATATTTTCACTGTTTTGAAGCACATTATATAGCGGCAGCACCTATATGTGGAACTTAGAGATTGAATATATTTGTTAGACGTGTTGGCTAGAGAATTCATCGAACAGTGCATGCACACCTGATGGGCATTTTTACCATGAACATTAATGGGTACGACTTTAATTTGCATCACAAAATTTAAAGTGTCCATGTACACGAGAAAAGTCCCAAATACTATATACTAGTAAGTTGCTCATATGTTATAACGGAGTATAAAAAGTGGGTAATACATATCATCAAACGTAATCTAAAAATGTACTATGAATATCAATTTTTCATATAAATGTACGATGTGGAGAGGATGACGAACAAACTTGAGATAGAAATTAATTACATTTACTTTTTAGGAAACATACTATTTGGAAAAAGCTTGTCCCGGTAAACTATTTCAAAACAGTGGCGTAGAAATCATCCTATTTGTTTGGTCAAGAAAAGTTATAAGTCATAAGCCGAAATTAGAAGTTAATATGTTCTAAGTGGATTCTGACTTAAATAAGCCAAAAGAAAAAAAAACAAAAACTGAAGCCAAAAAAGTAATACTCGATCCATCCAATGGAGTTCAAGTCCGCTACGCAAGTTCGGACAGTTGGTCACAGAGGCCATTCTTTTTAGTTTTTCAACCAATTTTTTGCTTTAGTTTCTTTCAGCAATTACTAACTAAAAGTTATAAGTCGTAGTCTAAAAACCAGTTCTTTAATCAGCAGTACTAGTGATCCACTACTGCTCTTCAATGTTGGGTTGCAGGTTGGTTACACTAATACAAATTAAAATTTCACTCATGTAAACCAGAAAGTCATGCGACTAAGAAATTATGAATAATTACTACTAGACACATAGTGTAGCGGACGAAGAGTTGAAGTAGTCAATTCAACATAGCACGCATCGCTATAATAAAAATAGTGGATCGTCCAACGTCTTTAATTTGAAGCTATTGTCACCCTGGTCGCACTCCAACCCAGTTCACACACCTCCATCGGATCGTCATCCTTGAGCCAAGCGAAGCTAGCATCTCCGTTCTCTGTCCAAAGCGCCAACTTGTAAAGAGAGCTGCGATGCGATGCACGTGCGACACGAGAGGTGCCATGGCGATGGTCCTGGATACCAGGTGGCGAGAGAAGAGGTTGTCTCCGGCAAGATCGACAACCACAGAATAGCCTCTGAAGAACTTCATGCCTGGTTAACAACTGAAGAACTTGGGACCTCTGAAGAACTTCCTCGTCGACGCTTAATTCATGCCTGGTTAACTTAATTAGAGCGTTGCCAACCACAGAATAGCCTAATGGTGTGGCATTGTCTTTCTCCTTGATGACCAGAGTTTGATTCTCACTAACTACGGATTAGATAGGTAGTCTAATGGTGTGGCATTGTCTTTCTTCTTAATGACTAGAGTTTGATTCTCACTAACTATGGATTAGATAGGTAGCCTAATAGTGTGGCATCTTGTCTTTCTCCTTGATGACCATAATTTGATTCCCACTAACTATAGATTAGATAGGTTATTTATATAATTTTTTACTTAATCCAAGATTTGAATCTGTACAAGTGGTTTACGAGTGGATACACTAGTTAATTATCCCCACCCTCCGAAGAGACTTGATAAAGCTTGCATACCTAGAACGAATTAAACATCTACCTAGCCAGCAAGGTCTCATCTATCTTGCTCGCATTACTTTGAGGCCCGATTGAGCTGGATCTATAATTAATTAATGTGATGCCACTTGTGGAGTAACAAAAAGAATTTTGTTTAATAATGTAACGAAAAGAAGCCAAGACCGCATTTAAAAAGTGTACATTTGAGGGGTCATTGAACGACGCATGCACAAATATTGAGCTGCTTTAGGAGCAAGGCGTGAAGACCCATCCGTCTTTCCAACTCGAGGCAAGGTACCTACGTAATTTTGGCTCCCTCTGTCTATCTTGCAAGCTCTAGATCCCCTATTTTCTGATCTCCGAGCTTTGCTTTCATGGTTAAAATTTTGTCCGGCCGGATTTGCAATTTTTCATGCATCTATAGCTCTGTCTTGTTGTTAGCAATTAATGCTCGTCCTTTATTCTAAGAAATGTAAGAAAGAGGATAGCTTCTGGTAGTATTGTTCTTTCCTTGGTGACATGTATTTCGATTTTCAGAATTGGTACGTAAAATCTTTAGCCAAAGCTAATGACAAAGATGATGTTTGGATTAACTTTGTCGCAGCAAAAGGCGGTAGCAAACCTGAAGTAATGGCGGTGGTCCTGGATGCCTTCGCGTCCTACCTCCAAAACATGCTCACCGAGATGGCGAGAGAAGAGGTTGGCATGCTGCTCGGTGTCTCCGGCAAGATCGACAACCTGGGCCTCAAGCTTAGGGACCTCAAGAACTTCCTCGCCGGCGCAGAGAGGAGGCACATCACCGACCGAGCGTGCAGGGGTGGGTGAGGGAGCTCAAGGACGCCATGTATGACGCCACCGACATCCTCGATATCTGCCAGCTCAGGGCCATGGATCAACGAGCAGGCACATCCACAACAGACATGGGGTGTTGCAACCCCTTGCTCTTCTGCCTGCAGCATCCCTTGTTCGCCCACGACATCAGCAGCCACATCAAGGCGCTCAACTAGAGGCTTGGCGACATCAAGGAGCGGAGTGCCGCCTTCAGCTTCATCAACCTTGGTTCCTACGAGAAGTGTAGCAGCAGGGTGCATGCCGCCTCTAGCCCAGCTGCTAGCCGAGAGACGACGGGGGAGCCTGTCCGGTCGGGTGTTGTCGGGGAGAAGATCGAAGGGGACACGAGGGAGCTGGTGGAGATGCTGGCAGAAAAGGAGTGCAACAGCAACATCATGGTGGTTGCCATCGTGGGTGTCGGCGGGATCGGCAAGACCACCCTCGCCCGAGAGGTCTTCAACGATGACACCATAAAGGATAAGTTCGACAAGAGAATATGGCTAAGCATCAACCAAGATTTTGACAAGGCTGAGCTGCTCAGGACAGCCATCACCCTTGCCGATGGAGACCACCATGGCGAGAAAGCAATGGCCGTGCTTCGGCCAGCCCTTGCTGCTGCCTTGACAGGGAAGAAGCTCTTACTGGTGATGGATGATGTGTGGAGCCATGGAGCATGGGAGGATGTGCTTGAAACGCCCTTGGTCAATGCTGTTGCTCCAGGCAGTCGAGTCCTTGCTACCACGAGAGACGAGAGAGTCGCCCGAGGGATGAAAGCCGTGCGCCCCTACCACCGTGTCGACAAGCTAGGGCCCGAAGATGCCTGGTCCTTGCTCAAGAAGCAGATCCGTTCCCATTAACTAGCAGTAACATGCGAATCAAGCTAATGATCTATTTTATTTAGTTATTTATTGACAGCACTAGCTAGTTATCTCTGGACACATGACCCGTAACCCCTCCAACTGTGCAATATACCCGGTTCTTTAATTATTCATTGTACTTCCTCCGGTCACGAAGTCGTTTTGGGCTATCTGCGATCAAATATTATTAACTTTGGCTACAAATATTTTTTTTGAATATTTAAATTGGATATATAAAAATGATACATGTAGATTTGTCTCGAAAATTACTTTCATTATATTATTAGATTTTATAAAAACTAGTAGAGTGGCCTGTGTATTTGTGCAACTAAGTACTATATTATATTGCAGTTTTTAGTCTTTATGTAGTGATATAGTTATTAACGATAGAAATCAGAAACTTTTGATACATCATAAACTGATTACGAAAGAAACACATTTTTTCAACATTTATTGCGTAAAGAATTTCTTCTTTTTTAAAAAAATAGTTACGCTAAAACAACACTTGGAGGGACCATCTCAAACGTCTACATGTACACTACTTAAAAGGAAGGAAAATTACAAGATCTCTTTGTATGCAATGTTAAACAATGACTCAGCAAACAATGTCAAAGCATGCATGTTTGACCTTCGTACGTGTGGATGCCTGTGAGAGACACAATATTGGATTTTTTTTAAAAATAATCTATTTTTTATTCCAAATTACAATAATATACCCGCGTTTTATTTTTTTTTTACAGTTTTGACTATCTGTCACTCCACCATTAAGACTTGGATTAATCGCCCAACGGTCGAGTGACTTAAGGCTAAGTCGCCCATCGGTTGAGCGACTAGTCCTAGTCGCTCAACGGTAGGGTGACACCTGGACTAGTCGCTCAATCCAACAGTGACTAACACCTACATGTGCCATATATCATAGGTTCAGACCTGCTGCATACAAGCCATATATCATAGATTTAGACCTACTGCATGCATGCGTGCGACTAACACCAAGCATGCATGTGCCATATATCATAGGTTCAAACCTACTGCATGCAAGCCATATATCATAAGTTCATACCTACTGCATGCATACATGCGGCTAACACCAAGCATGCATGCGACTAACACTAGGTCTATATGTTAAACGCATGAGGCGCACACACATACTACATGCATGCATTGATGTCGCTATTGGGTTGAGTGACTATTCCAGGTGTCGCTCCACCGTTGAGCGACTTGAGCGACTAGTCCAATCACTCAACCGGTGGACGACTTGGATTTTAGTCGCTCAACCGTTGGGCGACTAGCCTTAAGTCACTCAACGGTGGAGCAATAGATAGTCAACACTACAAAAAAAACACATGTATATTACTGTAATTCGAAATAAAAAATAAATTATTTTTAAAAATTCCACAATCTTGTCCGCAAAGACGGTCGACTTGGCACTATTGACTCATCTCGCTGTGTTGCACCGGCAAAGTTTAGGCGCTTAGGTCTAGATCTTCGATCATTTATATATTTTTAAGGCAATCTTCAATCATTTTCATAATCTTGCAATATAAGCTGCGCAAATTCCTAAAGAAACTCTTATGTGTCATGCTTTAGGTACTCCGAATATATTGTTGATTTTATATTTTGAGTAGAATACTCATGTGCATTCTGCATCACATAATTACACGGCTAGTTTTAATGTTAAACTATGTCTCATAGATTGTAAAGTCTAATTAAAGCAAACATCTCATATTTATGGTTATTGCAAAATTGTTTAGCCCAAACAAAAGTAAATGATTAAACTTTGGATTTATTTGTAGGATTATATTCGTAGTTTTATCGATCTTGAATGCAATTAATCTGTATTCATTTGTATCTGAAATTGTCTAGTTCTCTTGATGTGGTAGTTGTATATTACGTTGCCGCTTAGAAATATTCAATGACGTCTACCATGCGGTTGTGCTCCACCGATCCCTCGCCGTTGATTGGAGCCATGCGTAGCGTAGTCAGGAATTGATCGAGATAAAAAAAAGTAGACAAACCATGTATGATACGAGGAACTAACAAATCGACGTCCAGACAGCTAGTGCAATTGCACGGACTATCATTGTGCGAGACGTGCAGCTCCTGGCCTGTTTGTTTGTACCATACCCGCGCGGTTGCACTGCTAGATATTATGATACAGTTATCTTTGATATATATATATATATCTTTATTTCCTATAATTGAAATACAATTGTATTTGCTATACAATATATCTATATATGATTAATCTGCACCATTATAATCCGGCTTATCAAAATAAGTGGTGAAGATGTTTCTCTTTTTTCTCGATTAATGTGATAATTTCTAAGATTTTTTTAGGATTATTGTGAGATTTTCTTACTCTCAAAACGAATGAGGTGTCTTAAATCTCACTAGTTGTTTTTATTTACATAGATGTGACGATAGAAATGAGTAGACAAAGTTGTATTTCAGGGATCGTGTCGATGTCCAAAACCACTTCCTTTCGTGACTAGAGGGAGTATTTTAGGGTACATGTATTATTACTCACTCTGTCTAAAAATGTAGGGTGTATTTTTTTTATTGGTCTTGTTTACAAATGTTTGCCATATTTCATTTTTCAATGCAAAATAAGTGTGTTGTTCCCTCTATACCCTTAATAAATATACAACTTTACTTTGTATTCCCTACTTTCATACATTGAATATAGTACTTAGAGATAATAATTAGGTAGTTTAGCTATTTTCAATGCCTTCTTGGTCTATATGTAACACAAAAAAACCTCCAGTTTTACCATTCACTTTTGACATTCGATTTAGGTAGTGCTTACTTACACCGATTGGCCTTTTATTAGCAAATAAAAAAGAATCGGTACTAACCACGTATTAACTCTATTGGTTTAAAATGCTTGCATGCAGGTGGTCTCAAGTGAGCTAGATGAATATGAGGTAGACATGCTAAAGGATATTGGGGTGGAAATTATAGCAAGATGTGGTGGTTTGCCACTCGCTGTCAAAGTAATGGGAGGACTCTTGTGCAAGAGGGAGAAGCAGCGAAGTGATTGGGAGAAGGTTCTGAATGATTCTAGATGGTCAGTATCTGAAATGCCCCAAGAGCTAAACTACGCAATATACTTGAGCTATGACGATTTGCCTCCTTATATGAAGCAGTGCTTTCTGCACTACTCCCTTCTCCCTAAAAATACAAAGTTCTTTGTTGATGCAGTTGTTAGCATGTGGATTAGTGAAGGATTTCTTCATGCAAACTTAGATGAATCAGAAGAATTAGGAAGAGAGTGCTATAAGGAGTTAATATTGAGGAATCTTATAGAGCCAGATACAACGTACGCTGATCAATGGGTTTGCAACATGCATGATGTCGTTCGCTCATTTGCTCAGCATGTGGCCAGGGACGAAGCACTAGTATCTCACAACAGAGAAACTCTTGATATTATCAGTAAACATAATTCACATAAGTTTCATCGATTGTCTATAGAAACCAAAGGATCAGAATCAGATGAATTTGAGTGGAGTTTTTTGCATGCACAGGAATCACTAAGAACACTAATATCAATTGGCCAGTTGAAGATTAAGCCTGGTGATTAGCTGATTACTTTTTCAAGACTACGGACTCTACATATAGAATCTGCAAATGTTGCTACATTGGTTGAATCTGTGTACCAACTTAAGAACCTGAGGTATTTGTCCCTAAAATACACCGATATATCTAGACTACCGGAGAACATCAGCAAGATGAAATTCTTGCAGTACATTAGCCTTCGTGGTTGTGAAAGTTTGGTGAAACTTCCTGATGGCATTGTAAAGCTAAGGCAGTTGAGGTCTCTTGTCCTTGTTGGCACAAGTATATCTAATATACCTAGGGGATTCCGTGGTCTAACAAATATGAGGAACATAGGTGGATTTTTGGCCCATGTGGATGGTGATTGGTGTAGTTTGGAAGAATTGGGGCCACTTTCCAAGCTCAGGCTTCTTGGATTAAGGAATCTAGAGAATGTATCTACTGCCTCGTTCGCATCAAAGGCTAGGCTTGGTGAAAAGGTGCATCTTACCGAACTATTCTTACTATGCACCAACAGATTGGGAGATGATGTCTCTGAGGAAGAGCAGCAACGAATTGAGGAGGTGTTTGATGAGCTCTATGCGCCGTGCTTGGATCATCTTGAAATCCCAGGATATTTTGGTCGACGACTTCCAAGGTGGATGATGTCGGCGGCGAATGCTACCCCTCAAGAGCTTGAGGATTTTAATGATGGAGGACCTAGCTGCTGCACCCAACTCCCCAATGGCTTGGGTCGGCTCCTGTTTGCGCTCCTTGAGATTCGACGCGTTCCGACCATCGAGCGTGTTGGGTGCGAATTCTGCAGCGACTCTACCATCACCATAGTCACCTCCCTTCATCCCGGTAGTGTTGCATTTCCAAGATTGCACACAATGAAGTTAATAGGAATGGTGAAATGGGAGGAGTGGGAGTGGGAGGAGCAAGTGCAAGCCATGCTGTCTTGGAGGAGCTTGGGCTCGATGGTTGCAAGTTGAGGCATGTTCCTCCTAGCCTTGCCTCCCATGCAAGGGCTTTGAAAAGGCTATCCGTACAAAGCGTCCAGCACCTCAACTCTCTAGAGAGCTTTGCTTCTCTCGTTGAACTTTATGTGTATGAGAACCACGAGCTCGAGAGGATCACTAATCTCCCAAGTTGCAAAAACTTGACATCAGTGCTGCCCAAAGTGAAGGTGTTGGAGGGCATGCTTGCACTCCAGGCTCAAGCGTGGGATTTCAACATGGAAACACTTCCGGAATACCGCAAGATGTAAAGCCAAGGCATTTCTTCTTTGGATTGCAGCCTAGAGTTGCTCACCTTCATAACCGCGGGACAATCTGGCCCCGAGTGGAACAAGTTCAGCCATATGGAACATGTCAAGGCCTATGCACGCGACGGAGACAATCAGAGGGAATGGTATGTGCTGTATACAAGAGATCCCTACAACTTGGAGACAAACATCAGTTGCTTTACCATATCTGGAGGTAAATTAGCACAGCTACTTCATCTTAATTTGTTTCTATGCTCTCTTCATTTAATTTGTTTCCTTAATTCCCACTTGTTGATTCCATCTTTCTTCCTTAATTTCTCTTGACAGCATCAGGGGATAAAGAGGAATAGGAGACATACTCCGATGGGAAGATCAAGGGCAAGAATATCCGTCCGAGGCATGCTTGCTTGCAGAAAAATGAAGTGGCCTCGATCATTTTATTTCCCCAACTTCTTCAACCAGACCTGGACCATCCACTGACAGACTTGTTCCTATTAGAAATGAAAACATGTTAGCCCTCTCGATAAACAAAGAAAAACTGTATTACCAGGCTGGCCCAATGCTCGTTGCATAGCCTCTCAGACTTGTGCATGAGAGGAGCGAAATGGTGCTCTGCTGCTGCTTGTGCTACACAATTCGATGGGAATAAAATTCCGTCCAATCATGCGTCGATGCGATCGACTCGCAAGTATAGCTTTTGCTTCCTGATCTGCCGTCCCATGTATAGCTTTTGCTTTTCCATGTTGTTTTCGTCTTTTCTCCCCTTGATTAGGGTTTCTTTTTCCTTTTCCGATCTGCTTTAGGGCTTCTCTTTTCTAGGTTTACCAAGAATTCAAAACAATATCGTAAATTGCAAATGATAGTTTTTTTTAATGGCAACCATGGTTCTTCTTGCTTAAGTTCTCACAGCAAAGATTATCCTGTACCTCTCTGTTCATTTTTGTTAACAATGGAGAGTTTGCTATGGTGTATTATTTAGTAGATTACGAAGATGCCTTTTTGTGGGAAAGATACCATTTCCTTTTATGCCTTTTTGTGGGCTTTTCCGGCCAAAATTTCTTGCGTGTGGCCGAGAGTCTATTGTGGTCCTTAATGGGCCCAAGACTCCTTCGGTACAGTCTTTGAATATGGGCCATTTTGGGCATATTGGGCTTACTGGGCTGAGAACACCTTTATATATGGGCAGACGATGTGGTCAGAGTTCCAATCGTGCCAATACATGCGTTGTCGAACCACTAGCTAAATGTTCCGTTTAGGCTAATACAAGATGCTAATTTAACTCTTCTACTTCCGTGGGTTATATGCACAGCTACGTGACAATTGTATCACTCAATTTGTTTGCAGAGCAGCGAGCGATGGATCCGGCTGGGACGTGTTGGATGGGCCCCACCGTTTACTTTACTGGCTGACACATGGGCCCCGCCGACCCTCTCGAAGTCTCGTCGCTCCTCCTGTTGCCGAGAAAATTGATACTTTGCCATCCTATTTGGTGGGCTTCGACAAAATACCACTCCTTAGAATGATCACTATAAAATGCCACTCTTAACATTGACACTTTGATTATTTGCCATTTTGAGGGTTTTTTAGGGTTCTTAATTATTTTTAACCATTTTCAGATTATTTGCCATGGGAAAAGACACATTTGCCCTTGAGCCATTTGCTTATTGCCTTCTCCTGGACATGGACACGAGAGAGACGAGACCGAGAGAGACGAGACCATTCTAGGGACATTGCACTATGACTGCATATCAAGAGGGAAACCATCCCTCATACATAACCAATAGGCCACAGAATCCACTGTAGCCTTCGCACAGAACGGTCAGTGTGCATTTCCCATCGCCAATTACCAGAATATTTGTCCCCTTCACTGAAAAAGCCACTAGAAGAACTAAATTTATATAAGATGCATACTTGAGGGGCATATTAACTAGGAAGGTTGAGATAGTAAAAAATATAAACACATTCTCACAAACGGAGATCCATTGCAGGAGCAGTAAACTATATGTAACCAATATGCCACATAATCCATTTACAAGAGGGAAAAGTACCACAATATAGAACTACAGTAATGATCCAAACACAAAAGCATAACAAATAGAAAGAACGAACCAAATAGGAACCAAGCCGATGCTTGCTCGGATGCCGCGGTGGGCAACGAGGCCATGAGCGCGCATGACGTCGAATCCAGTCGAAGTTGAGCTGCCTCGCTTGCTGCTTTGTAAGCTCGTCCCGGCCCCCATCTTATTTAGCTTGGCGAGCCATTCACTCACCTTGACCTTCCTCAAAGTCGGCGGCGGGACGGGCCCATCTTCCCATAGAAGTCGAGAGGTCGTGGAGCGGGGCGGACTGGTCATTGGTGAGCATGTTGAGCTTGATGGCGTCCATGGCGGTGATGAAGCTCTGGACGCACTGGGCGATGGCGGCGGCGGAACGGCGCCGCCCTCCCCGGCGACAAGAAAAAGTGTCCATGTCAGGAGAAGGCAATAAGCAAATAGCCCAAGGGCAAATGTGTCTTTTCCCATGGCAAATAATCTGAAAATGGTTAAAAAATAATTAAGAATCCTAAAAAACCCTCAAAATGGCAAATAATCAAAGTGCCAATGTTAAGAGTGGCATTTTATAGTGGTTATTCTAGGGAGTGGCATTTTATCGAAGCCCACCGAATAGGATGGCAAAGTATCAATTTTCTCTCCTGTTGCCGGGTGCGTGAATTAATTAGTTAGTGTGCGATCCGATCCAGAGAATGGATTCCCATTGTCAGTCATCAATCTTCATGGAGCATGAAGATTAATTAATCAGTAATGACAAGGAAGGGAGGATCGGGGAATGGAAATGCAAAGGATGTGGTTGTGTCAAATGGAAGGTTTACTATATATACAGTGGAAACATTCTTGGGCAAACCAGTCCTGTAAATTCACTCCAGACCGAACCATCATAGAGAGAAACACTGGCACACACACAAGACAGACAGAGGTACATATGTAGCAGCTCATGAACCAAACTAGTGTATCCAGGATCATTTCCGCATTGGCCTATGTCGCATGACCGAAAGTGATACCCTCACCACGTGTAACTTGCTAGCGGTTATCATACGTGCCCACAGTATCGATGGCAAAAAGGCAAGAAACCCAAGAGACACCATCCAGTAACCATGTGTTTGGTTGCAAGGACTAGGTGGGACGGGATGGGATAGACCCATTTTTGTAGGTGTTTGGATGGGAGACAAGCAGAGTCAAGGACATCCCACTAGGAATATTCCTTGTAGATCTGGGATCAGGCAATCCTCTTTTTTTCATGGGACGGAGTCATCCCACATGGGATAGAGTCATCCCACCTCTTTGTTTTTTTAAGTACTGTTTTGTTTAAAATTTTTTTAAAAAAAACTCGAAGGCTTATGTGTAGAAACATATCAACAATAGCCTTCAATTTTTTTTAAAAAAAAACTCAAATGCCACACATGTCCCACCTTCATCATTCCATCCAAACAAAGGATGGGACCATTCCATCCCACTTTATTCTTCCAACCAAACAAAAAACAGGGATGACTCTATCCCCCCAACCAAACAAAAAATGGGATCATCCCATCCCAAAACCAGGGACATGACCATCCCATCCCACCTTGTCCTAAGGGACGAAAGGGGACAAAGAGCAAGAGGTATGTTTCAGCCCACTGAAATCGAAACTCTTTACTATAAGAGCAAGGCTAATAATACAGCCTTCAGCTGGCTGTATGGACACTTACAGCCCACATATCAGCCCATTCATATAGTAGTTTACAGCCAGCTAAAGGCTGTATGACCCACCCCTTTCTCTCACAAAGTTTCTTGGTTCTTGTGCTTCAGCTGGCTGTAAACTTACAGCCCACCTCTCTTCTCTCTCCTCCTCTCTCTCCTCCACCTCAGCATACAGCCTACTAACAGCCTCTTATTATACTTGCTCTAAGAGGCTATCGTTAGGGAGTGGTCCCCACCTTGGTTAATCAGTTCACTGCACTAAAAGGCCTATTAAGCATATAACTGTATGACAGACCCAAAGGGGCTATTACAGCGAAAATGATATATTTGTCCCTATGATTGAAGGTCTCCATTATATAGGCGTTTATGTAAGCAACCCCTTTATAGCTATAAATACGTGCCCTAGGGAGCCATAGAGGAGAGATGATTCAATTTTAGAGAAATGGCTGTGTAATAGGGCACGCATTGTGCATAAACTTTCTACATCTAATCTTTATGGTTTCTTAGGCCTCAGATAGCCCCTCTATGATTTTTCTATAGCTCTCGTTGTTCATTGTTTGGTTTATAACTACAACAAGACGTACCACGCAGAGGACAACCGGGGCTTTGTTTAGACTTGGATTAGACTTAGACCTCTATGTTGGACCAGACTTAGATTGGATCAAAGAAAAATAATTTTAGACTTGAACCAAGCTGGTACTAGGTTTTGGCCCATTAGCACCCCTTACTTGTCCAACACCACCGAATCCGGAATCGCCTGGCAAGTCAACCTCATTGGCTGGGCGTTCCTGATCTCGCCGGAGAGGAACAAATTCACGGCCATCGGGTGCAACACCTTGCCGCTACTTACGGGCAGGGACTACCTCACCAGCTGTATCACGATGTGCAGAAGCCTGGAAGGCGCTGCCAACAACGGTGAGCCATGCACGGGGCTCGGTTGTTGCTAGACGCCGTCCATCCCGGCCAACCTTAGGACCACAGCGGTCGACTGGCGGAGAAAGGCTGGTACGTACATAAATAGATGAATTTTGTATCTAATTTGACCAATTAATAATACTTTCTTTAATATTCAGATTACTCGTGTGAAAATAACATGCGTTGATTTGCCACTGATAATCTCATTCTTGCAATAGTTTTTCTGCGATGACCATGACAAGTAAAGAAGTTATCAATATTTTTCTTCTACAGGAGGGAGTAAGCGTGAACTTATTTATAACTTTGGTACAATTTTAGCCGGAAAGATCTCAGCGATACAAGTGGTAGGGCCTTTGACAGACGGCCTATTCCGCTGGTGCTGGACTGGGCTATTAAGAGCAACGGGACGTGCCAGTCACCGCCGGCAAACCCAGTAGCCCCGCCAGTGTCAACGCCAGTGCAGACTGCAGCTGCTCCTAGGGATACTCCGGCAATCCCTATGTCACCGGTGGATGCACAAGTTTATTGATTTTTCCGCAAGCTTTATTGCCTATCTTTGAAGCTATTATAGTAGTTGTTCTGTAATACGAGTTGTTAAACTGACTTCCCTTCAAATATTTGCCATCAATATATATTCACATCTGCCGCGGACATAGATTGCCTCGAGAAGGTTGGCACGATTGCGGTTCAATGTCTCAAGGAATATGTGGATGAGAGGCTCACCATGGCATAAGTCGTGGATGATCTCAAGCTAGTGAATTTAATTGTAAAACCTAACAGCTTAAATTAAGCGAGGGCAGGGGCAAATCTGGAATGAAGCATGCATGATCGATCATTCCTACAAATAATTAATCTCAAGCTTTATCCAACAATATACTAACTATAAGCACATGAGTTTATCTTTGCAATCCAATCTCATCCTAGGTTCGAATTAAATCTTTCTAGTAATTATTGCATGTTAATTATCATTACTATTATAAAAGAATGAGTTAGTGGTTGTACGTCCATTCTCCTTCAACCGCTCTATTCCTTCAACTTCTCATTATTCTTCACTTTCCAACCGATCAGAGCAACCCTCTTTTATAATATAATTTTATATACATTCAATAAGTTTCGTTGCAACGCACGGGTACATAACTAGTTACTATAAGCATACCTCCAAGCCTATGAATTATTGTTCAGCTACGAAATCGATCAGTCATGCTCCTTGTAATCAATCGTGTCCAGGAAGCTAATCTCGTTTGTCCATGATGACGATGAGCGATGTGGTCGTGAGAGTGTGACACAGAAAAGGATTGAAAGGGATTACTATATATATCTACAAGGAAAATTTTGTGGGGTAATGTATAGTAATGCGAAATAAAAAAATCCTAAAAAAGTTTGAAATAAGACTTTCTTACTGTGAAACGGAGAGTTAATCTGCTGCACATGCTGCTGATGGATTACTGATTTACTGGTATACCTTAAAATATTTAAATGTAAGACTTAACATCTAGAGATCATACAACCAAATTCCAAAGGTCTACAAATAAATCCATCTAACGTGTATAGAGCCCCACATGTCTCCAAATAGGGTTGTAATTGCCGGAGTTATTATCGCTAATGTCCTTAGTAATCATATTTCGATCCTTATCTCACTCAAGATAATTAGTCCATAGGATTTTCTTAAAAACAAAATAATCGGTATGAAGCTAATTTTAAGATACGAGAACAGTTATATATGAATTGAAATTTGGAGTGCATATAAATTTCAATTCAAACTCAAAAATTAATGAAGTTTGTAATTTTATATAAGTTTAAAATCAGAAAAAAAATATTGGATTTTAAATTCAATTTGGAATATATACATATATAATTGAAATTCCGAATTGATAAAAATTATATTATTATAGAATTAAAATGTAGTCCCAATCATGTTAAAGTTTGATATGTACAATCTGTCCTATCTAATTAAAATCGGTACAAGTTTTCTATAGAAATAACAATATTTAAATTATGACTAGTGCACTTAAATAACATCTTTTCCAGGATGAGGTCACCAAAGTAGGGCCCATGAGGTGAGTTGCTGACCTTTTCCTTCCTCAGGGTATAGAGCTTCTTGATGAAGTGTCGTGCACATGGAAGCTAAAGGGCCGCCATACTGTAAAAGAAAATTTACGAGTGGAAAAGTGAGCGCTCGGTATAGGAAAAAACTGCCATGGGAGGGCTCCCCAGCTGTTGATTTAGGTTCCGCTCGTTTGGACTTATACTTCTAGCTTTCGGTTTATTTTGTATTATTTCTAAATTTCGTTTTTTATGATTTTTTAGATTTTTTGAACTTTTTTGCTGGTTCTTTTTTCTCGTATTCGTTTGTATTATACGTGTTAGGCTAACCCGTATTTTCTATTTTTAAATTTTTTAAAATTTAATTATGTCAAATAAGCTACCATCAAGTACAGTGTAATTTCAACCAGTTATAATTAAAATTCAGCAATAAGCTATAAAAAATCAACCCAACCGTGCACCACTTTAACGTTGATTCATATCCAGAGAGTTTGCTTCTGTATAGAAAAAAGAACTGCTATGGGGAGGGCCTCACATAGTCTCTCCATCTATCTTGCGTATAAAAAAACTAGCTGACGGAGGGAATAGGATCCTCTAACGTTGGACTGCACAACTGCTCTCTGCAGTCCATCATCTCATCCATCCATTTTAGATCCAATGGCTTATATTCAATCTTTTAGTATTTAAAATATATGTTATAAAAAATTCTAAATAAATTTTATTAAAATTAGGATTTTTATTTTTATAATAAAAATCCTAATTTTAATAAAATTTATTTAGAATTTTTTATAACATATATTTTTAAATACTAAAAGATTGAATATAAGCCATTGGATCTAAAATGGATGGATGAGATGATGGACTGCAGAGAGCAGTTGTGCAGCCCAACGTTAGAGGATCCAATTCCCTGACGGAGGTGCTTAACGTAGCTCCGGTTCGTACAAGTGGAGGAGATCGTACACAAAGCTTTTGCTTCTAATTTCACTTTTGTGGCTTTTTGTCGACTTTTTCACTTGTCTAAATGGCTTTTGCTTCTAGTTTTTTTAACTTTTCTTTTTTCTATATTCTTTTGCATTGTCCACAATGTTATAATTTTTTTCAAAAAAAAAAAACTAACAGCCGCTATAGGACAATTTCAGCCGGAAGCCGAAGCCGATTTGAGCGCCGCCTCACATGCACGGGTATGCATTCCTTTTGTAACAAGGTGGGTGCTTAACCTCTGAACTATTTTCTAGCTTTAATCTTGCTAGCTATATAAATCTAGGCTCTAATATTACTTGTTAGATGATAAGGATCTTCTCATCTTTAAAAACTAGCTTGTGAGGTAAAGGACTTTTTACTTTTAAGTTATTTCCTTTATACTTCCATAATCAATATGGTATTATTTTAACAGTAATAAACAGAAGAACTAAGACCAACACTCTACGAAGCACGACACACGGAAAAAGATAAGTGGGAAGAGATGAGTCACATCGAGGCGACAGATAGGCACAGGCAGTTGTGAGCCTATGGGCGCTACGTCAAAACCCGGAGGCACGACTATGGCGGAGTTGGCACGAGCGTGAGAGGTGGACAACGATCTTTGATGCACGGGCCCAACGCGTCAACGAGCGAAGAAATGGCGTCTTGATGGGTAGGGCCTAGTCACATTCATCAGCGTCGTGTTTTTAATAGCCAGAGAGAAGATGGCTTTTCAATAATATGTTTGTAGATGGAAAGCGGAAATAGTTAAGAGAAGAAAGAGTATTCGGCTCTACTGAGAAGTTTGAGGAATTTTTAGAATTTTATCTACCTTAGATTTTTCTCAAAAAAAATCTTTGAAGGTGTCTGTTTCACTAGAATGTCATTGTTTTAATTTGGTAATTTTCAGAAAAGAGCTAAAAAGTATTCAATTTTGTATTCTCGGTGCCATAAACTTATTCTTGAGTTTTTGAATTGATTTCTGCTTTGAATTCTTTCATGCCACTTTATGGATCATCTTTTCATATTCCACTTTGAATTCAAATTGAATTATATCAATTTCATATTTTTTTTCCTTTTCACAAATTTGTGTTTGTAACTTATTTTTCCAAAGAAACTTTAATAAAAGCCAAAGGAATAAGATGCATGTAAATTTTTTTAAGTTTTACTATTTTTATAGTTCCCTATAATTCAGCTTGTTACAGCTTGCCTCCTGTATCTAACAAAAAGAATTCCTCCACATGGCATAACATTTCCTTAGTCGAGGGGATTCTATCGACCGCTCCTCCAAATCTGGAGGTAAATCAACACAACCGCTTCATCTTTATGTTTTGGTAGTTTAGTTTGTTTTTATCAAGTTTCTCTGATTGATTTCATCTGCCATGTGTACGCTAGAATGTGAATTTGTTCCCTATTGCCAAGCATTGAGCGTGGTAAACGTCAAAAGCTGTAGACAGCTGAAAAGGTGCACATACAGGGTCTGTTCTTTTTGACTGTGTTTTATGGCATTTAAGAGTTTGTATGAGAGATTATATAGTAACAAAAATTCATGTGTGGTTTTTGTCGATATAAATGAAGTCAGTACAGTATATACTATAATTAACTAATAGACTTTATCTTAAAAAAGATAATTTATTTTAAAGCTAATTATTATAGAAAAATTAAAAAGAACATGATCATAATCAGGCATTGCATGTGGTGTCACTGGGCACTGTCCTTGCCATTGAGCATGTGTGGCTAACTGGCTCCCAATCGAGCAGAAGCTCCATTAACACACAACCCATTCAATGGAGCCGAAAGTCGGCTCTGCAAGTCCGGACTGTCGGTCACATGGGTCTTAGGGTGGTTTTTTTTAATATAGCCTATAAATTTTATCTATATTTTTAAAGATAATAATAGATAATAGAGATATTGATAATCTATATTTAAGGCATTTTAGTTTTTAGCTTCTTGTTTACTATTTCTTAATTTTGTTTTTTTATAATATTTGGTTTTTTTAGCCTTTTATTTTTTGTATTTGTTTATATTATCCATGATGGACTAACCTATTTTTATTTTTAAATTTTTTAAATTTAATTATACTAAAAATCATCATCAGTTACAATGCAAAATAACCTATAAACCAGCTTATTTAAAACGAACTAAGTGCCCCTAAAACTTGCTTGCTCAAATTACAGAAAAGCCTAAAACATTTATTTAAACCCAGGAAGGCTAAGGCTTATTTATATTGAGAAGCAGAAGCCAATACAAACACTTATGGTGTGCTCGTTTTGGCTTCAGCTTTTAGCTTTCGGCTTATTTTTCACTATTCATAAATTTCGTCTTTTTCTGAACTTTTGACTTTTTATTGAGCTTTTTTGCCGGTTCTTTTTTCCCGTATTTGTTTGTATTATATGTAATGGGCTAACATATTTTTAAAGTTTTTTAAATTTAATTATGCCAAATAAGTCTCTGTCAGCTACAGTGTTTTTTCAGATAGCTACAGTGCTTTTCAGTCATAAGCCACCAAAAAAAGTCCAAATGAGCACCGCCGGCTGCGCTCGTTTTGGTTTCAGCTTCTGGCTTTCGGCTTATTTTTGACTATTCATAAATTTCATCTTTTTCTGAACTTTTAGCTTTTTGTTGAGCTTTTTTGCCGGTTCTTTTTTTCCCGTATTTGTTTATATTATACGTAATGAGCTAACATATTTTTTTATATTTTTTAATTTTTTAAATTTAATTATGCTAAATAAGCCTCTGTCAACTACAGTGTTTTTTCAGCCAGTTACAGTGCTTTTCAGCCATAAGCCACCCAAAAAAGCCCAAATGAGCACCACCATATTGTAATGTATTTTGTATTTTATTATATCATAATTTCGTAAGTAGTATGATGATCCAAATGTTATAGTGCCTTTATTACACTATCTTTCTTATATAATGTACTTATTATTCATTAGCTGTTTCTATTAACTATTTCTATTAATCAGATGTAGTTAAAAACTATCTAGCAGAAGATAATATAAACGGGTTATAAAAGTGGTCACGTAAAAAAAAAGATCATGCAAACTAAAGCCACGTATCGGTTATTACGAGAAAGGTGATTCACATGCTACTCGTACTTAAATCTTTTGGGACTCGGAGACATGACACTAAGGGGCTTTTTTTAAATAGGTTTTTATATGAATTTCGGTATGGCTTATAATTTTTACCTAAAAATAAACAATAATATTGGAAAGAAGTTGTTTTTAGAAAAAAAGAACGAACGGTGAAAAAAGTAAAGGTGGAATGCATACACATGATGAGAGCGAGATGAGTGGGATATATGATATACTGTGACCACTGTCTTATCTCCAGAGCGAGACGGTAGCGAGAGAAATGAAGAAGTCAAATATTTATAATAGCTTTTTTACGTAGAAACTAATATCAACAGAGTCTAATGCGAATGGATCGAGATTTTGAACCATCCAAACAAGATCTAAACGATTCTATACTAATCCTGCTTATTTCTCTTTGAATAAGTGAAAACTATATAAAAAGCATGAGATATGCCGGCCGGACCTTCGGCTTGGAGTCTGGAGTAGTATCATGTAGGAGCTCTGACGGCTCGAGCTCAGAGTAGTATTATTTAGCCAAATTTCATGACCACGTTAACTAGTACTAGTAGTAGCTAGCAGTTGAAACCTTTGGCCAAATTGATGCGCTTATTATTTAGCAACAGTACTAGTAGTAGCTAGCAGTTGAAACCTTTAATAGTTGCTCTTGGAGCAAGTCCTGAAGACCCATCCATCTCTCCAACCCAAGGCGAGGTACGTGCCTAATTTTGGCTCCCTCTGTCTGTCTTGCAAGCTCTAGCTTCCCTATTTTCTGATCTCCGAGCTTTGCTCTCATGGTTAAAATTTTGTCCGGCCGGATTTGCAATTTTTCATAGCTCTGTCTTGTTGTTAGCAATTAATGCCCGTCTTTTCTTCTAAGAAATGTAACAAAGTGGATAGCTTCCGGTATAACGATTGCTAGTATTGTTCTTCCTTGGTGACATGTATTTCGATTTTCAGCATTGGTTCGTAAAATCTTTAGCCAAAACTAATGACAGATGATGTTTGGATTAACTTTGTCGCAGCAAAAGGCAGGTAGTAAATCTGAAGTAATGGCGTTGGTGCTGGATGCTTTTGCATCCTACCTCCAAAACATGCTCATCGAGATGGCGAGAGAAGAGGTGGCCATGCTGCTCGGTGTCTCCGGCGAGATCGATAGGATGGGCGTCAAGCTTGGGGACCTCAAGAACTTCCTCGCCGACGCCGATAGGAGGAATATCACTGACCAGAGCGTACAAGGGTGGGTGAGGGAGCTCAAGGGTGCCATGTACGACGCCACCGATATCCTCGATCTCTGCCAGCTCAAGACCATGGATCAGCTAGGTGCATCCATAGACTCGGGGTACTGCAACCCCTTGCTCTTCTGCCTACGGAATCCCCTCTTTGCCCACGATATCGGCAGCCGCATCAAGGCACTCAACCAAAGGCTTGGTGACATCAAGGAGCGGAGTTCAGCCTTCAGCTTCATCAGCAACCTCGGTTCCTACGAGGACCGTAGCAGCATGGCGCGTGCCTCTCGTCCTGCCAGCCGCGAAACGTCAGGGGAGCTTGACCGGTTGGGTGTTGTCGGGGAGAAGATCGAAGATGACACGAGAAAGCTAGTGGAGATGCTGACAAGAATTGAGGGAGGAACCAGTCGTGAAGACAACAAAATGATGGTCCTGGCTGTTGTGGGCGTCGGTGGGATTGGCAAGACCACCCTCGCCCAGAACGTCTTCAACGACGAGACCATCCAACCCGAGTTCCATAAGAAGATATGGCTGAGCGTCAACCAAGACTACAACGAGACTGAGCTGCTGAGGAGAGCCATCATTGAAGCCGGGGGAGACCACCATCGTTCTGGAGATGCAAAGACCACACTTCAGCGAACCCTCAAGGATGCCTTGTATGGGCAAAAGACCTTACTGGTGATGGATGATGTTTGGAGCGAGCAAGCATGGGAGGCTGTGCTCAAAACACCATTGATTAATGCCGTTGCTGAAGGCAGTCGAGTCCTTGTCACCACGAGACATGATACGGTCGCCCGAGGTATGAAAGCCAGGAAGCCCTACCACCGTGTTGACACATTAGGGCTTGACGACGCATGGTTATTGCTCAAGAAGCAGGTCTGTACTTTTTACTTATAGTTTGAGTGGCTACTCCAGTGATTTGTGCTGCGTGTAACTAGAAATATCTACTAAAATTTTTGACCTTCGGATCTTCATTAAGATTCGCGCTCAAAATGGTTCGAAAAACTTTCAAACGATCCTAGAACTTCCAAGTGGTTCAAAAAATTCAAATGATTCGAAAAACTTTCCACTAGTTAAAAAACATTTCATTCAAAAGCATTCAAATGATTTGAATAACTTTTGACTAGTTCAAACAATGTTTGGTTCGAAAGCTTTAAAATGATTTAGATTTGAAAACTTTCAATTGATTCGAAAACAATCTTTTATTCAAAAAACTTTCAAATGATTCGAAAATTTCAACTCAAATCTTTGCTATATTCATTTAGAATTTAATAAATGATTTGGGGAGATGTATGAGATTCATTGGATGCTGATTGTTTAAAATTTGAATACTTTTTAACAAAATAGTACTCAAGTGCTTCCTAGACACCTCCTTAAATCGATCGGTTTAAACTGCTTGCAGGTAGTCTCAAGTGAGCTAGATGAACCTAAGGTTGATGAGCTAAAGGATATTGGATTGAAAATTATATTAAGATGTGGTGGTTTGCCACTTGCTGTCAAAGTAATGGGAGGACTCTTGTGCAAGAGGGAGAAGCAGCAACGTGACTGGGAGAAGGTTCTAAATGATTCCATATGGTCAATGTCCGAAATGCCCCAAGAGCTAAATTACGCAATATACTTGAGCTATGAAGATTTGCCTCCTTATATGAAGCAGTGCTTTCTGCACTACTCCCTTCTCCCTAAAAATACAATAAATAAAGATTTCTTTGATTGTACAATTGTTAGCATGTGGATTAGTGAAGGATTTCTTCAAGGAAACCCAGACAAGTTAGAAGAATTAGGAAGCGAGTGCTATAAGGAGTTAATATTGAGGAACCTTATAGAGCCAGATACAAGGTACGTTGATCAATGGGTTTGCAACATGCATGATGTTGTTCGCTCATTTGCTCAGTATGTGGCCAGAGACGAAGCACTAGTAACTCAAAACAGAGACACTCTTGATATTATCAGTAAACGTAATTCACATAAGTTTCATCGATTGTCTATAGAAACCAAAGGATCAGAATCAGATGAATTTGAGTGGAGCTTATTGCATGCACAGGAATCACTGAGAACACTAATATTAGTTGGTCAGTTGAAGATTAAGCCTGGTGATTCGCTGATTACTTTTTCGAGACTACGAACTTTACATATAGAGTCTGCAAATGTTGCTGCATTGGTTGAATCTGTGTACCAACTCAAGCACCTGAGGTATATGTCCCTAAGATCCACCGATATATCTAGACTACCGGAGAACATCAGCAAGATGAAGTTCTTGCAGTACATTAGCATTCGTGGTTGTGAAAGTTTGGTGAAACTTCCTGATGGCATTGTAAAGCTAGGGCAGCTGAGGTATCTAAGCCTTACTGGCACAAGTGTAAAAGATGTACCTAGGGGTTTCCGTGGTCTAACAAATTTGAGGGAACTACATGGGTTTCAAGATCAGGATGGTGATTGGTGTAGTTTGGAAGAGTTGGGGCCACTTTCCAAGCTCAGGATTCTTAGATTACGGGGTTTGGATAATGTATCTGATGCCTCGTCCGCCAGAAAGGCCAGGTTTGGTGAAAAGGTGCATCTTACCCGTCTAATCTTATGTTGCACAAGCAGATTGGGAGATGATGGGCTGGTCAAAGGCGTCTCTGAGGAAGATCAGCGACGAATTGAGGAGGTGTTTGATGAGCTCTGCCCTCCGCCCTGCTTAGATTATCTTAACATCAAAGGATATTTTGGTCGGCGGCTCCCGATGTGGATGATGTTGATAGCAGCGGCACCCCTCAACAGCTTGAGGATTCTAATGATGGACCAGGTCTGCTGCACCCAACTCCCTGATGGCTTGTGTCGGCTCCCCTGTTTGCAGAAACTTGTGATTAAACATGCTCCAGTCATCAAGCGTGTTGGGTCTGAATTCCTACAATCCATCCATCACCACAATTATCATGCGACGGCTGTGTTTCCGAGACTACAAAAGATGGTCTTAGTAAGAATGTCGGAATGGGAGGAGTGGGAGTGGGAGGAGCAAGTGCAAGCCATGCCTGTCTTGGAAGAGCTTCTTATCAATGGTTGCAAGTTGAGGCGTGTTCCTCCTGGCCTTGCCTCCCATGCAAGGGCTTTGAAAAGGTTAGCCATATACAATGTGCAACACCTCAACTCTCTGGAGAAGTTTGCTTCTCTCGTTGAGCTTGAGGTGTTTGAGAACCCTGACCTCGAGAGGATCACTAATCTCCCCAAATTGCAAAAGCTTGTCACTGTCAACTCCCCAAAGATGAAGGTGTTGGAGGGTGTGCCTGCACTCCATAGACTCGTGCTGGAGGACTACGACATGAAAACGCTCCCGGAATACATGCCAAATGTAAACCCAAAGCATTTGCAGCTAGACTGCAGCCTAAAGTTGCTCACTTCCATAGCTGAGGGACAATCTGGACCTGAGTGGGACAAGTTCAGACATATCCAGCAAGTCAAGGCCTATGCACACGATGGAGACAATAAAAGGAAATGGTACGTGCTGTACACAGGAGATCCCTCCTACAAATTGGAGACAAATATTGATGTCAACTCTTCTCAGTCTGCAGGTAAATTAACGTTCGGTTACTCCGTGCGTTTAGTTTGTTTTTTTTGTTCCATCTTGTTCGTTCCATCTGTCAGTCGTAAGCTATATAGTCTGAATGTATTTCCTACATTTCCTTTTTGTTTTGAAAGAAATATTGCCAGCCTTTTCATTTCGATTGGCTGTGTTCCTTCAGGGGACGAAGAGGAATATGGCATTAATGGAAGAACATGAGAAAAAAGGGAGGATATAAATTAAAGAGGTTGTTTCCCACGATTGCTGAAAATTGAGCCGCGACTTTGTCACTCTTTTTCCTACTTCAGTTCGTGAATTCACCCCTGCCATGTCTACAACCAAATCATCCAAAGGTTCTTCATACGTACATTACCAATAGGTATTTTAAATTCATGGTAACACTACTAGTAAGTCCTTTCTACTATAAGTCTTGTTATTTCAAAATTTGTCACAGCATATCACAGTTTCCTTCATTATGATTCCTAATTTTGATATATGATAAATGAAGGATGAAAAAGATGGTACTAATGTCAAAAGGACACAGTTGATAACTGTTAGTTATGATATATGAAAACCTTACTAGAAATGATGCCCCTAGATGTGATACATCCAAGAATAAGCTACAATATCAATGTGGTACTAGTATGAACTCGCATTGAGACGTAGGTCCAATATTCACCAAAAACCCCCACTAAATCCCGACCTTAAACTCGGAATCACCTTAAAATCGTCCAAAATCCCAAAAAGAAAAGAAAAACCTGACCCGCACCCGCACATGCACGCACTCACCAAGCCTCGATGACGAGCGCTTTTCATCGCTAGAAACATCACCGCCATCCTCCTCCACCTCTGCTGCCTTCTTGGCCCTCTTCTCCCCGTTCTGCTCGGCCGCCGGAGCCACCACCTCCTTCTTGGCCATCTTCGATGGGGCTCCGATGGCCCGCTTGCCGACTGCCTTGCTCCGCATCTTCCTCGGCGACCTGGCTGGGGCCGCAGTCGCCGCCGGAGACTTGCGCTTGGGAGGCATCGATGGACTTGTTTGGGTTTTCGCGAGAAGAGTGGGATTGGGCCTTTCTTGGATTTCTTTTCTTTCTCTTGGATTGCATGGCATCTTGGATTTCTTTTCCTTTTTCTTGGGATTTTGCGAAAAGATAGTGGCAGTTGATCAATGTCGACACGGGTGTGCTTATTTAGGCTCAAGTTTTTAGTTTCTAACTTCTTAATTTTATTTTTTTAATTTTTAATGTTTTAGTTTTTTGGATTTTTTTTCTCTTATTTTTTTTACATCGTCTGTAATGATATAAATTTTTTATTTTTTTTAAATTTAATTATATTGAAAAGTACTAACAGCTATAGTGCAAAAAATCTACTAAGTACAAAATAAACTAAAAGCTTAGACTTAAAAGTCAGAATAAGCATCCGCTCAGTTTCTGGTTCATACTAATTTGCTAGCCAACAAAAATGCCCGTGTTTGCGGCTAATGTATGCAGCCAGTTTGATGATAACGAAGATGTTTTAGGAGGGGGACACGGAGGATCGTCCTCTTCAGTTAGTTGCTCCGAGCACCGGTACACACTTGCTGCAGTTGCTTCTTCAAGACTTTGCGATTTTCTTTGTTTGACGAATAAAGGATATGAATTCAATCATCTGATTTATTGGTCTCTACATATATATTTCTTGTGTGGTAAGGATGACATATTGGTGTTTACAAAAAGAACAGATTCAGACAGTGGCGGAGCCAGCTAAGCACGGGAGCTCGCACATAGCACCCAGTAATCAAGATCTAGATGCCACTATACATTAATGGAGCTCAACGGAGCTACTCACTGACGAGCCCGGGCAACCATCCAGGGTCGCCAGATGAAAGCTCGGTCCTTCATATGTGGAAGTAAAAAAAAAAGGAAAAGAATGAAGAGATTAGCCTATTCCTCTAAAAAAAGGAGATTAGCCAGGTGTAGTAACACCCTGGTTAAGCTCAACAAATCTCATACCAACACTCATGGAAACGAATGCCGTTACAGAAGTACTCGCTGAATGGAGCAGTGCCGTTTCTAACTTTGCTTCATTTGGTGTCGTCTCCATCCCATCCCACCCTAAATTCCTATGCGTGCATTGCAAATTTGATCTTCGAACCATGTAATTCTCTGCTCTGCTTGAACTATATAGTGTGGTGTGCATGTGCAGTAGCCTCTCCGATCAAAGGAATGAGGTAGCCACTAGCTAGCTGCTTTTGTGTGAATTTAAAATTATTATATATTATGTAGAAATTTGGACAGGCGGACGGTGACAGCCCACAGAATGTGTTTGTTGTCAAATGTGCAGTTGTTCTATAAGACCATCAGAAATATGTACAGTCATTCTGTAAGACTCTTGATAGTAAAAATTTTCTATCGATCAATCGGTTAATATACATAACTCAATTCAGAGTCATAAACCGCAAGTTAAAATTTTTGATTGGAGAAATGCCGGTGGATTTACGATGCTGTTTACCCAAGTCTATAGTTCTGTGCAGTTACTGTTTATTTATTCCGGCATTCTGATGCTAAGATTTATCCCCGCATCCCCTGACTTATTTGGTGTATTATGCTGTTTTGCATTGCAGTCTGCAGATTCAAACACCTCACCATCTGGTGGAGGTAAGTGGTGCGAGCGAGACTAACCTGCAGAACAACATCAACTACACCTGTGGCTATGTGGACTGTAAGCCAATAGATACCAGGCCAATGGCGGTGATGAACGACTATGTGATGCTGCGTATGTGATGAACGCCTTCTACCAGGCCAATGGCGGCGATTTCAAAGGCACAGGCGTGGTCACCTCCAACGATCCAAGTTACATCCATCAGCACTACGCGAGCTGCAAGCCACGGCAGCGCTGGAGGGTTGTTGATGAGAATGCCGGGCTTGCGCCTCATTCTTCTGTATTTTCGTCTGACATTAAAGTGGTGTATCCCATTTCTAGTATGCATTTGGTCATGTTACACTATTTTTGCTGTGTAATAGTACGTTGATGGTACTAAACTTATTAATCTACTCTATTTGGAAATGAAAGAGAAAGCAAAAAGCATTTACGAGGCTCTCTTCGTTTCTTACTTTTCATTGTTGTTGCTCTGCTCATCATGTTGGTGGTGGCCATAGATTCTAAGATCGGTCGATGGGTAACAAGTTTAAGAGTTCACCATGGAGAGCGATCTTGTGTCATGTTAATTTCGGTTCCTGCGCAAGAAAAAGGGGGAAGCAGCTGTTGCCTCAAGGCATACAAATTAATGGGGGAAATACTACTGAACAAGGCTTGCCTGCCTCAGTGCAGCCGACAAGAAAGAGAGCCCAATTTGGATTGGATGATTTGGGTCACTCCAGCTTTAATTCCTCTCGAAATACTTCATCTGCAACTGTTCGTGCCGAACAAGCATAAGAAACAGAGCTACTGAACCGGGCCGTTTCCGTCTCCGGAGAGTTGGGAGCTAGGCGCTGCACACCGTCGACGACATCTTCGTCTACATAGATAGTCGTCGTTTCTAAATTTACATGCCTTGATTATTCTTCTTGACTTCATGTTTGATCAAAACCTCTGAAACCAACCAGGCATCCAGGCATCCATCCAAATTCTTAACCTGGGAGATAGATATTTGCTTCACAATTAAATGTCTACCACACGGGTGGCCTATCACACCACTCCATAATTTAGAACAGAACAAGTACATACTCCAAAGCGATCAATCTTACAACATAAAATCGACATCAATGTTATGTCGTCTCTCTTGTCATGAAAGCAGCAGCCAATTCCGAAATTTCATTAATAGCTCCAAAATCGTGAGCTATAGCACGCCAAATTAAGTCTTAAACTCTTAGTTGGAGTAAGCATCTTCAACATCAACTTGCCGAACCCACCCGTGCCAAGTCAACTTTAAAGGTCGTTAGCTCAAAATTAACTAAAATATTTTATCCCCATACGATATATACTATCGTGTGCTCATCCTAGTTCGGCCTGTAGAAGAGTAAACTCTTGTGAACTATGGTTGGTACTTCTGACAGCGATATTATCCTTTTTCTCTCTTTCCTTTTTCACTTCTCTTTGCCGCACCTATGAAACGACCCTGCCAAGGCTCGCCACCACCTTTCCTAACTCCCTTACACCAGGCATCCAGGCATCATGTTCAAGCCTACACCTTCCTCCTCCTCCTTGAGCTTGAAGCGAGCTCGGGCAGACACCACGTTCACGCCGGCCGAGCTCCCGCCTCGCCGTCACCGCTTAACGCCATCGTCGGCCTGTCTCGGGGGTATTATTCCCAAAACCACCAGCACCCTTAGCTTCCTCGCATCGCAAGCATTCCATTTCCCTCCTTTCTCGTGCCTTTCTATCACCCCTTCGCCGGCACCGTGCCCACACCGCCACCTCCTGCAGCCAGCAGCACTCCCCCTATCTGTTGCTCTATAGCAACGGAGGAGGGAGACAACTACCGGCTCCCCTTTCTCACCCAATGACATATGGGTCCCACAGCCCATATTTTCCTTTTAAAAGTAAAAACCTGGCTGTGAGTCCATGACAACATGGTCCCACCATTAATTTGGTTTAAAAATAATTTAGAAAACCCTTTCTGAAGGACCCACATGTCATTCACAGTAAGTTTTCCTTTTATTCGCAGCCAATCCGGATCATGGATTCCACCAGCCAGAAATTGACAGGTGTCATTTTTCTTTTCTGATTTTCCTTCCCGAGAAACTTTCGAAGCTCCATTCTCCCTTAGAGCAAGTATAATAAGAGGCTGTTAGTAGGCTATATGCTGAGGTGGAGGAGAGAGAGGAGGAGAGAGAAGTGGGCTGTAAGTTTACAGCCAGCTGAAGCACAAGAATCAAGAAACTTTGTGAGAGAAAGGGGTGGGTCATACAGCCTTCAGCTGGCTGTAAACTACTATATGAATGAGCTGATAAGTGGGCTATAAGTGTCCATACAGCCAGCTGAAGGCTGTATTATTAGCCTTGCTCTATACAACTCCAATTGATATAATTATGATTTCTAAATGCAATCCTTACCCAAAAATTTGGATTTAATTTATATCATATTTAAATTTATTTGTGCTCAATTAAATTTATTTAGATTTAGTTGTTTTTTGCATATTAGATTCCAAGGTTTCAGAAAAATAGTCACTAACCCCGATCAAGACCAAGCAACCAAGCAAGGAAAATTCTTTTGTTGATCATATTGAGTTTATTTTTTCAAATACAATTACTTTGTTTTAATATTATTACTTGCATGATTCGGTAACGTATGTTAAATGTTGATGCCTATTTAATCCCGGTCAATTATTACTTTGTTAAATCCATCCTTGATTGATTGATGATAACTACCGTAATTAATTGCCCTTGGTAAATCATTAGGAGGTAATGGTTATGCTAAGACTTGCCCTTGGTAAATCAATGGACTCGTTTGGGTTTTCACGAGAAGAGTGGGATTGGGCCTTTCTTGGATTTTTTTTCCTTCTCTTGGATTGCATGGTATCTTGGATTTTTTTTACTTTTTCTTGGGATTTTGCGAAAAGATAGTGGCAGTTGATCAATGTCGACATAGTTTGTAGTTTCTAACTTCTTAATTTTATTTTTGTAATTTGTAATTTTTTTAGTTTTTTGGATTTTTTTCTCTTATTTTTTACATCGTCCATAATGATATAACTTTTTATTTTTTAAATTTAATTATACTAAAAAGTTACTAACAACTATAGTGCAAAAAAATCTACTAAGTACAAAATAAACTAAAAGCTTAGACTTAAAAGTCAGAATAAGCATCCGCTCAGTTTTGGTTCATACTAATTTGCTAGCCAACAAAAATGACTAGAAATGCCCGTGTTTGCGGCTAATGTATGCAGCCAGTTTGATGATAACGAAGATGTTTTAGGATGGGGAGGGGCACAGAGGATCGCCCCGTTCAAAACGGCTCAGACTTCCACTACTACAGAAAACCACATTACAGACGGTTCAGAAACGTCATCACGAGGCGGTTTTACGAACCGTCAAAATTATGGGTCGTTGATAATCCAGTTATCACAGGCGGTTTTGAACCGTCGTGATTATGCGATATCACGAGCGGTTTTCATTAAAACCGTCAGCGATTATCGATATCACGAGCGGTTTTGTACTAAAAATAAATGCAGCGATTATCCGATATCGCGACGGTTTTAGAAAAACCGTCGTGATATCGGATAATCCTGACGGTTTTAGTACAAAACCGCTCGTGATATCGATAATCCTGACGGTTTGTAATGAAAAACCGTCTGTGATATCGCATAATCACAGACGGTTTTTAATGAAAAACCGTCTGTGATACTCCACCCCCCAGCAGAATCTATTTCTGTTTATAGCTAGCCTCAGGAAATGCTAGCCATGCCCTCTGAAACAAGCAGATAATCACAGACATAAACATATACAATTCACACATCTCATTTCATTTCAGATACATTTCACATCTCAATTCATTTCACAGACATAAAACATCCAATTGACAACGCACTTCATTTCACAAACATAAAGCATCCATTTCGCAAATCAATTCATTGAGTTGAAATAAAATATCCATTAACAAATACACAATTGTAAAAGATCTACACTGTATTTGCACTTAGAATTACAATATAAAATCATTCTGGGCAGTGGAACTCTCCATCTGATCTTACGACTTTTGACCACAAAAACCAAATGAGCTCTCCTCGAATTTTTGGAAAATCCGGCTGTGTCAATGCAGATGTAGAGATGGGCGCACTGCCGATAGGAATATCAACGCGCATATATAAAACTGACATGTATGAAATAAATGTGGGAAGATTGACAAACCTTAGAATTAGTGATCTTGGTGGAATCGAGGAGTAGTCTCATATGGTGGCACACGTAGTATCCACACGTGTTGCCCGCTCCTGCTGGTGGCACTTGGCAAAAATATAATGTGTTAAATCAAGTGGCATTACTACTATGTGTTGTATATGATTAATTAATGTGTAGCTAGCGAATACCCGAAACTTGCGATCATGTTTCAAGGCCTTGGCCCCTGTCGTCGAGTCACGTGTTTGTTGAACGTATGTGGCGAACGACCTTCGTTATTCGAAAAAGTTAGATTAGTTATTCGGAAGGAAAGAAAGAGTACAATGTACAATGTACGTACCTATCGAGTATTCGGGCGATAGCTGTGTACTTGGATTTGTTCTTACTTAGAGAATCAAGGTATATAGCCTTGTTCCATTTTGGTATAATTACAATTAAAATCCAATGGAAATGCTCATTGTATGGCATAAGAACAAATTCCTTATCTTGGTGAGCCAGCAGTGCTTTTGTAATATAGTCCTCGACGAAGGATGCATTCTCGATGATGGTATCAATGGCGACCAAGCGTGGGTCCAGGAAACCAATTTGTGATTTCGATGATCTAGCTTCGATCAGCATGAATCTATATATAACATAGGAAAGCAACAAATTGTGACATATATCGGTATTACGTGAGCAGAGATCGTGATTATGCGGACTTACAGCGTCCGGCATCGAGCAGTGAGGCGTCGAGGCGTTGAGCGTGAAAAGTTCAAATATATCGTCAAAGGTCACCGCGAAGACACACTCCTGAACTTCGTGCAAGAAAAGTTCCGGCTTGAATTTGACAGTTATACCTGAGCGTCGTTCTACCGCTGGCTTATTGGACTCTTCCATATACCAAAGGTGGAATCTTTGGCAACCAAGTCCTAGTTTTTGGAGCTCTTCCTGGACTACCATCGGCTGAGCTAGCACGAATTTGCGGGCCAATGGCATGGACGGGAAATCGTCATCATCCTTCGTCTTTGATTTGCCCTGGCCACTGCCTCGATTGTGGGTCGACTTTATGCTAGTCGACTGTAATGGTATAGACGGTGCAAGTTGCTCTGCGAGAATAGCACCGTGGAGATAGCACCGTGCGGTAGCGTGGTTCGCCTTGCCGCCTGTAGAGATGGCACCAGTGCAAGTTGCTCGCGAGAATAGCACCAGCGGAGATAGCACCGTGCGGTAGCTGTGGTTCGCCTTGCCGTGTGGAGATGGCACCAGTGCAAGTTGCTTTGGGTTCGCATGCACTTCGGTCCCGCCACCGGTGAAGAAGCCTCGAGGAGATGTCGGTTTTGGGCCACCGGATGAATGTTCCAATGGCCTGTCCTAGATTCACGATCTCGTCGTTGGGGGCTTGATGGCGGGACCACCTCAAAATTGGCATACACACCATCCACATTAACTTTTGCGAAGCTCGGCGCTAAAGCTTGACCGTGCACCATGGCCCCGATACTGACGAATATGCCCGCCCCAAGCGGTGTACAAGGAATGGAGCCATATCTCACTTGGAGCACGCATGTCGTAGGCTCCTACATAACGATACAAAATTAGCTACTCGAATAGGCCTACCAATGGAGCAAGCATTCGAGAGGTAATAATTATTACCGTGGATGTCGTCCACAGGAAATTTGGGTGGGTTTGCGTCGGATTGGACGCGCAGCTACTCGGATGGTTGTGCGGGCTAGCTAGCACAGGAGCGGCGGTGGCGGCCTGCTGACTTTCTGTCTGTTTCCGCACCTCATCTCTGATTATATCAGCCATCGAACCCAGTATCTACTCTTTAAGAGATGCCTTGAGCTCTTCTCGTAGCTGTGCGTCACGCTCGGCTTTGTTTCTCTTCCTGCGCCGATACATGTCGGAGTCATCTTGGAAACCATGTTTCCAAGGAACGTAAAGCCCAAGGCCTCTCGTACGGCCCGAATGCTCCTTGTTTCCCAGAGCCACGGAGAGCATATCATTCTCCCTTGTTCCCTGGAATGATCCCAGGGTAGATTGAAAACTCAGCTCTTCCTGCAAGAGTACGACATGTCATTTCAATTAAATGCGAAGTTGTGGAGTAATTACAAGCTCGTAGTTCGATCGATATCTTACCAGCGCTCGGTCACTTGCTGGTCGAAGGGTTTGAAAGGTGATGTCCCCGATATCGTTGTAGATGACCTTGCTCTAATCCAATTTCGAGCGCGGTCGTCCGGGATATTGAAAACGGCGGGCGATGTCTGTGCGGTGCCGCCACTCATCCTCCTTCATCCACTGCGCGATTTTACCCGCATACCCAGTGTGCCAAGTCCGTGAGGGTGTGTATTTTTGCTGGAGGGCCTTGTGCGCCACACTTGTACTTTTGAAATCTTGATCGTTTTCATCGCCTTGAACTCTTCCCATTGTGGTTCCAGGAATGGGTATTTATGAACAGGCGTTTCGTCCGTCTCCACGTATTTCTTGACAAGCGTGCTCTTGAAGTTCTTCCATGCTTTGCACGCCGCTTTGTAGGTTTGTTGTTGCACAGGCGTCCGGTGTTCTTACGGGAACTCGAGCGATGCCAAAATTTGGTCCACGACTCACGTTTCCGAGTGTCGAGCACGTTCTTCCACGAATTGTATCGATCTCAATTCGTTCTCGTGCAACTACTCCGACCATGGTTCAGAATCGTTCTGCTTTTGAGGAAGGATAGGGACCCGGATGCATTCACCGCTGTGATGATCTGCCGGCCCTCAGGCTTCTTTGATAGCCCTCTTCCTTGGCGTCTTGATGTTGGAGCGGACGCCTCCGGCGATGATGTTGAAGAATGCGCGGGTGACATGTTGCTTATTTTGTGGGTCTATTAAGATAAGATGAGAAAGTAATCATATTGAATTGCAAGACAAGAGAGGAGTAGAGGGGAGGGGGAGAAGGGAGGGGGTGATATGGACATAGAGAGGGGTGATGTGCCTATCTTACCAATGTACCAATGTATCAAGTCCTTCTTTTTTCCACAAAATTCAAGTCAATTTTATTACAAAAGTGCAAAAAAAAGACATTCCAGATTCTTCGGTGAGCAGCCGACATAGCCGACTTCTTGGTGGCGACTATGCATCTGCTTCTTCCCACTCCTTCTCTTCATCTCGGTCTCCGGATCACGTCGCCATGGCGATGATTCATCTAATCGAATCATCGCTCGGCGCACGTGATCCGTAGATCGAGATGAAGAGAAGGAGTGAAAGAAGCAGATGGATAGTCGCTCACCAAAGAAGTATATATCGGCTGCTCACCAAGAATCTGAAATTTGTTTTTTTTTTGAACTTCTGTACTAAAATTTCCTTGAATTTTGTAATACTATTACTACAAGGTCTCTAAACAAAGTGCCTATCCTAGCACCTACTTTAGTTGCTAAAACTATAAACCAAATAGCAAAGTCCCTAAACAAAGGTCTATGAAGCAAATGACACAAACTAGTGTATCCGGTTCATTGAACGGGAACACTATAGTATGTCACTTGCTTCATTTGCTGTTTTTTGTCTAGATACATGGAGCATTTGGGTGGAAAGATCAACTGTTTCGTCAGGCGCATGACTGCCAATTCGAAGCATAGCATAGCATCCGAGGCACATCCGAGGCTGCTTCTTGTGTCTTGAGGAATGCCAAGAGCTGGTATTCAGATGGGTTATGAGAATAAGATTCATAATTTATAGTTTGAGGAATGCCACATCTGAAGACTAGCTCTTGGTATTCCTCAAGACACACCTGCAGGCCTTGGATGTGCCTCGGATGCTACGCTATGCTTCAAATTGGCAGTCATGAGCCTGACGACACAATGTATTTCTTTCCACCCAAATGGTCAATGTATCTTTTGCAATAATCGCAAGATTTCTTTATCCGGATACACTAGAATGTGTTACTTGCTTCATGCCCTTTGATCATATACTCTTCCTTGATTGGTTAATTTGTGCTCTCAAATTGTAGGGTTGCACATGATAAGATGAGGAAGTAAGAAAAGTGATACATGATGCTCAATGTTAGGAAGCGATCAGGAGAGGAGTAGAGGGAAGGGGGAGAAGGGAGGAGAGGAGTAGAGGGAAGGGGGACCCAAATGATTTCAAACTATATACTATGTACTATATACTAACACAACAAGCAATGCAATATGTACCAATGTAAACTAAGCAACTGCAGTAAACAATGTACCAATGTAGTATGTACCAAATAGCAAACTAATTAAGCTACTGCAGTAAACAATGTAACAATGTAATATGTACCAAATAGCAAACTAATTAAGCTACTGCAGTAAACAATGTACCAATGTAATATGTACCAAGCATCAAGCATCAACCCTAAACACTAACAGTAAGCATGAAGCATCAACCTAAATATGTACTAAGCAACTAACCATAACAAGATGAAGCATCAAACATCAACCCTAAACACTAACGAGAAGCATGAAGCATCAACCTAAATATGTACTAAGCAACTAACCATAACAAGATGAAGCATCAAGCATCAACCTAAACACTAACGAAGAAGCATGAAGCTCGGAGAGGATTTGATGACCTTACGGTTTTGGTGACCTTAGGGACGCGGAGGAGGAGGCGGCGGCGACGGAGGAGGAGGAGGCGGCGACGACGACGGAGGAGGAGGAGGCGACGGGCTCGGGGAGGCGACGGAGGAGGAGGAGGAGGCGGCGACGCAGGAGGAGGCGGCGGCGACGGAGGAGGAGGAGGCGACGGGCTCGGGGAGGCGGCGACGGAGGAGGAGGAGGCTGCGGCGACGTCTTCGTCCGGGGAGGCGGCCGGCGAGGGCTGGGGGAGGCAGCCGGCGAGGGCTCGGGGAGGCGGCGGCGACGACGGGCTCGGGATTTAGATCTAATCGAATAACTGCAACGCACACGGAAAACCCTAGCGAGAGGGTATATGTAGGAAGATTATCACGAGCGGTTCTAAACTTAGAACCGTCAGCGATAACATATCCTGACGGTTTTGAGTTAAAACCGTCGTGATAGTTTACTATCACGACGGTTCTAAACTTAGAACCGTCGGATATGTTATCACGACAGTTCTAAGTTTAGAACCGTCTCGTGATAAGCTTTTGCCATTGTTGCCATTAAGACAACACCAATAACTACACAAATGCATTCATATCAACTACCAAACAGCTTGCATTCATATACAACACCAACCACCGCATTCACACAAAGATATTTCTTGATACATTTTGTCATTCTCAAATACATCACACATATACATTTTCACATATACATCTCAAAATTGACTACATCACACATTTTCACATATACATCTCAAAATTGACTACATCACACATTTTCACATATACATCTCAAAATTGACTACATCACACATTTTCACATATACATCTCAAAATTGACTACATCACACATTTTCACATATACATCTCAAAATTGACTACATCACACATTTTCACATATACATCTCAAAATTGACTACATCACACATTTCCACATATACATCTCAAAATTGACTACATCACACATTTTCACATATACATCTCAAAATTGTCACACATTTTCACATATACATTCTTATTGTACTTGCTTATTTCCTTTAAAAATTAGCCCTTCATCATGATCAATGCGTACGTAACTAGTTTCGTCACGTTGTTCATCGTCGACCCTTATGCCATTTCCAAAAGGAGGTAACTCATCAAATTGATTGTATTCCTCCTCGTCCACTACATTCTCCACTCCGACAATTCTCCTTTTTCCATGAAGAACTACATGGCGTTTCTTATTTGCCGGTCGGTTACATAGAAAACTTGAACAACTTGATTGGCGATACGAATGGTTCATCTTTGTACCCGACACGTTGGAGGTCCACGGTCGTGACACCGTGCTTGTCAACCTTCACTGTGGGAGATGCACCCAACGGCAGCGAAATAAGGGGATCTTGAAAATCACATAGTCGAGCTCCCAAATCTCTTCTATGAAGCCATAGTACGAGTTTCTCGACCCATCGGTACTGAATGCATCTATGCGGACACCGCTGTTCTGGTTAGTGCTCTTGACATCCTGAGACTGCATATAGAATGTGTACCCATTTATGTCATATCCTTGCCATGTCACAACTGTAAATGTCGGCCCTTTTGCCAACCATGTCAGTGTCTGACTCGGCGAGCTCCTAGCGATTTGCTCCTTCAACCATTGGTTGAACCGACGGTTGTGTTGCCTCATGATCCAAACATCCGGCCGCTCCGGATTCTGTTGCCGAAGCACACCCTTGTGCTGGTCCACATAAGGCGCCACTTCAGTCATGTGTTGCAACACCGTGAAATGGGCTTGAGTATACATGTCCATATCTGGAGTGATTGCTTTCCTTCCGATAGTTCCGAGACCCTTCAGCCTCCCCTCATGACGAGATTGAGGGACACCTATCGGCTGAATCTGAGCCATATAATCGACACAAAACTCAATGACCTCTTCGCTTGCATAACCTTCGACGATGCTGCCCTCCGTGAGAACGATTCCGTACGTAGGACTTGAGAATTCCCATGAACCTCTCAAATGGGTACATGCTACGTAGGAATACGGGCCCGCACATTTTTATCTCCCACACAACGTGAACAATGAGATGGACCATGATATCGAAAAACGAAGGAGGAAAATACATTTCAAGGTGACATAGAGTCATCACCACCTCGTCCTGCAGAGCATCTAGTCCTTCGGGATCGATGACCTTCTGAGCAATTGTGTTAAAGAAATAACATAGCCTCATGATTGTCTCTCGGACTTTGATCGGCAAAATATTTCTAATTGCAATAGGGAGCATCTGTGTCATCAGCACATGACAATCATGAGACTTCATGCCATTTAACTTCAAATCTTGCATCGAAACAAGTTTCTTCACGTTGCCGGAGTAACCAGACGGAACTTTGACACCATGCAAGCACTGGCACAGTTCTGTTTTCTCAGCCTTGGACAGAGTGTAACACGCAGGGGGAAGGTACGTTCGTGCATTATCAGTGCATGTCGGTGCTAACTCAGGCCTGATGTGCATATCAGCCAAGTCAAGCCGTGCGTTGACGCCGTCCTTTGTTTTATCACGGATGTTCAGTAAGAGACCAATCAAGCTGTCGCACACATTCTTTTCTACGCATGACGTCGATGCAAGATGCGAACATCTAGGTACTCCCAATAAGGTAAGTCCCAAAATATTGATCTCTTCTTCCAGGTGTTCTTCTCATGAGCCCTCAATTTACGTCCCTTTCCGAGGACAACATCTAAATCCTTAACCATATCATAAACCTCGCGTCCCCTTAAATGCCTTGGAGCTGAACCATCTTCCTTCTCTCCGTCAAATTGTTTCTTCATCTTGCGGTATGGGTGAGCCCTCCAAGGAACCGGTGGTGACGCATGTAGACGGTTTTGCGTGAGTGTCTCAGCCACACACTCTCGGTACCATCTAAACAGTGAGTACAAGCTTTGGCACCTTTTGTACTATGGCCCGATAGGTTACCAAAGGCAGGATAATCATTTATGGTGCGAGAACAATAAGGAGCGCAGAGTGAAGTTCTCTCGTTTGTACGCATCCCATACCTGCACCCCTTCGTTCCACGGTACTTTTAGATCTTCCACCAACGGTGCTAGGAATACATCGATATCATTCCCAGGTTGTTTTGGCCCTTGGATAAGTATCGACAAAAAATGTACTTTCGCTTCATACACAACCAAGGAGGAAGGTTATAGATGCAGAGAGTCACGGGCCATGTGCTATGTCACGCTCATGCTACTGAATGGATTCATTCCATCTGTACTCACCCAAACCTTATATTCCTTGGTTCTGCACCGAACTCGCAAAACTCCTATCGATGTTTCTCCACTGCGCGGAATCAGCAAGGTGTCTTAGCATTCCATCCTTCTTGCGCTCCTCCGAGTGCCAACGCAGCATTTTGCCTCCTTTGGATTTGCATAAAACCTTTTCAAGCGGGAATTATAGGAAAATACCATGCCACCTTAGCAGGAGGTCCTTTCTTCGCCTCTGTTCCCTCGCCATCATCTGATTGATTGTTACGTTTGTATCGGGATGTGTTGCACACCGGACATATATGCATGTTTGCATACTCTTTACGGTAGAGGATACAGTCGTTCGGGCATGCATGTATTCTTTCTACTTCCATTCCCAACGGACAAAGAACCTTCTTGGCTTTATACGTGGTTTTAGGCAACTCATTTCCCTCCGGAAGCATATCCGCTAAAAGACCTAGCAGTGCCGTGAAACTCTTGTCGGACCAACCGTTGCTTGCCTTCAATTTCAACAGTTCAAGCACGCCCGACAACCTCGTGTACTTGCAGCCCGTGTACAAAGGTTTCTCTGAGTCCTCCATCAAGCCACGGAATTTAACATACTCTCTCTCTCATCATAGTTCTCTTCTACATCGCGAAGCATCTGATCCAGATTATCATCGTGCAACCTATCCGAATCCGAGCCACAATCGACATCAGCCGGCGGCATGTCATTCACTTCACCTGCGATGTCATCCGGGGGCATATCATTCACTTCACCGGCGATGTCATCCGGCGGCATATGATCATTCACTTCGCCATGACTGGTCCAACACGTATAATCCTTTTTGAAACCCCTCCGAATCAAGTGCGCTTCAATTTGCCCTCGGTTCTTAAACATCTTCAAATTCTCGCAGTCAGTGCATGGACAGCACATATATTCCACCCCCTTATTCAACATATCCTCCTCGGCGGCTCTTATAAAAGCAGAAACGCCATTAATGTACTCTTCACTCACACGGCTCACGTCATACATCCAACTTCGGTCCTACGTTACGTACATATATAACAACTTAGTATTAAAATCTAGAATAACTAATTATAACTACATATATACCGGCCACATTTATTATATTGAGACTTAATTTCCTAGCTCAATTCATATTACAAACACAATAGCTATTATATAACCAACAATTTTGCAAATTAATTAACCATCTTCAATAACCACTCATGGATTACTTACACCTAAATTGTAATGCAATTAAAAATAAATAAATTTCATTACTAATCATATCTACAAAGAACCAGAAAGTCTGAATCTTAATTCAAAGCTCAATCTCGCCTCTTCCCACCAAATTAATCGGCTGAAATCGCTCTAGCTTCCTCCCGAGTGAAAAAGTGCGCAGCAGTGGCTAGATCTGGATCGAAATGAAGACGATGCGGTCTGAGCAGCGCAATAAATGCCTTAGTCATTATCACAGACGGTTTTTTATAAAAAACCGTCTGTGATAAGCTTCATACCAGAACGCTTCGCGCGTGTTTCGATGCCAGAACGCTTCGTGTTTCGATCGTCTAATTAACGTCTCTCGATCATTATACGAAGCGTCTATATCATTCATGTTTGGGTATACGAACCGTTTGTGCTAAAGGTTAAATATGCGCTCCTAATCCAGGTCTCTAGCTAGCTTCTACGTACGTACAATACAATATACAATTAATACAACATGGCTTCTACTACTGTTCTTGTGATCATCTCCTTCCTCTCATCTGTTCATCACGAATTGTTCGGCCGGAACCTTACACAGGCGGCCAGCAATTTGCATCCGAGCGACTTCTCCGCACCCGCCGCTCTCCTTCCCGACTTTCTTGCATCCGTCGCCTTGACTCGATCCTCTGCCGACGGAGGCGTCTCGCCGCTCAAGAAAGGGAAACAACCTCACCCGGTTCTTCTCCACAATGTGCGCAATGCGGAAGAAGTTGTACACGCATTGCGAGACCGATGGATAGCCTTGCCGATCAAGCGAAATGGCGGTCGAGGAATCTTTTCATGCTATCCTGCACGACATTATGGATGTCGCGATCATTTGCCCAGCTGCACGAGGAAGTGCCGAGGACAAGGGCAATCTTAACGGCGTTCGAGAATTTAGCGGTGATCCTCCAAGTCCCCAAGTTGAAGAAGAAGCTACGAAGCCCAAAAGAATACAACTGGGAAACTCTTTACCGTGCGACTTTTGTAATAAATTTGCCTCTAATTGAAATTAATAAATTTGCCTTTAATTTGTGACCTCTTGTCTCGTAGTTACGTAGTTAAGTTATTAGAAGCAATGTGTACTTATATATTAACCTCGATCTAGAATATGACAGACAAAGGGACATCACAAACGGTTCTTGTGAAAAACCGTCATGAACATTCCTGACGGTTCTTAACAACAACCGGCTGTGATAGTCGACACAACACAGATGGTTTTTAATAAAAATCGTCTGTGATATTCCAGTATCACAGACGGTTCAGCAGTAAGAACCGTCTGTGATACTCCTTTTTCCCGCCACAAATACCACAGACGGCCTTCAAATTAAAACCGTCTGTAATAGTTTACATTACAGACGGTTTCACAAAACCGTCTGTGATTTGCCGTCTACTATTAGCCTTTCTGTAGTAGTGTTCTAACTTCTGATTTATTTTTCACTATTCAACAATTTCGTCTTTTTCTGATTTTTTTTTGCCTTTTTTAGCTTTTTTCTTGGTTCTTTTTTCTATATTTGTTTATACTGTCTATGATAGACTAACATATTTTTCCTATTTTTATTTTTTTTAATTTAATTATGCCAAATAAACCACCGTCAACTATAGTGTTTATGTTTAATTTTGAATTTTTTTCTCTTATTTTCATATTATTCGTGATAATATAACTTTTTTATTTTTAAAATTTAATTATACTGAAAAAGCTACTAATAGCTACAATACAAAAAATCTACTATAATACAAAATAAGCTAAAAGCTTAGGTTTAAAAGCCGGAATAAGCACCCGCTCAGTCTCTGGTCCATACTAATTTGCTAGCCAACAAAGATGCCTAGAAATGCTCCTGTTTTGCGGCTAATGTATGCACCCAGTTTGATGATAACGAAGATGTTTTAGGGGAGAGGGGGGTACACACTTGCTGCAGTTGCTTCTTCAAGACTTTGCGATTTTCTTTGTTTGACGAATAAAGGATATGAATTCAATCATCTAATTTATTCCTCTGTGTGTGTGTGTGTATTTCTTGTGTGGGTAAGGATGATATATTGGCGTTTACAAAAAGAACAGATTCAGACAGTGACGGAGCCAGCCAAGCAAAGGAGCTCGGACATAGCACCAAGTAATCAAGATCTAAATGCAACTATACATTAATGCAGCTACTCACTGACGAGCCCGGGCAACCACCCGGGGTCGCTAGAGGGTAGCTTAGTCCTTCATATGTGGGAGTAAAAAAAAGGAAAAGAATGAAGAGAGTAGCTTATTCCTCTAAAAAAGGAGATTAGCCAGGTGTAGTAACACCCTGGAAACGAATGCCGTTACAGAAGTACTCGCTGAATGGAGCAGTGCCGTTTCTAACTCTGCTTCATTTGGTGTCGTCTTCATCCCATCCCACCCTAAATTCCTATGCGTGCATTGCAAATTTGATCTTCGAACCATGCAATTCTCCGATCAAAGGAATGAGGTAGCCACTAGCTAGCTGCTTCTGTGTGAATTTAAAATTATTATATATTATGTAGAAATTTGGACAGGCGGACGGTGACAGTCCATAGGACGTGTTTGTTGTCAAATGTGCAGTTGTTCTATAAGGCCCTCAGAAATATGTACAGTCATCCTGTAAGGCTCTTGATAGTTAGAATTTTTTGTCGATCAATCGGTTAATATACATAAATCAATTCAGAGTCATAAACTGACGCAAGTTAAAATTTTGATTATAGAAATGCTGGCTGTACTCCAGTGGATTTACGATGCTGTTTACCCAAGTCTATAGTTCTGTGCAGTTACTATTTATTTATGCCGGCATTCTGATGCTAAAATTTATCCCCGCATTGCAGCGCTGGAGGGTTGTTGATGAGGCTGCTGGGCTTGCGCCTCATTCTTCTCTATTTTCATCTGACAGCCGTGCTTCTTTCTTAGTTAGAAGAGCTACTAGTAAGTTTTTCGTTATCCCTTAGCACAGAGGGAGTACATTAAAATGGTTTATCCCATTTCTAGTACGCATTTGGTCATGTTACACTATTTTTGCTGTGTAGTAGTACGTTGATGGTACTAAACTTATTAATCCATTCTATTTGGAAATGAAAAAGAAAGCAAAAGGCATTTACGAGGCGCTCTTCGTTTCTTACTTTTCATTGTTGTTGCTCTGCTCATCATGTTGGTGGTGGCCATAGATTCTGGGATCGGTCGATGGGTAACAAGTTTAAGAGTTCACCATGGAGAGTGATCTTGTGTCATGTTAATTTCGGTTCCTGCACAAGAAAAAAGGGAAAGCAGCTATTGCCTCAAGGCATACAAATTAATGGGGGAAATACTACTGAATGACTTATTCTTTTTAGCTTCTAAAGCTTGTGCTTCTGTTTTTTTTATAGTAACTAGCTTTCAAACGAAATATCTTTTTAAGATAGGGTCTACAAGTTTATTATAGTATACACTGTAACGACTTTATTTATATCGGTCAAAACCGTATGTAAATTTTTGTTATTCTATTCTCTCTTATGAATATCCAAAAAACATAAACTACAACTAAAAGACATAAGCTAAAGTAAAAGAAAAAGAAAAAGACAAGCCTAATAAGGCTTGCCTGCCTCTTGCAGCGGAGAAGAAAGAAACTGCAAATAGAGTCCAATTTGGATTGGATGATTTGGGTCACTAGACTCACTCCAGCTTTAATTCCACTCGAAATACTTCGTTTGTGGAACACGATTAGGATATTATTCGTGGTGAACAAGCATAAATAAATCTGTTGGGCTAGCTATGATAAGAAACAAAGCTACTGAATCGCGCCGTTTCCGTGTCTATTTCCCCCGGTCCATTTCCGGAGAGATGGAAGGCGACGCACACCGTCGACGAACCCATCACCGGCTGCTACTCCAGTCCCACCCACCTCTGTCGAACGAGCAGAAAGCAGATTGAAATCATCCAGAGCCACCATCCAACGCCGCACCGGCTTCACCGGCGGCCTGCTTCTCCACCGCAACAAATACGTACATTAGCCGCCATGCGGATGCGGGCTCCACACATCACTGCCCGGTGGTTCCTTGTGGGTCCATCCAAATGCCGTTTGACCGGTCCCTGCCATGGAGCTGAAACCTATATACTAAATTGTTATGTACTAAGTAAGATATTAGTATGTTGCAACAGAGTATTAAGGCTGTGATCGTTTTGGCTTCAGTTTTTAGCTTTCGGTTTATTTTTCAGTATTCATAAATTTCGTCTTTTTCTGACCTTTTGGCTTTTTGTTGAGGTTTTTTGCCCGTTCTTTTTTCCCCGTATTTATTTGTATTATATGTACTGGGCTAACATATTTATTATATTTTGAATTTTTTAAATTTAATTATACTAAATAAGTCTCTGTCAACTACAGTGTTTTTTCAGCCAGTTACAGTGCTTTTCAGCCATAAGCCACAAAAAACCCAAATGAGCACCACCTAAAAGTAAATGATACATATCATCAAACATAATTTAAGTACTATAAATATCAATTTTCTAAAGAAATATACGATATGGAGAGAGGACGTTGGATAAAGTTCTCCTTTATATCAGTAAAGATAGAGACAGAGATGAAATACGTTTACTTTTTAGGAAACATACTATGTATCAATTGTCTCCCTATCATGCGTGGACAACAGCAGGTACATGAGCATCGACCAAACCCACCGCAAAAGTCTGTCTCAGCCGCTATCTGCAAAACACGGAGGGCCGTGGCAGCCTGCAAGGCCCATTTTTCACTCCAAGTGAACAACAAAGCTACTGGGCTCCGCACGAGGAGTCATTTTCGGATGGGTTTTTTTTTTCAGCTGTGATGGATAGATTTGATCCTAGTGTAAGTAATTGTACGAATGAACCAAATGATAATAAGTTGATAAACCATTTCGAAAAAGTTTTCCTAATAAATTATTTCAAAACTGTGGTGTAAAAATCATCTAATTTATTTGTTAAAAAACTATAAACCATAAGATATATAGATTAAAAAGAACAACTTCTTCACACTCTACTTCTGCAAACAAGTGGGATCAGCAAAAAGCACCAGCCTATTGCCATCTCCCACTTTTTTTGCACCGTCCACGAGGACCACGACGTATCGCGCCCCAAGCCTCCAAGCAATACGCCTCACGACCGCATACCCAGACTCCCACCCACTCGCCTTATCACCATGATGGGCCCACCAAGCTGCAAATCAGGATCAGAACGTCAGTGACATGTCAGTGACCGCATCACGCCCTCTTTGCTCCAACCCAAGGTACACTGCTGTTCTTTTTCAGTTTTTAATTTTTGTTTTTAATTTTTTTACGGTAACTAGCTTTTTAACGGAGTATCTTTTTAAGATAAAATCTACTAGTTAATTGTAGTATATACTATATCGACTTCATTTATATTAGTAAAAACTGCACGTGAGTTTCTGTTGCTCTATAATCTCTCATAGAAACAAACTAAAAGTTAAAAACCGCAACAAAAAATCATAAGTTTCAGCTAAAAAAAAGGACGTGGCATCGTTTGTGATCCCCCGAGATTCTCATGGTTGTCTCAGCGGCTTTGCAGCAAAATTCTCCACCCGCAGCTCTGTTTTGTTATTAGCAATTAATGCTAGTCTTTTCTTCTGAAAAATAAAGAGGCTAGCTTCTTGCAAATTTGATTACTAGTATTCTTCTTTCCTTGGTGATATGTCATTCGATTTCTAGCATAGGTAATAACTTTAGCCAAAACTAGTGACAAAAATAATGTTTGATTTAACTTTGTTACAGCAAAAGAGGCAAACCTGAAGCAATGGCGGTGGTTCTGGATGCTTTTGCATCTTACCTCCAAAATTTTGGTAGATTATTTTTTCTGTTTTTATTAGGATTATTTTTAGGAAGGTGTAAGAGAGTTTGGAGGGGCAAGATAAACCATCATCATAAACTCCTCTATTAGGTAGTACAGATACATTATTGCAAATAAAACTTTTAGTAATGAACTATGTCTAGTCTAATACATTATTCGCGCCGCCATATTCACCGGAGAGATGCGGCGGTGGTTGAGTTGCGCGGGGAGGGAGGCAGGACGGAGGTCGAGGAGTGGCGGCTGCGGTGACAGGAAGGATTCGAGCGAGCGGCGGCCCACGGGCTTAGTGAATTATCGGGGCATAGATTGTGGGCCTTGGGCCTCACGGATAATGAAAATCAAATAGACCTCATTCGGTAGTGTTGTGCAGTCTTTTCTTCAAAAGAAAAAAAAAGGTACTTTGCGATCGTTCGTTTGCAGTTGACCAATCAATTCGAGCTAGCCGCCTAGCTGCCTGGGTCATTAATTTATCAACGCCTAACCTCTCACTAATACTATATACACAACTGCAGCGGTCAAGGAAGATGGTGAACCAGCAACAACTCTTGGCATTTTTGGGAGGATTTTACAATTACTCTACTTGCTATGTACTTGAACCACAAAAGTCTTGTATGCGAGCTTCTTTATGCTGGGTTACCTACTGCCTGCACATATAAAACTGCATGATCCAAACAAGCTAGCTAGAGTGCATTTATTATTTATATTAAAAAGACGTAGATTGTGCAAAACTAAGACTAGAAACTCATGATAGTATTTGGGTCGTCTTCATCCACCAAACGCTAAGTCGGATTGGCAGTGACCTCTTTCGATCGAATCCAAAGCATTCGATGCCACGTAGGATATAGACGCATATCATTCAAAATTGGGCTAAGCGCGTAGCGTGTGCAGCGAGGATTTTTGCAAGGAAGAAAAACGTAGACATGTGATGTAGTCATGGAGATATTAGGGAACTTCCACAACTGACACTGCATAGTAATATCTATACCTTGCCATATCACATAGACATAAGACTAAAAATAATCTTCGCAATGCATGATATCCAAGGTTGTCAGGATTGCGATACTAGGTAGGATCGTTTTTCGTCTGATGGGATCGGATCGTAGAATCACGATACTATCAAATTTTTTTAAAGGTGTATATATTTTATATAAAAATTTAATTATATTTTTAAATATGCAAGTCTATACTAAATTTTTTTAATTTAATTTTGTAATTTGAGTACACTTATTCATGTTATATTGAATTAAGATTAATTTTTTAAACTTATTTAATTATTTTTAATAAATTAATAATCTAAAAATGCAATATATCAAAGATAATACTTTTTTTAACCTTAGAACAACATGTAAACAACAAAACAAAGCAAATTAAACTAGCAATAGGTAATATCAAATTTTATATGCTAATATAGTTTATTGTCAGGACCACAATCCCACTGCGATCCTACCCGATCCTAATGATTTTACGAGTAAGATCATGATCCCACTACGATACGACTTGATTCAGATCCATATTGCAATCCGTATCATCTACTTCCGGTAGAATCGTACGATTGTACGATATGTGTCGCAATACTGACAACCTTGATGATATCTAGCAACCACCCCACTTAATTAATTTCTTCCCTCTTATCTTACATCCTCTCTCTCCTGTTTACCGATCCACATCCTCTAACATTTTTGCTGGATGGATGCTGAGGGTTCGGCGGCAGGCGCAAGATGCCCGCGGGAGGGACGGAGCGGAACGACGGAACGGATGGCTGCACGGCACACACTGCATCCACGTCAGGCTTCTGGCCGTGCCCAGTCCAGCGCGAGGGCGTAAGTGCGGCGGCCGTGGCCCGTTTCGACGCTGTACGTGAGCCCTCTCGGCGCGCACTCGGGCTGGTTCAGGTGCAGGAACTAGGAAGCCGTCGCCGTAGACGTGGATGGTGCTGTTCCAGCCGGGGCTGGGGACCAGGCGCAGGCTGAAGCCGCCATTGCGTGGTGCATCTTGGGCCGCGGCGGCGGCTGCGGGGTCGATGAGTCCTACAATAAGCGAGGCGAGCACGAACGGAACAAGGAGCTCCATGCGTGGACATAGTGTTTCTTCCTCGACATGTCATTGTGGATGCATGCTTAAATACTAGTGCCCTACTACTCGCTGCACTGATCATGCAATTACGGCTGGACGAGAGATCCGGAGATGTGGTTGTGGATTGCTGGTAGCAAGGAATCAAATCGAAGGTTTACTACATATACAGTGCAAACATACTTAGGCAAACGACTCCTGTAAATTCGCTCCAGACCAAATCATCAGAGACAGACAAAAGGCAGGCAAAGGTACATACTTAGGCAAACGCCTCCTGTAAATTCACTCAAGACCAAACTAGACGCCTACATGGCATGTAGGATATGATGACAATAGTACTAGACTAGCCCGTTTCGCCAGCTGCAGCAGCACAACGACGGCACCAGGAGCTAACAAACCAACCACACCGCACGCATGCTCGAGCCATGGTGGTCAAGCACCAACCAAATGGTCCCCTTATTATCCACTCACTCGTAAATCACACACACACACACACACACACACTGATGTGCCTGCCTTCCCCTAGCTTCCTAGCAGTTGCAAGGGTTGCACTTGCAGTTGGAGCCGCAGCTGCAGCCATGGCCGGTCTCGCCGGACTCGGCGGCCTTCTCAAGCTGCGGCTTCTCCGGCGCGACGCCGAGGACCACGGTGGCCTGGCTGCTGCTGCCCTTCTCTTCCAAGTCAGGGTACATCTTTCTGCAACCAGCAAAATAAATTAATCAGCACAAGAAATTCCTCACTGCTACTGAAATACTAAATAAGCTGACATACCCGCACTTGCAGCTTGAGCCGCAGCTGCAGCCTGATCCACAACTGCAAGACATCTTTGAGATGAAGGGAGAAGAAGACCTTTTTGAGATGATGAGCACAATGCCAAGGCTCCACTCCTGCGCCACTATTTATAGGACTGAATTAAGGCACAAGTATGAGGTGTACTTTTGAAAGGTATGAGCTGTAATTGATAAGGTCAATGACAGTACAATTATAGAAAAATTGAATGCACTATGTTAGTTGATCATCATTCATGTCAACTTCTGGACTCTCGTTTCTATCCAATATAATTTGTACGGTTCTTAGGCACAATGTTTGTTTCAAGCACAGCAGATATGAATCACAACGTTAAATTACCGACAAATGGTAACTATCGAGACTGCATACAAGAAACCTTTCTTGTAACATTTATCAATAGGCCTGATGCTAGATTACAAACTTCTGTTCAGTTATTCTGACCGAGACAACAACAAAATATCACATCCAGCACGTCAAGAATCTAGAACGAGGTTCTTTATTTTTTATACTGGACATTAAAAATGTTATCACATTGCATTAACAAAAAGGTCATCTCAATTCCTTAGCTATCTACTTGTGCTATGTGTGTAAAACTGATGGCGGTTGAGAAGTAGAAAAGCTCTATGACAGAACGTGTCCCATCCACAACTGGAATTGGTGTAGTTGGAAGAGTTGTGGCGTCTTCCCCCACCTCAGGAGGACTTCTACTTGGGTTACAATGCACAAGTCATTTTCTTGATGTCAAGTTTGAAAGCTGGCCCCATTTGGTAGCTGAGCCTTTCAAGAGCAAGAATGAATTGGGAATGTGCATAGCTGCATCTCAATATCGTGGGTTACAGACTTCTAGTATTTGCTAATTTAAGTTCAATCCCGATGATTCATTTAGTGTTCTTTTTCAAGGCTACCGGTACTATATATATCCTTTGGAAATTTTCATACAATGCTTGATTCTCTGCCAACTCAAGCACCTGAGGCACTCGTTAGCTGAGGCAAATATACGTCCGTGGGCTACCAGAAGACAAAGGCAAGATGAAATTTGTCAGTCACTCCTACAAATCTCGAGGTAAAATCAACACAACCGCTTCATCTTAATTTGTTCGGTTACCTAGCTACGAGACGGCCAGCTACAGTTTGGCCGGAGTTGGAAGCCTGACAGTCTGACACAAACTCCCGGATGGACGGACCTAGAGGCCGACATAGTTATAGCAAAAGGATCGAAAGATGAAAAGTTGAAAACAAAATATCCTTGACTCTCTGCTGCAGGATCATTGGTTCCCTTCACGTCAACTCAAAGAAATTGAGCTGAGAATCACTCGCGGCTCAACGGCTTGAAGACAAACTCCCGGATGGGTGTCCATGCAGCCTTGCCTATATCTTGGGCCAAATTGGGTCTATTATCAGTTTTTGTGCCATACCTAATCTACATTTTAGTCCATTTGTAATTTTTATTACCAGGAAAGCTTCATGCATGCATGTATTCCATGATGTGCTAGTAACAACCCCAATAAAGTATGGGTGTGTCTAGGCATCACCCGGATGTTTTTTCTAACAATCATCCAGATTTGAGACCGTTAGATTAGAGATCCATTGGCCCCTTTTTTTGGATGAGGGGGAGATTTTTTTTGAGGGGGTGGGGAGAGAATTCATCGCCATTGGATCTCTAATTCAATAGTCATAAATCTGGGTGATAGTTGGGAAGAAAATATCCGGATGATATTTATCAATACCCATAAAGTATTGCATGCATGCGCGTATGTATGTGCTTGCTGCACCATACATGTATGGGAGTGGCTATTGCACAGGCGACTGAAATTTTTTTATCTTTCAGTCACCTAAAATTGCACTCTGAATCACCTGACGTTGCATGTGTTTGTTTTGGAGGGGCTGCAACTTTAGTTGATTGAGAGTGCAATTTTAGGTGACTGAAAGATAAAAAAATTTCAATCGCCTGTGCAATCGCAAAACTGTACATGTATATACTTGCTTTCATCGGTCTTCGTATCTTTCAACAACATGCCTCTGTGGATGGCTACACCTGCCTCGTCGGCCCATAAAGCCCACTCACGTGTCCCGCTCTCTACTTGTCTGAGGTACAACATGTAGTGATTTCTTCTTGCGGAGGTAAAATGTTTGACCATGAGGCTGCCAGGTATCTTCATGTGATTTTTTCCCCCTCATTTCACCATTGCGATTCAAAATATCCCCAGATAAACTACCCACCTCGCAGTGTCCCGCCCCCCCGAATGATCGGTGTAAAAAGGGAACACTGCATGTATCGCTTCCCAAGGTAGTCCCGTACGTCGGTACGTGTCTTAGTCTGCTTTTCAATTTTTTTTGTTGGCATGCCAAAGATGACCTCCAAGTCATCACTAGCTGCATATTTTCCATTTGTTTGTATAGGAAAGACTTTCAAGTCATCATCGTCGTCTTTGTATCCGTCAGTTTCAGACTTTCAGTCTGTTAAGAGAGTCATAATAAATATAAAAGGGACACTACTTGAATAAGTCCAGTTTAGGTCACTTTCTTGGAAACATTTCAAAGTTCTCGAATAATAATAACTAGTTTGATCATAAATATTTCAAAGCGTACGTGGTATTTGATGGAGGGGATTATTAGCCACACAAGTAACACTCCCACTGTCGTGCGCTTCCACTACTGAAAAGACTCCTTTGAAAAATTGCTAGAACCGTCGTTGTATGCTTTGATGTGGACTCTGAATTATGTGTGGGAAATATTGTCAAAATCTGTATATATTATAAAGTCTTCTTAGGCGGCTTAGCCTGGCAGATCGAGCTAGACATTTCTTTCTTTTCTTGCTATATATATATAAGCTAGCACTTATTTACATTGTTAGCCCTCTTGCAATCGTGCGTCCTTGTGCCTAATTAAGCTCCCTGTAACATAGAGCTTTGCAATTAATCATGTGCTTGTGCTTGTGTTTCCGAAACAAGAAACCAAAAATCTGAAAAATTCCAATCCCACAGTTCATACCTCTCCTTAATCCCAATCAGACCGGTGAATAGTAGGAGTCAGACCATTGAACAGTGAAATTAGCACAAATTTAAAAGTAAGAATTTATGTAGCTTTTAATATGTGGATCTAAATGACTTGAAACTTGGTATGAACCTTTTCTAGAATGTCACGAATCTATTCCAATCAATAATCGAGAAAATCATTGTCAAAATTATGACCTTTTTAAATTTGAAGGAATGATGCACTAAAACCGAGTAAGAAAGGAAAACAAGGAATAAAACTTGTTCGTAGGTGAAAGATGATCAAGATGGATCTAGATATATTATCACATATCACAGTAATTAAAAACACCAAAGTAATCAAGACAAAAATACTTAGATAAAAAAAACCACTCAAAGAGATCAAATGTATTCATGATTTCTATCACAAGGAAAATTTCATGCATGCACGTATTCTATGTTGTACTAGTAACAATGTAGCACGCTGGAAAAAATAATACAAAGAGAATCACAGTGTTTCAAATATCCACCTCTCTCCCCTATCCCTAACCATATCTATCTCTCTCTACCTTATCTATTCATCCATATATTCCTTATCTCTTATTTTCTCTCTCTCCTCTCTAATCTCTCTCTTCTCCCGTTACCCATCCTCCCTCTCTCGTTCTCTCTCTCTATACAGTTTGGCCGGATCGAGTTGGAAGCGTGCCCGAGGTCGAGACTGCCTTCAACACGAACTCCCCAATGGCTTCAAGGTGGTGATCGGTTCGGCTGAAAGCCTCATGGCTGAAAACACTGTAGCTGACAGAGGCTTATTTACCATAATTAAATTTAAAAAAATTTAAAAATAGAAAAAAAACATATTAGCCCATCACGTATAATGTAAACAAATACGAGGAAAAAAGAACCGGTAAAAAAACTCAAAAAAAGCCAAAAGTTCAGAAAAGACGAAATTTATAAATAGTGCAAAAATAAGCTGAAGCCAGAAGCTGAAGCCATATTGATCAGGGCCCAAGACCAACTCCCGGATGGACTCTCTGCTGGATCACGTCAACTCAAAAAAATTGAGCTGAGAATCACTCGCGGCTCAACGGCTTCAAGACCAACTCCCGGATGGGTGTCCATGCAGCCGAAAACCAGAAGAGGACTTCTACTTGGGTTACAACGCACAAGTCATTTTCTTGGGTCGCATTCGTCCAACAAATGCTGAGTTTTTTTTTTGAACTCAACAAATGCTGAGTTGGGTTGGTGTGACCTGTAGGGTTTTCAAGTTTCAAAGCTGACCCCATTTGGTTACAGACTTCTAGTATTTGCTAATTTAAGTTCAATCCCGATGATTCATTTAGTATTCTTTTTCAAGGCTGCCGGTACTATATATATAACCTTTGGAAATTTTCATACAATGCTTGATTATCTGCCAACTCAAGCACCTGAGGCGCTTGTTGTTAGCTGAGGCAAATATACGTCCGTGGGCTACCAGAAGACAAAGGCAAGATGAAATTTGTCAGTCACTCCTACAAATCTGGAGGTAAAATCAACACAACCGCTTCATCAGTTGTCCATGCAGCCGAAAACCAGAAGAGGCCTAGCCTATATCTTGGGTCAAAGTGGATCTATTAGCAGTTTTCCTACCATATCCAATCTATGTTCTGTCCATTCGTAATTTCTATTACCAGAAAAACTTCATGCATGCACGTATTCCATGATGTGACAACTCTAATAAAGTATTGCATGCATGCGCCTATGTATGTGCTTGCTGCACCATACATGTATATACTTTGCTTTCGTCGGTCGTCGTGTCTTCCAATACCATCCGTCAGTCCATGGCTGCACCTGTCTCGTCGGCCCACTCACGTCAGCTGTCTGCTCGTCGCCTGTGATTTCTTCTTGTAGAGGTAAAAACGCTTGAGGCTGGCAGGTATATCTTCTAGCGACGCAAACGGCAAACTGAAACCACCCCTTTCATTTTTTTTTGTCCTCGTTTCACCATAGCGATTCAGAAACCACCCCTTTCATTTTTTTTGTCCTCATTTCACCATAGCAATTCAGAATAGTACACAGAGAACGCTGCATGTATCGCTTCAAGGTAGTCCGATACATGTCATCATCTTTGTATCCATCAATTTCAGACGTCCAGACTATTAAAGGAGTTATAAACATTAAAAGGGACACTACTTGAATAAATCCAGTATAAGGTCGCTTTTTTAGAAACATTTCAAAGTTTCTGAATAATAACAACCAGTTTGGTCATAAACATTTTAGAGCGTACATGCTATTTAATGGAGGGGATTGTTAGCCACACAAGTAACACTCAGTAACACCCCGCCTATCCATGCGTCTTTCTTTTTCAACTGCTAGCCGTTTTAAACAAATACTAATTTATTCATACTGCAATAACTACTTATAATATATCATTTAAAGCAACTATTCTAATATACTATTGGAGTTTAAATATGTTACCAAAAACTAATATACGAAGTGCTACTAACACATTAAATTATTTATGTACTTCTTTCATCCATCCATAACATTCTCAACGGCCACAAAAAAAAAACAAAACAAAGTGAGTTGGATTGGTGTGACCTGTCGGGTTTTCTAAGTTTCAAAGCTAGAATGAGCCGAGCTCTTCGATGGAGTTAAGTCCGCTCTGCAAGTCCGGACAGCAGTCGGTCACATGGACCACTGCTGCTCTTGAAGTCCAGTTCACACGCCTCCATCGCATCGTCATCCTTGAGCCAAGCAAAGCTAGCATCTCCATTCTCTGTCCAAAGCCAACTAGTTAGAGAGAGCTGCGATGCGATGCGATGCACACACCAACGACTATGTATTCCTTTTGTAGCCAGGCAGGGTGCTTAAGCTCTTAACTATTTTCCGGCTTTGATCTGGCTAGGCTAGCTTGCTTCATCTACTACGCGCGCGCGACACGGGAGGTGCCATGGCGGTGGTGCTGGATGCCTTCGCGTCCTACGTCGCCGACCTCCTCAAGCAGGTGGCACAAGATGAGGTGGTTATGCTGCTTGGTGTCTCCGGTGAGATCGCCAACCTGGAGGAGAAGCTGCAGAACCTCAAGGAGTACCTCACCGACGCCGAGAGGAAGCGCATCACCGATCAGCACGTGCAGGGGTGGGTCAGGAAGCTTAAGGACGTCATGTACGATGCCACCGACATCCTCGAGCTCTGCCAGCTGCAGGCCATGGATCAACTGCAAAGCGTGTCCTCCGCGGCAGGCATGGGTTGCTGCAACCCCTTGCTCTTCTGCCTGCGGAGTCCGCTCTCCACCCACAACATTGGCAGCCGCATCAAGAAGCTCAACCAGAGGCTGGACGGCATCTGCAAGACGGGTGCTGGGTTCAACTTCATCAAGCTGGAGACCTACCAGGACCGGAGGATGGCCCGAGCCCGACCTTCTTCATATGAGCGGAAGACGGATCAGGTGTTGGACCGGTCGGGCGTGGTTGGGGAGAAGATCGAAGAGGATACTAGAGCGCTAGTGGAGAAGCTCGTGACAAAGGTGGAGGGAGAAAAGGAGAATAATGACAGCATCATGGTGGTCGCCATCGTGGGTGTCGGCGGGATCGGCAAGACCACCCTCGCCAAGAAGGTCTTCAACGACGAGGCCAACCAGGACAAGTTTGACAGGAAGATATGGCTGAGCGTCACACAAGACTTTGATGAGGCGGAGCTGCTGAGGACGGCCATCACCGCCGCCAACGGGGACCTCCCAGGCGCTGGGACTCGAGACAGGTCCCTACTAGTGCCGGCCCTTGTCAACGCCGTCAGGGACAAGAAGTTCTTTCTAGTGTTGGATGACATGTGGAGTGCAAGAGAATGGAACGACTTGCTCAAGGCTCCCTTCAGTCACTGTGCCTCCGGTAGCCGAGTGCTCGTCACCACAAGACTCGACACAGTTGCCCGAGCGATGAAAGCCGTGCATCCCTACCACCGTGTCGACAAATTAGGGCCTGAAGATGCCTGGTCCTTGCTCAAGAAACAGGTCAGTTACTAATCTATTTATTTAGTGTGCAGTTCATTTACGCTCTCTACAAAACCTTATAACTGTATTGTTATTGTTAGAGCATGTACAATGTAGGCGCTTAGAGAGATGCTTAGCAATGAAAAACTGATTTTTCTTGCCACATAGGATAGATAAGGTGCTTATTTTGAAGCATCGATGTTTAAATAAGCATCGGTGCTTAGTAGGTGTTTATGTGTATAACTATATCTATTAATAGATAATATAACATCTAAGCACCCACGGAAGAGATGCTTGCATTGGAGGAAATAACTTTTGCATGGGTGCTTGATGATGTGGCTATATTCTCTCTCTTTAAGCATTCATATATAAGCATCTTGCATTGTACATGCCCTTAGAGCAGCTCCAAAAGATGGGCTAAATTTGATCCCCTATAATCTCATTTTAGGGGACATGCCAAAAAGTTGGGGATCAATATAACTCCTTTGCTCCAACAGTTATCCCCAAAATTGGTCCCCTAAATATTTTAAATCTGCTACATGGGCTTATGGGCCATATTAGTTATATACAATGCGATATTACCTTGTAGATGGCATATATCCTTCTTGGGCAACATTTGTGAAGACCATACAGATGCCACAAGGTAATAAGAAAAAATACTTTGCAAAAGCACAAAAAGCGGTCAGAAAGGACGTGGAAAGAGCATTTGGAGTTTTACAAGCTCGTTTTGCGATTGTACGTGGCCCAGCTAGATTTTGGGATGAAGACACGCTCAATGATATCATGAATGCTTGTGTCATCATGCATAATATGATAGTAGAAGACGAGCGAGATGAACAAAATGATTTGAACTTTGATTGGACTGGTGAACCCGTTGCAGTTTCACATGAGCATAGTGCTGATATCCATGAGTTTATTCAAGCCCACATGAAAATTAGAGACAAGGAAATCCACTCCCAGCTTCAACAAGACCTAGTGGAGCATCTGTGGCAGCGCCATGGAGACACCATTGTTCTGATCTGAAATTAAATTAAAACACTATTGTTCTGATCTGAAATAAAGACACCATAACATAGTTCTGAAATTAAATTAAAACACTATTGTTCTGATCTGAAAACAAATGAAAACCATACAACATAATTCTGAAATTTAACCCGACTTAGAGGAATGTCGAGCTACAATCTCATTCTCAGGTAGGTCTCACGCAACGCGAAGGAAAAAAAATTGGGTGCGGAATCGCCTACTCGCGCGCGGCAACGGTGATTGGGGACGCGTGGGGTGAGGCCAAATTTGGCTCCGGTGGGGTGAGATATTGGGGGTGTTAAAATTTTTAGTGGTGGTTTTGGGGATCTTTTGGAGGGGGTTTTTTTCACTAATCACCAAAATTTGTTTTAGGGGATGTTTTAGCCCATCTCTTGGAGTTGCTCTTAGTAGCAAAACAGTGGATGGTTGAAATTAAAATTAGGCCCTCGATGGGTTCTTAATTAATTTGTGCCTTTTCCTTTTTAGGGTAGCATATATAGTAGCATAGATTATTCGTAATTAATTTTTTCAAATTTTGTAGAAAATTATTTTGTTTGTACAAAATTGTTCATATAAAATTGTTTCGTTCACACAAAATTATTCTTACAATTTTTGTTTGTACAAAATAAATTCGTATCAGATTATTCCATCTCTCTCCTCTCCTTTTGCTCTCTTTCCTCCTCTCTCTGTGTAGCACCCCACATATAGCCAAGGTGGAATACTACTATGGAACGTCATCGCCAAGAAATAAAAGTGATAATAAAAGACAATAATAGGATTTCATACACAAATTAAAACCTTTAAAGTACTTTATTGAATAATCAACGCCACACCGCCACCGGGCCGCCGCCACACCGTCGCCGGCCGCCGCCACCGCGCCGCTACCAAGCAAGCCGCACCGCTGCCTCTAACTGCGCGCGCGTGGCGCGTGAGCACATACGCGGCAGGCGTGCAAGCACCGCCGCCTGTTCACCGGCTGGCTGCCTCCACCGCCGCCGTCGTCCGTGCCATGCAGCCGCGGTATGCGCACGAAACGAGCGCGCCGCCGGCGCCGCCGCCACGCGGCGCCGCCGCCGCCGGCCGAAGCTCCTTCTAGCGCACGGGCAGGGAGAGAGAGGAGATGGATAGTCTAGGAGAGAGAGAGAGAGAGAGAGTTTGGATAAGAGGCATTACCTGGGAAGTCAATGGCGGCGCACAGGAGAAAAAAGAATCCCACTATTTATAGTTAAGGCTTGATTAGGGTTTTGGTTTTGGTGTTTTTTTGAGTGTTACACTCTGGTGGCCAGCGGCAGGGTCGGTGACGCCAAGGATGGTGGCAGCTCAGATTCGGCGGCTAGCAGCTCGGGGTTGCATGAGCTCAGCGGTGCATATGGTTCAGCTCGGCAGCCGTGCGGTCGATGTGGTGTGGACAGTGGCGGAACCACCGTAGGGGCAAGTCGGGGCAGCTGCCCCGGGTCGCCCGGAGAAAGTCATCCCTTCCCGTATACTGACGTCATTTTGATTTCGATTGTTTCTGGAACTTTATAAGAAAAATGAAGTCAATACAGACTTAGTCATTGTATTAGTTAGGAATTTGAACATGTTTTTCGTGGATTAGTTATGTTGTTTGTTGAATAAAGTCATACCCTTTTTACTTGCGTTAAAAATTTGCCTCGGGTGTCTGAAAATCCTGGTTCCGCCTCTGGGTGTGGTGGAGAACGGACAGCAGTTGCCCTGCTCAGGCGGTCGAGGGCGCCCACGAGGCTCGTCGATCGGGCATACACAATATCTATTTCAATTGTATTTCCTATTCCCCTTGATATACGTGCACATATCTGGAAGACAGATGAATACCGGGATGGCACGGGGCGTGGCGTGGACACGACGCGAGCGGCGCACGCAGGGCCCGTGCTCTGGCGCGTGAGCAGGGCAGGGCAGGGGGAGAGGGAGGGTGGAGCCAGGCCGGCTGGGCTAGGGCGAGGAGGGCTGGCATGGCCAGAGAGAGGAGGGGGAGAGAAAGAGAAAATGGAGTGAAAATTTGAAATATTTTATTTGAATTTGGGCCAAACAAATTTCGGTTCAAGGCTCAACTTGAATTCTGAACTTTGACAACTGGCAAGGCTTTGCAATCCTAATTACCCGCCAGTTACTTGCTGAACTTGAATTCTATTTTGAGTGGCCAGCTAATTAATTTGTGCTGCCAGTAAATATATATACTCATTAACTATGTGTATGGTTATTAATTTCACGATGATAAGAACACGCGCTTGCAAAAGAGAGATCTCAAGATATCTGTCTGCGTGATCGCAGCTTTAAATAATTAACAGACAATCTTATGGTTCATTTGACAATTCAATTTACTAGTGCACTGACTTTTATTAGTTTCTTTTCTTTTTACTACCAATATACTATTTGATATTACTTCCATGGGTTTAACTGCGTGCAGGTAGTCTCAAGTGAGAAAGATGAACCTCATATTGATACGCTGAAGGATATTGGAATGGAAATTATAGCAAGATGTGATGGCTTACCACTTGCTGTAAAAGTAATGGGAGGACTCTTGTGCCAAAGGGAGAAACGACGAGGTGATTGGGAGAAGGTTCTTAATGATTCTATATGGTCAGTATCTCAAATGCCCGAAGAGCTAAACTATGCAATATACTTAAGCTACGAAGATTTGCCACCTTGTTTGAAGCAATGCTTTCTGCTCTATTCACTTCTCCCTAAAAGTACAGTGTTCTTTGGTCATGCAATTGTTAGTATGTGGATTAGCGAAGGATTTGTTCATGGAAACTCGGATGAATTAGAAGAATTAGGAGGAGAGTTCTATGAGCAGTTAATATTGAGGAACCTTATAGAGCCAGATACAAAGTGGGTTGGTCAGTGTGTTTGCAACATGCACGATGTTGTTCGCTCATTTGCTCAATATGTGGCTAGGGATGAAGCACTAGTAGCTCACAGTGGAGAAACTGATATTTTTAGTAAACGCAATACACAAAAGTTTCTTAGGTTGTCTATACCAAACCAAAGGATTGCGATCAGATGAATTTGAGTGGAGATTTTTACGAGAGCAGAAATCACTAAGAACACTAATATCAGTTGACCATATAAAGATTAATCCTGGTGACTCTCTTTTTAAGTTTACAAGTTTACGTTCTCTACACATAAATTCTGCAAAATGTGCTGCATTGATTGAATCTTTGTATCGACTCAAGCACTTGAGGTATTTGTCCTTGGAACAAACTAGTATATCTACATTACCGGAAAACATCGGCATGATGAAATTCCTGCAATACATTAGCCTTCGTGGATGTAAAAGTTTGGTGAAACTTCCTCGTAGCATTGTAAAGCTGAGGCAGTTGAGGTCTCTTAACCTTATTGGCACAAGTATAAATGATATACCTAGGGGATTCCGTGATCTAACAAATATGAGAAACCTAGGTGGATTTCTAGCCCACATGGACGATGATTGGTGTAGTTTGGAAGAGTTGGGGCCACTTTCCAACCTCAGGCTTCTTGTACTAGAGGGTCTGAAGAATGTATCTGCTGCCTCATCCGCCGCAAAGGCCAGGCTTGATAAAAAGATGCATCTTATCGATCTGGACTTATACTGCACCAACAGATTGGGAGATGATGGGCTGGTCAAGGAGGGAGAAGGTGTCTCTGAGGAAGAGCAACGACGAATTGAGGAGGTGTTTGATGAGCTCCACCCTCCGCCATGCTTAGATCATCTTGTCATCGAAGGATATTTTGGTCAACGGCTCCCAAAATGGATGATGTCGTTGACAGCAGCCGAGTCCCTCAAGAGCTTGAGGATTCTAATGATGGACGACCTGACCTATTGCACCCAACTCCCAGATAGTTTAGTCAGCTCCCCTGTTTGCAGTTCCTTCAGATCAACCATGCTCCAGCCATCGAGCATGTCGGTCCTGAATTCCAGCAGCAGCTCTACCATCACCATAGTTATCATCCTTCATCCCAGACGGTATCTGCATTTCCGAGATTGCATGAGATGAACTTAATAGGAATGGTGGAATGGAAGGAGTGGGAGTGGGAGGATCAAGTGCAAGCCATGCCTGTCTTGGAGAAGCTTCTTATCGATGGTTGCAAGTTGAGGTGTGTTCCTCCTGGCCTTGCCTCCCATGCAAGGGCTTTGAAAAGGTTACACGTACGCTTTATGCAGCACCTCAACTCTCTGGAGAACTTTGCTTCTCTCATTGAGCTTGAGGTGTGCGAGAACCCCGACCTTGAGAGGATCACTAATCTCCCCAAATTGCAAAAGCTTGACATCAGCCGTTGCCCAAAGCTGAAGGTATTGGAGGGCATGCTTGCACTCCAGAGGCTCGAGCTGTGGGATTTCGACATGGAAACACTCCTAGGATACCTACAAGATGTAAAACCAAGACATTTGGTGCTACACTGCAGCCTAGAGTTGCTCACCTCCATAGCCGCAGGACAATCTGGCCCAGAGTGGGAAAGGTTGAGTCATATCCAACATATCAAGGCCTATGCATATGATGGAGACAATGAGAGGAAATGGTATGTGTTGTACACAAGAGATCCATACAACTTGGAGACAAATATGGTTGTCAGCTCTTCCAAATCTGGAGGTAAATTAGCACAGCTGCTTCATCTTAATTTGTTGGCTTGCTCTGTTCGTTTAATCTGCTTCCTTAATTTTCATCTGTTGATTCCATCTTTCATCCATATGCTAGTCTGAATATACTTCCTACTTTTCCTTCTAGTTCTTGAAAGAAATATTTCCAATTCTTTTTGTTTCTCTTGACTGTGTTGTTGCAGGGGATGAAGAGGAATAGGACGTGCGCGGATAAACAGTTGAGAAAGGGGTGAATGTAAATTAAGAAAATTGCGGAAAATTAATCGGCGACTTCATCATTCTTTTTCTTACTTCAGTTCATGACTTCAACTCCACGTGTACGACCAGATCATGCATGCAGAGTTTCATCATAGGTACATTACGAACATGGATTTTAAATTCTTGGCAGTACTACTAAACAAGCCGTTTGTACTATAAAATTTCGCTATTTTCCAAGTTTCTCGCAGCTAGTATATGACGGTTCTCATCATTTATGATTCGTGATTTGGGTGCCGTTTAGGCTAAAATAAGCTAATTTATGATTAAAATTGTGTTATAACTGGCTAAAATTATAATGTAGCTGATAGTGATTTATTTAGCGTAACTAAATTTAAAAAATTTAAAAATAGAAAAATAGGTTAACCTATCACGGACAACGCAAACAAATACAGAAAAAAAGAATCGGCAAAAAAAAAACTCAAATAAACTAAAAAGTCAAAAAAAATAAAATTTAAAAATAGTAAACAATAAACCAGAAACTAAGAAGATTAAGTCTAAATGAACACGGCCACATCAACATAAATGACGGACAAAAAATGCTACAAATGTCAAGAAGACAGAAAGTTGGTAGAATGTACATTCATTGTACTGGTATGGCATAGTAATAAAGACGCTTCCACTCATGTCTCTCCCTTCTCTGTTGGAAGCTGCTGGTTCTGTCAGTAGCATGGTTTGGACAAGTCAGTCGCTTACATGCATGTCAAAAAAGAACTTCATACGTTTACTCCAGATGCATGGTCATGGTAATGGTATAGATGTAATCAGAGATGGAATAGATACGAATTATCTGTATTATTCAGTTATCGTATTCGATATGATATGAATATGATATAGATTTTTCCATCCAATTAACAATTCCTATCCTATTTGTATTCATATTTGAATTCGTATAAAAATCTGAATGTGAATGCGATATGACTTTTACTATCCGAAATGTTATTTTATCCGGACTATCCGTATTTGTATTCTAATCGACGAAGCAATATGCATATTTTATTACAATACGACTAATTAGTTAGACAAGTTTTTTAATTGAACGTGAATTTGTGTTTCCTTAGGTGAAGTAAATGATTTAGAATAATTAAACGTGATTGTACGAGGATAAAATATCATTAATGTCTTCATACTATATAAGTTATAAGGATATTGGGATCTAACCGATTCGTATTTGTGTTAAAAAATATATATACACATTTATATTTATGTTTATTTATAAATATGAATACGAATGTGATTTAATCACTATATATCCTATTCGTTTTCACCTATAGATGTAATGCGGGCGGAAGCTTTGCCGCTCTTGTCGGGCTTCCCTATCCCCCTCTCCCTATTCCCTCAATCTAAACCACTCACATTTCATCTAATGGCTAGTTTTTTTTATATTTTCACCATTTGCCCATCCATCATAAAAAATAAAAAAAATACAGAAAAAATAAATTTTTTTATTATAATTTTTTTACAGGAAAAAAATAAAATTATAATTTCTGTAAAAAAATTATAATAAAAAAATAAATTTTATTTTTTTCTGCATTTTTTATTATTTATGAGGGATGGGAAAATGGTGAAAATATAAAAAAAAACTAACTATTGGATGAGATTTGAGTGGTTTAGATTGAGGGAATACGAGGGGGATAGAGAGAAGGGGATAGAGAAGCCCCATTCGGCCACATCAAGTGACGATGCATAATAAAAGCAGGCGCACACTGACTGTCCTTCTGGTTATCTAGTTAGTTTTTTTTTCTCTGTCGCTTGGTCCGCAGGTCGCAAAACTTACCTGAAATAGTCTCTTAATTTGCCTTGTGTTGGTTGCGTAAACTTTTGCTTTCAACTTAAGAAAAGGCGTGCAAAGATTTTGCGTGTTCTCAAAAAATTAGAAAGGCAACTTGATTTTAGTCACCATTTTTATTATGGGCGAGAGGCCTTTTCTGTTAAGAAAATGAACATTCATATTATTTGTGATTATGTATTGTGAACATGAATAGCAACTATTTGTGATTTGTATTGTACCACGACAGTTGATGCAATTTCACCGCTTGGTTCTTTCGCCAAAAGAAACAGACTCGTGATGAGATGAAGGGAATTGATTCGTTCAAGATCATCGGAGGGAAAAATATAGAAGCACTATTTAAATTAGAGATGTAAATGAGCTAAGCTCGAGCGAATCTATATCGAGGTTCAGCCTGGAGCCAGGTTCAAGCTCGGCGCAGTTCGAAAAAGATCGGTAACTACGCTTCAACATAATATCTTCAATAAAAGCTCGGTCAATACTCAAGTTCGGCTCAAAAAGTTCAACAACTACACTCTTAACATATTACATTCTATAAAAGCTCAAGTAAACTTGAGCTCGGCTCGAAAAGCTTGATAACTAGACTTTAACATTAGAACATGGAAGAAAAACATGTGACGGAAAGTTGAAAAGGTGTAAATTGAGCCTTAATCATGCTATTCAAGCTTGGCTCGTTTGGAGCTCAAACCGAGCTCGTATTGAGTCTAGAGTGAGCCGAGCTTTTCTTACAGCCCTAACTCAAATCATCCAACATCAGAAGCCAACCATGGCTCCAGGACAGAAAGCATATAGGTCAGGAACACGAACCAGCATGATTCGACATGTCTTGACTACATTGGACACAACGTGCAATATCAAGTTCCTACACAAAAGCACACATGGTGGCTTACAAGCTAGCTCGAAGCTTTCCATCACAAAATAGGACGATCCATTCATAGACGGCCGATCAGATTCAAGAGATTTTCTTCGCGATGTACTTGATGACCTCATCTATGTCGAGCTGCTTCATTGCTATGAAGGGGCGTGGCATGTTCTGCATGTCAATTGGAGTGTGTTACTTAAATCAAATGCAAAATCATGGTGCATCCTAACTAGTGTAGTAAAAATCAATTATAATGGCATAGCAAAGCAACAGTGTATACAGACAAACATATAGACCTCATTCAGTACTGTTGTGCAGTGCGTTAATTTTTCTGTCGGACCTCGGGTTAGCAAACCCAGATCCTCTGTGATTGCACCGCACTATTCCCTAGATCAGTAGATAGTGCTCACAGATACATTACTGTACATCAAAAACATATGATGTGAAAGCGTAAATAATACAGTAATACTTATGGGCCGATTAGGCCGAAAACAATAAAATACAGCAACGGAAACTTCACACAGGTGGGACCCGCAAGACTTGCCCACAGGCAGCCAACTGGGTTCGCGACCTAGTCCATGGCCTCATCGTCTTCCAACTCTGTCGACCCCTTTTTAGCATCGCAGGGCTTGACTTTACTTCCTTTCTGACTGAATGATGGTAATTAAGCAAGAGTGAGTACGACAGTACTCAGCAAGCCATCACACAGGATGCAATAATAATAGATGCAAGGTTGTTGAATGAGACTTAAGGTTCTTTTATTTTCTTAATGTGACATTTGCAATAATCATAATTGTTGTGGCTTCTGGCCAAACAGTAAAGAAGATGACTCATAGAAGAGGAAGAGGAGAGCCAGATCTGTGGGAGAGTTGGTAAGAATGAGAGGATGCCCCTCCTCCTGCCTCTCCTGGGGGTTTATTTACATAAGTGGGGTAGAATGGGAAATCCCCATTCTACCCCTTAGTACTTACAAAGGATGAGGGTACATTGGTATATTTACATGAGTATATTCCTCTACACTATCGGGCCTATTACATATTAGGCCAGTTGCAAGGCCCAGTTACGGGGGGTTGGGCCACCCCCACAACAATAATTAAAATTCCTATGACTTGACATTTTATAAACATGCTTTAAAGAGTTTGAAATCGTGCAATATTTATAGTGGTGTAGGTTCCATCAACCGATTACATGGTTCCATCACCTATGCTAGCTTTTGATTATTATGCCACTTCCATCTTATCAGGTGTAGGTTCCATCAACCGATTACATGGTTCCATCACCTATGCTAGCTTTTGATTATTATGCCACCTCCATCTTATCAACCACGCTGGGGTACGTCCCTCTAGGCCAACGGTTGTGATTCATTGGAAAGAGGAGTTTATGATTTTAATAAGAATCTTCTTGATAAGACTATTTCTTTTATTATTAATTATTCTTGACCATTAGATTTTCATCCTGAGATAATGATCGGAGATTGGGATGTGAAGCAAGGACTAATGGTTTCTCATTTATTTTTAAGGTTTATTAATTATTGACGAGGAAACCATTAATTTAAATTTTAGCATCTTACAAATAATTATTGAAGACTTTACCAATGATTATTTTATGCACTAATAAGAGAAATGACATGATTTTAGAGATGAGCAATGATGCAGACACGCATATATCTTACGCTTTTCAGTTAAAAATATTATTTGATTGGAAGGAATTACTGAGCCGTATTAAATATTATCAGGTAAATTTGTTTTTTAAAGCATCTCTTTCTATAGATGAGAATAATATACTACCTCATACCCATTTTTTGTGCTTTGTTAGATTTGAACATTTTGAAGACTGGAGCCAAAGTTATGGAGGAATACTAGATAGATCAAATTTATTCAGCTGTGGATTGAATGGAGCGAGCATTGCATTTCTAAAGACTTCGAATTGGATCAAGTATGCATGCGAGAGTGCATGACAGAATAAAGGCCATGTGGAATATGTGAAGTTCACTGCTCACAGCTTGGGCCGAATTTGAGTCGGTTTGTTTAGACCGAATTGGTTTTGGTGTTTTGGCCCATATACACGTGGGGTGTATCGGTATAAAAATACCCACCGCCGTCACGGAACGGGAACCGGAGAATCCATGAAGAAACACATTACGTGACGAGATGACCAGAAAGAGGAGACTAGATAATGAGAGTGCTTTGTACATGTTTTTGATATTGTGATTCTAATTCAATTTCAATAGAAAATTTGCGAGTTTTTGCAAATTGAGATCGTTCAACCTTTCCGCTAGGAATTGAGAGCGCGATGGGGCTTTCGCTTGGTGGTCGTGAAGTCCGGCGTGTGTGATCTTACGAATTAAAGAGTGTTCGTTCTTGCATTGGCAACGGAGGATCGCTACGATTCAAGAGAGGGCATGTGAGTATCCAATCTTACGTCGAGAAGATCGGGCGACCTCGTATCATTTATGGTCAATATTTTATGTGGCAAAATCTTGTTAAATCGATTTACTTAGTTTGCATAAATAGATTTAGATCGACATATGAAGGATAGTATCTAAACTACTCGAGATAGTATTAAAGTTATTATTCGAGTTTCTAAAGTAAAGTTTGAAAGCGTCGAAATTATATTTATAAAGTTTCAACGTCTTTACTCATGTAGGATCAACTTCTAGTACATTTGATTTGTAAAAGAAAATCTTTTAATTAGTTTCATACATTTGATTTCTTTAACATCAATGTCCCATGGATCCACATCGATTTCTTGTCATCTAAAAATAGATCATGCATTTTTTTGTTTTAATTTTTACAATTAAATTCTTACTATCGTTGTTATTTTTAAATCATATTTGATAAGATTGCTCCTTTGAGTTTTTACACAATGTTAATTTACAAGTTAGTACTATACCAAGGGAGGTTGAGACATGCATTGCAAGGGTTTGGGGTCTCTTACCAGCTGGACCCACGAGTCATGCAAGAGAGAGAGAGACGGGGAAAATCACCAAAGGAAAATGGAAGACAACAGAGGAGAGGAGCTCATCCTGGCCGAAACAGGGGAGGTGCATGGTGATCGGGGCTGGCGGGCTCGCCGGCGCGTCCGGCATCCATAGGGGCGGCGAGCGTGCAAATTGGGTTGCCTCTGAGGTGAGGGGGCTTGGGGAAGCTGCGTCTTTGGCTGGGAAGGCGCCGTGGGCGGCCAGCACCGACTTGCCACGGCCGGAGCAGGGGCGGAATGAGGCGGCGCCGCCGTGGTGGGGAAGGGAAAATCGGAGAGGAGCATGAGCATAAGGAGACCTAGAGAAACCCACCAGTGGTGACGACTTGGCCGGGGAGATGATGAGGTGTGTCGACGACAAGAGCCGTGGGCGGCTCGGGGAGGCTCACGCGGAGGGAGGAGATTGGGCAAAGGGAGGTCCAGGCAGTGGTTGGGGAAGCTCGAGGGCCACGTGGTGATGCTCCACACCCGAGAAATCGAGCTACTGTCGACCGAGGAGGAGATGGCGGCGGAAACGACGGCGGCCGGCCGGAAACGAATAGGGAAAGCACACGGCGGATTCAAGTGGCGATTTTCCAATTCATTGAGTGGGGAGGCAGTAGACGTCTGGAGGCTCACCGTGATGCGATCAAATCGTGGAGGAGATGGCCGGAGCGGTGGAACGACACGAAGTGGCAGCGGCTGGCGCGGGCGCAGGGCACTGCCCGAGCGAGCTCGGCTTGAAGGAGGGGGCAAGGGAAAGCTCTGGGAGGCTCAAGCCTTCTTATAGGCAAGCGCGCTCGGTAGGGTAGAGACGAGGCATGGGCAACGGCATGGGCAGGGAGTACATCGGGCATGGGCGGCACACGCGGATGTGACGGGGAAACCAGGGGTTGGGCGAAACCGGGGCGTAGCGACGCAGGCTAGGTGGCCTAGTTCGGCGGGCGCGACGCGGCCAGGGTGTCGGTGCGGGCGACGAGATGAAAGAACATGGGAGGGAGGAAGAAGACGGACGCCGGCTGGGCCAAGAGAAAGAAGAGGCCGGACGGCCGGGCGGAAAAGAAAAGGAGAGTGGGCCAGGGGAGAAAAAGAAATGAGCGGCTGGGCCGGAAGGAAAAACAGACCAGGCCCAAAAGACATTTTTTTAGGAATTTTAAGAATTTCTGAATTTTGGGATTTCAGAACTTGGATTTGTAATTAGGTCTTCAATTTGAAAGCTTGGTTTAAATTTTGGGTTCGACAATTGAATTTTGGTATTTACGAATGTGGAGAAATAATTCTTAATTTTCCAAATTTATATTTTTCAGATATGCAAATTGGATGGGAAAATTTTTATTTTGACTTTCAATTTCCATTCCTAGTTTTGAATATCCAGATTTCAATTTTAAAATTTGAATTTAATACTTCCAAGGGGATTTGGACTGTCTAAATTTGAAACTTTAATTTCTGGTTCATGATTCCAAGGTTTGGATTTTTATTAATCGGGTTTTCGGCAAGAAACCAACTCGATAAATTTGAACAACACCAAAATTTTTTGAGAACAAAGGAAAAATAACGAAAATATTTTTTATAATTTTTGCAAATACAGCAGTTCCCTTTTTGGGATGTTACATTTTTGGACTGAAGTGTAACATAATTGATATAGTTGAATAGGTCACTAGTGTGAAACCATCAAACAGAATTGCAAACAAAGCCAAATTTTTTGGGTTATAGCTAGCTTTCCAAGGGAAAGAAGGTTATAGCTAACTGAGTGGTGCTATATGATTCAGAAATACAGAGATAGTTAACGAGATTACCAGCAGCGATATGAACACTTCACCACCTTCCTCACATATCTCAAGGCACCCACGGCGTGGCTGAGAATTACACCAAAAAAAAGATGATGCCAACCAAGAAAAGCAAAAAAGAAACCTATTTAGGGCTGATTATCACAGAAACCCAGTGTGGTAAAATTCATAATGATTATGAAGTTTTAACAGTGGAGATACCTTCTCAAGGTTGATTATCACAAAAACCCCAGGGACAGCACTTTCGAGATCCTCCTTCACCTTCAAAGCGCTGATCTAACTGTCTGCACTGGGCGCTGAAGAATTGGACAAAGAAGCAAGTGATAAAGATGAAACTACAAGCAGAATTGCAGACAGAATTATTCATACAATATAAAGACTGGCATGACAATATTAAGATTACGGAAGGCTGGACAAGACTTGCAGAAGCATTAAACTAGGCAAGGAGATTAGAGAATATTCTTTCCGATATGCAATGTCATAATAAGTTTGTTGGTAACGGATTTATTGCAAAACATAATCAATCTACACTGTTGTCTTTAAAACCATGGCTGTCAGCCTGTCACCACAATGGCTGCAATCCACCTAACTAAAAACTCCTAGTATCCTACATTAGGGATCATAAGGAAATGTGACGATAGGAGATAAACTTGATTGGAGAGAAAACGGGTTCACTAGCCTCACGGCCATGCGAAATGCCGTTTGGCTAAGCGAAACGCCGTTTGACTGCGTGAATGGCCGTTCGGCCAAGGAACGGCTGTTTAACCGAGCGGAACACCATTCGGCCATGCGAAACGCTGTTCAGCCGAGCGAACAATGTTTGGCCGCGCGAACAGCCGTTCAGCCAAGAGAAATGATGTTCGGCAGTGCGAATGGCCGTTCAGCCGCGCCTTTGAAATCATCCGCCGCCGGGCTGCACGCGGCCACTTCCACGCGCCGCCGCCGCCGTACACCATGGCCGCCACCCACCACCGCCGCCGCCGTTGCACCACGCGCGCCGCGCCATGGTCGCAGGCGCACATGTGGCCGCGACGCTGCCACACCATGCCGCCGCGCCATGGCCACCACCTACCGCCGCCGCGACCACACCGGGCCGCCGCGCCGCCACCATGCCGCGCGCTGCCTGCGCGCCGCGCCTGTCGTGGGCACGTGAGAGGGAGAGGTAGAGAGAGAAATAGTATATGGGAAAAAAACCTGGTGGAGGAAAGACTGCGCACGGGGAGAAGAGGGGTTTCCCCTTTTTTAATGCCTTAAACCTTAGTTAGGGTTTATTATTTTACTTTATTTTATTTTTGTTTTTTTTGAGTGCTACATATACAGCACTTAAAGTAGCATAGAATTCACTATTTCCTAAAAGCATGAGCAAAGTTCGTGGCAATCTAAATAAACAAAAGGGTCACCTTTACTATTGCAACACTATCGGTGTGCTGTTATAAGGCAATCTTATCGATGTATAATTTGATACTTATACGGACAAAATTTACAAGGTATCTAAGGCTGCTCATTTGAGCTTTTTTTTGTGGTTTATAGCTTATTTTTTACTGTTTGATATTGTAGCTGGTTTATTTTATACTATAGTTATTTGTGGTTTTTAGCGTAATTAAATAAAAAATAAAAAATAAGTTAGCCCATCACAGATAATGTAAAGGAATACGAAAAAAAGAAAAGGTCAAAAAATTAAAAAAAATTAGAAATAAGATAAAATAAAAATTAGAAATTAGTAGGCAAAAGTCAAACGGAGAAACTGAAACAGCAGTGCAATGCTGCATTAGCAGGTGTCTTATAAAAAAAGAAGTTGGCGAAGCAATCATTGCGCCAGCACATGTTCCCATTCTGCCCCGTGTATGCATAAGGGAATCATTGGCGAAGCAAGTTTAATAAGGTTGACTGTGCTAGCTATAAGGGAATTTATGTCAGCATAATCCTATGTGGAGGGGAGAGAAAAGGAGAGAGAGAGCCAAGCCGACTCTCATGCAAGAGTCAGGCTATAGCACAGGAAAAGAGGCATTATCCATGCATGTACCCATAGAACTAATTGATATACCCATGCATGTATTAAATTATCAATACCCATGTATGTATTAAATGATTGAGAGCTCTTGTGGAGACAACTTATAGCCATCTTATTGTATGAGTTGACTGCATCATTATCTTTTGATGACATGGAAATGTATTGGAGGTAGCAGCTATCTGTACTATTAAACTTGCTCTAAGGTCAGTCTCAGTGGGAGTTTCATTTGCATTTAATAGGCTGCCACATAGGTATTTTTGATGATACGGCAATATTTTTAAGAAGAGAGAGAAGAAGTGAGTTTCATCTAGATGAAACTCTCTTGACACGATTACCAACTCTATATGAGTCATAAAATTAAATGTCTATGAAACAATAGAATGAAACTGTGCATTGAGGATGGATGTTTCATCAATGTTTCATTTCATTTTACATGATATGGCACTCTTGGAAACAACGCTATGAAATTCTCCACTGAGAATGGCCTAACGTGACTTTCTGTCCATTAAATGTAACAGGATCACAGAACCTGTTAAAAGCTGCAAAGTAAACCCAGTAAACAGGAAAGGATTAATTACAGAAAGGAAAGGATTAATTAATTAATTTGCACTAATTAATTACAGAACCTGTTGAAGCTGCAAAACCGGTTTACTACTTGTACATACAACTAGCGTAAGGAACGATGCACAGCCTCGCTGAGTGATGGTACATATGGCAACGCGAACTCGGCACCACGGCGAGGCACGTGCCGTGACCGACCTCAACCAACAGCCATCACCGTCGGCAGGTGCGGCCAGACGGCGTTCGTGTCTGACGCCGACCACATCGACGTAGTAGGGGCTGAACTCCGCTTGACGCCATGTACGGGATCTTGGTGCTCTTCATGTGCTCCGCGTGCGGCGGCGCGTCGTCGCCGAACAGGAGGAAGCCATGGCGGTCCGCGCAGTCGAGGCGGGTGGCGTGGAAACTCGCATCTACTGTGCCTGGATGGATGCGGACGGTTCGGCGGCAGCCGCAAGCAGGGGCGAATCCATGGGGTAGGCTTCATCGGGCTGAAGCCTACCCTCCACTAGCTTGCCGGAGCCCCCCCGGCGGCCCTCCTGCAGACTGCAGTCCTGCGGGAGAGTGGCGACGATGCCGACGAGAAGAAAGAAAAAGCACGGAGCCAGCCATCCAGGGGAGAAGAAACAAGGCTGAACCGCCGAAGAAGTAGAAATGCAGGCCCACGGGCCCACCGCCCACACCACACATCCAGTACATTTTTGCCCTGTGCTCCCAAATTTCCCCAAATCTTCCCGAGCTCCCGTTCCCCCAAATGCCCAAATCCCTAATCAATTGCTCACCCGTGCTGCGTACCGACGAGTGACGACGAGATCTGGATTCGCCGGTCGTCGGATCCGGAGGGGGGACGCCGGGGAAGAGCCGAGGCAGGGTCACGCCGTCGCGGGGAGTCAGGGATGCCTGGGCGGCTAGGCGGCTGCCGGCTGGGACTGAGCGGCGGAGGAGCGGCGCCGGGCTGCTGGGCGGGTCGCGCCGCCGCGCCTCGCGGAGCCCGGACGCCGGGAGGCGGAGCGGGAGGCCGGAGGCGAGACGCTGCGGCGGGGAGGCCGGAGGCGGGACGCGGCAGCGGGGAGGCCAGAGGTGGGATGCGGCGGCGGAGAGCCCAAGCCCCGGACGCGAACGGAGACGCTTCTGCTGGCTGCTGCCTCTGCATGAGCCGTGAGGGCGAAGACGCCAGATGCGGAATGAGTCGGGTGACCGACCGACTGTCTGACTGGATTTGCCCGCCCCTGACCGGCTGACCGAGACACCGAACTTTATTAGGTTTGCAATTTGCAAATTACAATTCATTTCTTAATTAGTGCTCTAACTTTAGAATATAGACATTTCTTAATGTATATACTCAATTAAAATTTAATTCATAGGTTTGCAAAAATGGAGAAGAGAACTTTATCGGATGATTGGTTGAATGATTTAATGGTGTGCTACACCGAGTGAGACATATTTAGATCCATTGACGATGATGCAATCATAAAATCCTTCCAAGGCATGAAAAATCACAGAATGAATTTACCTTGTAAAAGTCGTGATTCAAACTAGTGGTATGGTTCTTTTATTTGAAATGTTCATGATCATTTAAGTAATTAAGTACAATTTGCTATTGTATTACTAATTTTTTTATTTTGATGTACAGATTGTTACCTACCGAAACCATATTTACATGTTTTTGGGATTCACTTGCTATTAGTGAGGTACCTCCGTTGTATCTCTCTTTTTACTTTGCTTTTATTCATATATGAAGCTATGAATTTGATTGCACAAGAATACAAAACTATGTTTCTTACAAAGTAGTTTAGTCATTTGAGGTGTACATCCAACAATTCTAAAAAACCTTATGATCTAGCATAAGAATGTATAATTTTTCAGCCCACCTTTATTTTTCATTCTGGATTCGCCACTGGCCGCAAGGGGCCCGCGGGCGGGACGGAGCGGAACGACGGCGAGGGCGCCGGCGTCTGCGCGAACGGATGGCTTCACGGCACACACTGCATCCACGTCAGGCTGCTGGCCGTGTCCAGCGCGAGGGCGTAAGTGCGGCGGCCGTGGCCAGTTCCGACGCTGTACAGGGGCTGGTTCAGCCGTTCAGGTGCAGGAAGCCTTCGCTGTCGACGTGGATGGTGTTGTTCCAGCCGGGGCTGGAGACCTGGCGCAGGCTGAAGCCGCTGTTGCGGGGTCGAAGAGGCCTACAATAAGCGAGGCGAGCACGAAGGGAACAAGGAGCTCCATGGACACTACATAGTTCTTGCTCGACATGTGGTTGTGGATGCACGCTTAAATACTAATTCACTACTACTCGCTGCACTGATCATGATCAGCAATTAGAACATAAGATTCGGAGATGTGGTTGTGGATTGCTGGTTGCAAGGAATCAAATGGAAGGTTTACTACATACACAGTGCAAACATACTTATGCAAACGACTCCTGCAAATTCACTCCAGACCAAATCATCACAGACAGACAAAAGGCAGGCAGAGGTACATATATATAACAGCTGATGAACCAAACTAGACGCCTACATGGCTGTAGGATATGCTGACAATAGTACTAGACTAGCCCGTTTCACAAGCTGCAGCAGCACAACGACGGCACCACACCGCATGCATGCTCGAGCCATGGTGGTTAAGCACCAACCAAATGGTCTCCTTATTATCCGCTCACTCGTAAGTCTCACACACACACGCAGATGTGCCTGCCTTCCCCTAGCTTCCTAGCAGTTGCAAGGGTTGCACTTGCAGTTGGAGCCGCAGCTGCAGCCATGGCCGGTCTCGCCGGACTCGGCGGCCTTCTCAAGCTGCGGCTTCTCCGGCGCGACGCCGAGGACCACGGTGGCCTGGCTGCTGCTGCCCTTCTCTTCCAAGTCAGGGTACATCTTTCTGCAACCAGCAAAATCAAATTAATTAGCACAAGAAATTCCTCACTGCTACTGAAATACTAAATGAGCTGACATACCCGCACTTGCAGCTTGAGCCGCAGCTACAGCCTGATCCACAACTGCAAGACATCTTAGATATGAAGGGAGAAGAAAGAGCTTTTTGAGATGATGAGCACAATGCCAAGGCTCCACTCCTGCGCCACTATTTATAGGACTGAATTAAGGCAAACAAGTGTACAAGACGACGGTGTAGCGTGTCACCATGCTATAGGCTGTCCAGAATTAGTCTTTAGCGTGCGTGTGTGTGGCTCCTCCAATGTATAAATGGATACGTCTGTGTGTAGTATACTGTGTTAAAATGTGGTAGCTTTCTGCTAAAGTAACAATGCGTGGATGACTTGTCTTCCCTTCTGATTACCACAAGTTAATGTAAGGCATAATAAGAGAACACTACCTTACGTCGTGTTATGACTTTCGCCGCAACTTCCAGCCGACAAGAAATGGGCCTTCTTTGTTCCTTCTTGCCATTTCTTTTGCCTCAAAGCAAGTAGCTTTCAGATAAAAAAAGATTTTATTCAGTATCCATTTATACATTGTAAAACAAGTGTAATCTGTCCTGATGGCACATAGAAACATAGAAAATTTTCTATATTGTGGTAGCAACAAAGTGTTATGTGCTATACTTCATTTTTGTACGTATGAGGTGTACTTTTGAAAGGTATGAGCTGTAATTGATAAGGCCAATGACAGTACAGTTATAGAAAAATTGAGTGCACTATGATAGTTGATGTAGTCTTGGGTATTCATAACTCTAATCAAATGCTCATTCTTCATGTCAACTTCTGGACTCTCCTTTCTATCCAATATAATTTGTACTTCTGGACTTTTGGTCCTAGTGTGATTGTTCGTGCGAATCAACCGAAAACCAATAAGCTGTTTCTAAAAGACTATCTTGATAAACCACTTTGAAACGATGATATGGAAGCCATCCTGTTTGTTTATCCAAGAGAAGTTATAAATCATAAACCATAAATTAAAATAAACTAAAAAGAACACACCTGTGGCCTCTTCCCCACCTCAGGACTACTACTTGGGTTACAATGCACAAGTCATTTTCTTGGGTCGCATTCGTCCAACAAATGCTGAGTTGGGTTGGTGTGACTTGCTGATGCTGATTTGGTTGCGGCATTTCAATATCGGAGTTTATATTGTGGGTTACAGACTTCTAGTATTTGCTAATTTAAGTTCAATCCCGATGATTCATTTAGTGTTCTTTTTCAAGACTACGGGTACTATGCCTTTGCAAGTTTTCATGCAATGCTTGACTCTCTGTGCCAACTCAAGCCCCTGAGGCACTTGTTGCTAGCTGAGGCAAATATACGTACGGAGCATCTTAATCTGGTCCTGCAGTGCACCGGTACACTGGGAGATGACAGTGTTATCTAGGAGGGTTGAAGAGCTGTTTGATGAGCCAGATGAAAAATCGATGGTGATATCAGTCAGCTACAGTGCTTTTCAGCTATAAATCACAAAAAAAATTCAAATGAGCACCACCTAGTTTTATTGCTTTTGTAATGGTGACTGATGTTAGCTGTGCTGTTACACACCGATTCTTGTATTCTGCTGATGATACGGCTAGAGTTTAGGTCCTGCAATTATCGAAGTTCTATGTTTCCTCTGTATCAAACATCAGAACTCTGACTGTTTGATTTCCTTAATGAAATCGGAGGCTTGCCTACTGTATCTAACAAAAAAAGAAGGCAACGCCTACGCAGGTGACATTCTGAGGAAATGTTACGCGATGTACACAGAGACCCCAGCAACCCTGGAGGCATCTATTAGTCACTCCTACAAATCTGGAGGTAAACTCAACACAACCGCTTCATCTTAATTTGCTCTGTCCATTTCCTCGGACGACGACCCGCTGCTCTTCGACATCACGTACTACGGGAACCAGATAGACCTCGATCCGGAGCAAGCGCAGAGCCAGGTTACCTACGAGACGGCCAGCTACAGTTTAGCCGGAGTTGGAAGCGTGCCCGAGGTCCCCGATGGCTTCAAGACACGCAGGACCTAGAGGGCGATTTCTTGGATAACTCCGGCTTCAAGACGAACTCCCGGATGGGTGTCCATGCAGCCGAAAACCAGAAGAGGCATAGCCTACATCTTGGGCCAAATTGGGTCTATTTGCAGTTTTGTCATACCAAATCTATGTTCTCTCCATTCGTGATTTCTATCACAAGGGAAACTTCATGCATGCACGTATTCCATGACGTACTAGTAACAACTCCAATAAAGTATTGCATGCATGCATACGCGTATGTTTGTGCTTGCTACACCATGCATGCGGCGCGTATGTATGTACTTCCAACATGCGTCCGTGCATGTCTACACCTGTCTCGTCGGCCCATAAAACCCACTCACGTCTCGATAGGAAACCACTGGATTGGCCCAGCTCTCTGCTCGTCTGAGGTACAGCCTGTTGTGATTTCTTCTTGTAGAGGTAAAAAAGCTTGACCATGAGGCTGGCAGGTATCTTCTTGTGACGTAAATGGCAAACTGAAACCACTCCTTCTATTTTTTTCCCTTGTTTCACCATTGTGATTCAGAATAGTACACATGAAACACTGCACCCAAGGCAGCCTAGTACGTGTCTTAGTTTGCTTTTTAATTTTTTTTCTGTTTGCATGACAAAGATTGACTTCCAAGTCATCACTAGTTGCTTCTTTTCTGTTTGTTTGCGCCTAAAAGATTCCCATGTTGTCGTCGTCTTCGTATTCGTCAATTTCAGACTTTCAGCCTGTCAAGAGAGTCATAATAAATATGAAAAAGGACACTAGTTGAATAAGTCCAGTGCAAGGTCGCTTTCTCAGAAACGTTTCAAACTTCTCAAATAATAATAGCCAGTTTGGTCAAACATTTCAAAGCGTACATGCTATTCGATCGAGGGGAAATATCGTTAGCCACACAAGTAACACTCCCTCTATCGTTCGCTTCTACTGCTGGAAAGGCTCCCTTGGAAAATTGCCAAAACCTGTCAGCCTCTGGTCTTTTCATTAAGAAAAATAATTTAAAAAGAAAATAAAAACTTGAGGGGCCCCACCTGTCATTCACTATTAGGTTTTCCAGTAGAAAAATATATTGAAAATGAAATTAAAATTAGTAGGCCCTACCTGCCAGAGAGAGAATTCTCTCCTCAATTTATTTTTGGATTTAATCCTGATTTAAATTTTGGAGGGTTCGTTCTCACTCATCTTAACTCCAAATCTAATGAAACTTATTTCTAAATTCATATAAAATCAAGATATCCCCAATGGATCTAAAATTATAAATTTTGGAGTTCATTTGAATTATCATTTGGATTTTATTTATATCTTTGGAATTTATTTGAATTTTGGTCGAATAGAATTTGAAGATCCGGAAGAGCTGCAGTTCGAGCAAAGCCAGGACTTTCAAGACCAACCCACTTGTGAGCCAGACGAGTCAATGATTTGATCATATTGTGCCTAGATTTGAGTGCAAATTATGTTGATTTAAATTACTAATTTGCATGCTTTACTTTATTATGCAAATCTATATTCACATTAGTTCATAATTAATTCCTTAAAGAATACTTGTGTAATACTATCGCACTCCTTGACCTTGATTACATAATACTTTATAATTTGTATCTAAGCACTACTCTTAGCTTTGCTTAGATACTGAGGGCATTAAATTGCCCTGACATCATTTCAAACATGAAATTTGGTTTTGGGCAGTTATTGGATGGAAATGAGTGATATTTTGAACTGTGCTGGTATTTTATTCCCTTAAGCTCTAAAACTTGCTTAAATATCTGGGCAGATGGTAAAAGATGTTGATGCGGATGTAGCATGAGAATGTGTGATTTGTGGTGTAATATGAGTTTCTATTACTCTGTAATCTCTCACATAAATAATCTAAAAGTTATAAACTGTAGCTAAAAGTCATAAACTTCAGAAAAAAAAGAATAGGCTTATAAATCAAAAATCACGTCCTCAAAGAATCACCCTATCGCTCGGCATTGCATGGGCTGTCAATGAGCATTGTGCTTGCCATCGAGCACGCAGGCTGTGGCTCCCAATCGAGCAGAGCTGGAGATAAGAGAGCTGCGATGCGACACGCCTGTCCGGACAACAATAGTCACATCGGCTCTTTCCAGTTCACACGCCTCCATCGCATCTGCATTCTGTGTCCAAAGCCAGCTAGTTAGAGAGAGCTGCGATGCGACACATAAGAGTATGCATCTCCAGCGAGGGTTCTTAAGCTCTTAAATATTTTCCGGCTTCGACCTGGCCAGCTTGCTTCATCTACTACCTGCGCGCGACACGAGAGGTGCCATGGCGATGGTCCTGGATGCCTTCGCGTCCTACGTCGCCGACCTGCTCGCCCAGGTGGCGAGAGAAGAGATTGACAAGCTGCTCGGTGTCTCCGGCGAGATCGACAACCTGAGCGTCAAGCTTAGGGACCTCATGAACTTCCTCGCCGACGCAGAGAGAAGGAGCATCACCGACCAGAGCGTGCAGGGGTGGGTGAGGGAGCTTAAGAGCGTCATGTACGACGCCACCGACATCCTCGACCTATGCCAGCTCAAGGCCATGGATCAACAAGCAGGCGCTTGCATAGACTTGGGGTGCTGGAACCCCTTGCTCTTCTGCTTGCGGGATCCCGTCTTCGCCCACGACATCGGCAGCCGCATCAAGGAGCTCAACCAGAGGCTTGACGGCATCAAGGATCGGAGTGCCTCCTTCAGCTTCGCCAACCTCGGTTCCTACGAGGACCGTAGCAGCAGGGTGCATGTGGCCTCTCGCCCAGATACCAGCCGTGAGACGACGGGGGAGCCTGTCCGGTCAGGTGTTGTCGGGGAGAAGATCGGAGAGGACACGAGGGAGCTGGTGGAGATGCTGGCAGAAAAGGAGTTCAACAGTAACATCATGGTGGTCGCCATCGTGGGCGTCGGCGGGATCGGCAAGACCACCCTCGCCCGGGAGGTCTTCAATGACGACACCATAAAGGATAAGTTCGATAAGAGAATATGGCTAAGCGTCAACCAGGATTTTGACAAAGCTGAGCTGCTCAGGACGGCCATCACCCTTGCCGGTGGAGACCACCGTGGCGAGAAAGCAATGGCCGTGCTTCGGCCAGCCCTTACTGCTGCCTTGACAGGGAAGAAGCTCCTGCTGGTGATGGATGATGTGTGGAGCCATGGAGCATGGGAGGATGTGCTTGAAACGCCCTTGGTCAACGCTGTTGCTCCAGGCAGCCGAGTCCTCGCTACCATGAGAGACGAAAGAGTCGCCCGTGGGATGAAAGCCGTGCGACCCTACCACCATGTCGACAAGCTAGGGCCCGAAGATGCCTGGACATTGCTCAAGAAGCAGGTCTGTTCCAATTAACTAGTAGTAACATCTGAATCATCCATAACTCCTCCAGCTCTGCAATATACTCACTTCTTTAATTACTCTAATTACTCGTAGTACTCACTTCTATGCTTCACTTTTGACATTCAATTTAGGTAGTACGTACGTACACCAACTGGCCTTTTATTAGTTTCTAAATTTCCTTGACGAGCTAATTAGCAAATAAAAAAGAATCAGCACTAGCCACGTATTAACCATATTGGTTTAAATTGCTTGCAGGTAGTCTCAAGTGAGCTAGATGAGCCAGAAGTTGATATGCTGAAGGATATTGGATTGGAAATTATAGCAAGATGTGGTGGTTTGCCACTCGCTGTCAAAGTAATGGGAGGACTCTTGTGCAAGAGGGAGAAGCAGCGACGTGATTGGGAGAAGGTTCTAAATGATTCCATATGGTCAGTATCCGGAATGCCCCAAGAGCTAAACTACGCAATATACTTGAGCTATGAAGATTTGCCCCCTTATATGAAGCAGTGCTTTCTACACTACTCCCTTCTCCCTAAAAATACAAAATATAAAGAGTTCTTTGATTATACAATTGTTAGCATGTGGATTAGTGAAGGATTTCTTCAAGGAAACCCAGATGAATCAGAAGAATTAGCAAGCGAGTGCTATAAGGAGTTAATATTGAGGAACCTTATAGAGCCAAATACAAGGTACGCTGATAAATGGGTTTGCAACATGCATGATGTTGTTCGCTCATTTGCTCAGTATGTGGCCAGAGACGAAGCACTAGTAACTCATAACAGAGAAACTCTTGATATTATCAGTAAACATAATTCACATAAGTTTCATCGATTGTCTATAGAAAACAAAGGATCAGAATCAGATGAATTTGAGTGGAGTTTTTTGCATGCACAGGAATCACTGAGAACACTAATATCAACTGGCCAGTTGAAGATTAAGCCTGGTGATTCACTAATTACTTTTTCGAGACTACGGACTCTACATCTAGAATCTGCAGATGTTGCTGCATTGGTTGAATCAGTGTACCAACTTAAGCACCTAAGGTATATGTCCCTAAGATACACCGATATATCTAGACTACCGGAGAACATCAGCAAGTTGAAATTCTTGCAGCACATTAGCCTTCGTGGTTGTCGAAGTTTGGTGAAACTTCCTGATGGCATTGTAAAGCTAGGGCAGCTGAGCTTTCTTGACCTTAGATTCACAAGTATAAACAGCATACCTAGGGGATTCCGTGGTCTAACAAATTTAAGGAAACTACGTGGGTTTCTAACCCATACTGATGGTGATTGGTGTAGTTTGGAAGAGTTGGGGCCACTTTCCCAGCTCAGGGTTCTTGGGTTGAGTAATCTTGAGAATGTATCTGCTGCCTCAGTTGCCGCAAAGGCCAGGATTGGTGGAAAGGTGCATCTTACCAGTCTGGGATTACGCTGCACCAACAGATTGGGAGATGATGGGTTGGTCAAAAAGGGAGAAGGCGTCTCTGAGGAAGAGCAGCAACGAATTGAGGAGGTGTTTGATGAGCTCTGCCCACTGCCGTGCTTAGATTATCTTATCGTCGAAGGATATTTTGGTCGGCGGCTCCCAATGTGGATGACATCAATAGTAGCGGCTCCCCTCAAGAGCTTGAGGATTCTAATGATGCAGGACCTGGCCAGCTGCACCCAACTCCCTGATGGCTTGTGTCAGCTCCCCTGTCTGCAGTTCCTTAAGATCAAACGTGCTCCAGCCATCGAGCGTGTTGGGTCTGAATTCCTGCAGCGTTTCGAGGCGGCGGTTGCGTTTCCAAAACTGCACAAAATGAAACTGCGCAAAATGCCGGAATGGGAGGAGTGGGAGTGGGAGGAGCAAGTGCAAGCCATGCCTGTCTTGGAGGAGCTTCTTATCGAAGGTTGCAAGTTGAGGTGTGTTCCTTCTGGCCTTGCCTATCATGCAAGGGCTTTGAAAAGGTTATCCATATGCAATGTGCAGCACCTCAACTCTCTAGAGAACTTTGCTTCTCTTGTTGACCTTTATGTGTATATGAACCCCGACCTCGAGAGAATCGCTAATCTCCCCAAATTGCAAAAGCTTGACATCAGGTGCTGCCCAAAGCTGAAGGTATTGGAGGGCTTGCTTGCACTCCAGAGGCTCGAGCTGTGGGGTTTCAACATGGAAACCCTCCCGGGGTACCTGCAAAATGTAAACCCAAGGCATTTTCTACTGGAGTGCAGCCTAGCGCTGCTCTCTTCCATAGCTGAAGGAAAATCTAGCCTACAGTGGGAAAGATTGAGTCATATCCAGTATGTCAAGGCCTATGCACATGATGGAGACAATCAAAGGAAATGGTATGTGCTATGCACAAGAGTTCCATACAACTTGGAGACAAATATCGTTGTCAGCTCTTCTGAATCTGCAGGTAAACTAATACAACTGCTTCATCTTATTTTGTTCCGCTGCTCTGTTAGTTAGGTAGTTTTTTGTTTCCTCTTGTTCATTCCATCTTTCGTATATCCTTATGGTAGAGTTCAAATATATTTGTACTTTCCTTGAAAGAAACATTTCCAACATTTTTGTTTCGTTTGGCTGTGTTGTTCCAGGGGATGGAGAGGAATAGGACATATGAGGAAGGGGGAGAACACAAATTGAGCGGTGACTTTGTCGTTCTTTTTCTTGCTTCAGTTCATGACTTCACCTGCCACATCTTCAACTACCAGCCCTTTGTACTGTGAGTGTTGTGCAGCATCAGTGCCATCCAACTCCGGGCCCAACCCTGGGTAGTTGGGCTGCTATACCCGCAAGTACAACCCGTGGAGCAACAACCTTATAACCGGTCTTGGGTCAACTTCCTCTAACAAAATAGCCTATTAGGTGGGTACACCCTCATTTTTATAAATCATACTATGTCTTCTTCCACAACCGATGTAGAATTATCCCAAAAGTGAGTTTTGTTACTTCCAAGTTTCTTGCAGAATATCACATTTTCCTTCATTGTGATTTGTGAGTTTGATCTATGATAAATGAAGGACAAAAAATGGTACTAATGTCGAAAAGATAGAAAGTTGATAACTGTTAGTTATGAGCTAAGGAATACCTTGCTAGAGTGATGCCCATAGATGAAATGTCATCCAAGATGCTTAGTATGAAGTTGCATTGAGAGGTAGGTTCAATATTAGGCTTGTAATGAAGGTGCTTCAACTCATGTCTCCCCCTTTTCTATAGGAAGTTGCTGGTTCATTCAGTGGCATGATTTGGGCAAATCAGTAACTATACTATACATGCCCAAAAAAAGACTTAATACGTTTTCACCAGATGCATGGTCATATATATGATATCTCATGTATGCAGGTGGAAGCTAGCCGACACTACTTCATTTAGTGTATGGAGCAACAAAAAGTCTCACAATTTGATTTTGGTCACTTTTTATCATGGGTGATACCTGAGAAGCCTTTTCTAAGAAAACGATCATCGAAATTATTTGTGATTGTGCATTGTGAACATGCATAGTAGCTATTTGTGATGTGTTGCACCACGACAGTTGATGCAATTTTACCGCTTGCTTCTTTCACCAAAGAAAACATTAGATGACTGTCTAATAAGTTGCGACAGATCAATTAATTTGATACCTGCAGTCAAGACTTACAAGTTGCCAACTATATGAATAATAAGCCTCACTTCAATATATGGTTTACTAACATCAAAATGGTTAAAAAGTCAAAACTACGATTAAAGATTACGTATTCTACCTAGACAAATCTGCGAAAGCCTGGTGATGTTAATATCGCGACCGTACAGACAAGGGCTCCTCAGGTACCCAAGCATTATGCATTGCCACTGTGCTTAATTCATGTCTTGACTACACTGGACGCAGAACGATTAGGTATTCTATGGCGCATGGCCAGTGCAATATCATGTTCCTACACAAAAGTACACTTGGTGGCTTACAAGCTATCTCGAAGCTTTCCATCACAAAATGGGGCCATCCATACATGAACGGCCGATCAGATTCAGGAAATTTTCTTGGCGATGTCCTTGATGACCTCATCCATGTCGAGCTTCTTCATTGCTATGAAGGGGCGTGGCATGTTCTGCATGTCAATTGTGTGTGTGTTACTTAAATACAATGCAAAATCATGGTGCATCCTAACTAATGGGATCAAAACTAAATGGAATGGCATCGCAAAGAAACACAATAATATCGACCCCTTGGCTCCCCCTTGTCTATCTCTTAGAGCAAGTCGTGAAGACCCATCCATCTCTTAGAGCAAGTCTATCTTGCAAACGCTAGCTCCCCTATTTTCTGATCTTCGAGCTTTGCTCTCGTGGTTAAAATTTTGTCCGGCCGGATTTACAGTTTTTCAGAGCAAGGCTAATAATACAGCCTTCAGCTGGCTGTATGGATACTTACAGCCCACTTATCAGCCTACTCATATAGTGGTTACAGCCAGCTGAAGGCTATATGACCTATCCCTTCCTCTCACAAAGTTTCTTGGTTCTTGTGCTTCAGCTGGCTATAAGCTTACAGCCCACCTCTCTTCTCTCTCCTCCTCTCTCTCCTCCACCTCAGCATACAGCCAGCTTACAGCCTCTTATAATACTTGCTCTCATGCATCTATAGCTCTGTCTTCTTGTTAGCAATTAATGCTCGTCTTTTCTTCTAAGAAATGTAATAAAGAGGATAGCTTCTGGTAGTATTGTTCTTTCCTTGGTGACATGTATTTCGATTTTTAGCATTGGTACGTAAAATCTTTAGCCAAAACTAATGACAAAGATGATGTTTGGATTAACTTTGTCGCAGCAAAAGGCAGTAGCAAACCTGAAGTAATGGCGGTGGTGCTGGATGCTTTTGCGTCCTACGTCGCCGACCTGCTCAAGCAGGTGGCGCAAGATGAGGTGGGCATGCTGCTTGGTGTCTCCGGCAAGATTGCCAACCTGGAGGAGAAGCTGCAGAGCCTCAAGGACTACCTCCCCGATGCCGAGAGGAAGCGCATCACCGATGAGAGCGTGCTGAGGTGGGTGAGGAAGCTCAAAGATGTCATGTACGATGCCACCGACATCCTCGAGCTCTGCCAGCTAAAGGCCATGGATCAACTGCAGGGCATGTCCTCCTCGTCAAGCATGGGTTGCTGCAACCCCTTGCTCTTCTGCCTGCGGAATCCGCTCTTCGCCCATGACATTGGTAGTCACATCAAGAAGCTCAACCAGAGGCTGGACGGCATCTGCAAAACAGGTGCTGTGTTCAACTTCATCAAGCTGGAGACCTACCAGGACCGGAGGATGGTCCGAGCCCGACCTTCTTCATATGAGCGGAAGACGGATCAAGTGTTGGACCGGTTGGGCGTGGTTGGGGAGAAGATCGAAGAGGATACTAGAGCGCTGGTGGAGAAGCTCGTGACAAAGGGGGAGGGAGACAAGAAGAACATTGATGGCATCCTGGTGGTCGCCATCGTGGGTGTCGGCGGGATCGGCAAGACCACCCTCGCCAAGAAGGTATTCAACGACGAGGACATCCAACACAAGTTCGACAGGAAGATATGGCTGAGCATCACACAAGACTTCGACGAGGCAGAGCTGCTGAGGAGAGCCATCACCGCTGCCAACGGGGACCTCCCTGGCGCTGGAACCCGAGACAGATCCCTACTTGTGTCGGCCCTTGTCGACGCCATCAGGGATAAGAAGTTCTTTCTAGTGTTGGATGACATGTGGAGGGCAAGAGAATGGAACAACTTGCTCTTGGCTCCCTTCAGTTACGGTGCCCCTGGTAGCCGAGTGCTCGTCACCACAAGAGACCACACGGTTGCCCGAGCAATGAAAGCCAGGGAGCCCTACCACCATGTTGACAAATTAGGGCTTGAAGATGCCTGGTCCTTGCTCAAGAAGCAGGTCAGTTACTAATCTATTTATTTATTCACTATGCAGTTCATGTACGATCTATCAAACCCTAAAACTGTATCGTTTAGTTAAGTAACGGATGGTTGAAATTTAAATTAGGCCCTCAATGCGTTCTTAATTAATTTGTGCCTTTTACTTTTTACGATAGAATACATAGAAGCACAGATTATTCGTACAAAATAATTTTATACAGAATTATTCGTAATCAAATTGTTCAAATTTTGTACAAAATTATTTCGGTTGTACAAAATTGTTCGTGTTCGTTCAAAATTATTCTTACAATCTTTTTGTTTGTACAATATTATTCTTACATATTTTAGTTTGTGCAAAATTTTTCTTTGTACTAAATAAATTGTACCAGATTATTAATTCCCTCTCTCCTCTCTCTCTCTCTCTCTTTCTGTGACACCCCAGCCCATGTGAAATTAGGCCATGATGGCCCATATATGTGTGCACACATAAAGGTGTGGATTAGTCCCACATTGCTAGCTTAGCATGAGAAGCATCAACATATAAACCCATAGGCACCATTGGTAACAATCTCTGGTTAACCATTTTGCGTGAAGCGAGGACGAAAGCACAAACAGGTTGTTACGTGTGCATGACTTATCCAGAATGGGGTTAGGCCTAAGCCAGTTTGGATCCTAGGACGTTACACTTTCTGTGGTGGCTAGCGGCAATGTCATGACGCCGAGGAGCCGGCGAGCTCGGATCTGGCAGTCGGCAAGCTTAGTGTGGCGGAGGACGGACAACAGTTGCGCTGCTCAGGCGAAGGATAATGGCTATTTGTGAGAGACAGTACGTAAAGAAAAATAGTCGCATACGATTCTGTCTTAAAAAACTTATTATTTAAAAACAAGTTAATGTAGTATGCATATGCCAAAGCCAATGTGAAGCATTTCCGAACCCATCCATTCTATTTCAATCATATTTCCTATTCCCCTCCATATACGTCAATACGTGCACATATCCCGAAGGCAGATGATTGGTTGATATGATACAGGCATATGCCCCTGCGGGAAAGAACTCCGCCAACATGGAAGCACTAGCCTTTTTGGCCTAAGCAATACCTAATTCAATTGTATTCTCTTTCTTTTTTTCTAACGAAATAATAGTGCTTCTACCCTATTTTTTTTAAAAAGAAACACTGACTTCTATTAGTTTCTTTTCTTTTTTATTAGGAAAAAATCGGCGCTAGCCACTACCAATATACTATTTGATATTAATTCGATGGGTTTAACTGCGTGCAGGTAGTCTCAAGTGAGAGAGATGAACCTAATATTGATACGCTGAATGATATTGGAATGGAAATTATAGCAAAATGTGATGGTTTACCGCTTGCTATAAAAGTAATGGAGGACTCTTGTGCCAAAGGGAGAAACGACGAGATGATTGGGAGAAGGTTCTTAATGATTCTATATGGTCAGTATCTGAAATGCCCGAAGAGCTAAACTATGCAATATACTTAAGCTACGAAGATTTGCCACCTTGTTTGAAGCAATGCTTTCTGTTCTATTCACTTCTCCCTAAAAATACAGAGTTCATTAATAATACAATTGTTAGTATGTGGATTAGTGAAGGATTTCTTCAAGGAAACCCAGATGAATCAGAAGAATTAGGAAGCAAGTGCTATAAGGAGTTAATATTGAGGAACCTTATAGAGCCAGATACAACATACGCTGATCAATGGGTTTGCAACATGCATGATGTTGTTCGCTCATTTGCTCAGTATGTGGCCAAAGACGAAGCACTAGTAGCTCACAGTGGTGAAACTGATATTATCAGTAAATGTAATTCACATAAGTTTCATCGATTGTCTATAGAAACCAAAGGATCAGAATCACATGAATTTGAGTGGAGTTTTTTGCATGCACAGGAATCACTGAGAACATTAATATCAATTGGCCAGTTCAAGATTAAGCCTGGTGATTCGCTGATTACTTTTTCAAGACTACGGACTCTACATATACAATCTGCAAATGTTGATGCGTTAATTGAATCTCTGTGTAAACTCAAGCACTTGAGGTATCTATCCCTAAAAGAATCTGATATATCTGGATTACCGGAAAACATTGGTCAAATGAAATTTCTGCAGCACATTAACCTTTCTGGTTGTAAAAGTTTGGTGAAACTTCCTGATAACATTGTAAAGATAGGGCAGCTAAGGTTTCTAAGTGTTGCTCACACAAGTATAAAAGATGTACCTAGGGGTATCTGTGGTCTAACAAATTTGAGGAAACTGTATGGGTTTCCAGCACACATAGATGGTGATTGGTGTAGTTTGGAAGAGTTAGGCCCCCTTTCTCAACTCAGGGCTCTTGGGTTAGAGGGTCTAGAGAATGTATCTGCTGCCTCGTCCGTTGCAAAGGCCAAGCTTGGTGGAAAGGTGCATCTTACCTACTGATCTTACGCTGCACAAGTAGATTGGGAGATGATGGGCTGGTCAAAGAGGGAGAAGGCGTCTCTGAGGAAGAGCAGCGACGAATTGAGGAGGTGTTTGATGAGCTCTGCCCTGCGCCATGCTTGGATACTCTTGAAATCAAAGGATATTTTGGTCGGCGGCTCTCAATGTGGATGATGTCGACAGCAGCGGCGCCCCTTAAGAGCTTGAGGATTCTAATGATGTGGGACCTAGCCTGCTGCACCCAACTGCCCAATGGCTTGTGTCAGCTCCCCTGTTTGCAGTTTCTTCAGATCAAACATGCTCCAACTATTGAGTGTGTTGGTCCTGAATTCCTGCAGCTCTACCATCCTTCATCCCAGGTGGTGGCTGCATTTCCAAGATTGAACACGATAAAATTAATAGGAATGGCGGAATGGAAGGAGTGGGAGTGGGAGGAGCAAGTGCAAGCCATGCCTGCCTTAAAGGAGCTTCTTATCAGTGGTTGCAAACTGAGGCGTGTCCCTCCTGGCCTTGCCTCCCATGCAAGGGCTTTAAAAAGGTTAGGTGTACACAATGTGCAACACCTCAACTCTATGGAGAACTTTGCTTCTCTCGTTGAGCTTGAAGTGTATGAGAACCCCAGCCTCGAGAGGATCACAAATCTCCCCAAATTGCAAAAGCTTGACATCAGCAGTTGCCCAAAGCTGAAGGTATTGGAGGGCATGCTTGCACTCCAGAGGCTCGAACTGGAGGACTATGACATGGAAACACTCCCGGGATACCTGCAAGACGTAAAGCCAAGGCATTTGCTGCTGCACTGCAGCCTAGAGTTGCTCACTTCCATTGCCGAGGGAAAATCCAGCCCAGAGTGGGAAAGGTTGAGTCATATCCAGCATGTCAAGGCCTATGCACATGACGGAGATAATGAAAGGAAATGGTATGCGCTGTACACAAGAAATCCCTACAAATTGGAGACAAATATCGTTGTCAGCTCTTCCATATCTGGAGGTAAATTAGCACACTGCTTCAGCTTAATTTGCTTAATTTCCATTTGTTGATTCCATGTTTCATCCGTATGCTAGTCTGAATACACTTCCTTCTAGTTCTTCAAAGAAATATTTCCAACATTTTCGTTTCGCTTGACTGCTGTGGAATAGGACATATACGAGGAAGGGGAGAGAATACGAATTGAGTGGTGACTTCACCTGCCACGTCTTCATCTAGATCGTGCACGCACAATACCACTAAGCCCTTTGTACATTAAATACTACCAGCCCTTTGTACTTGTTACTTCCAAGTTTCTCGCAGCATATCACAGTTTCTTTCATTGTGATTTGTGATTTTTGATATATGATAAATGAAGGACAAAAATGGTACTATTGTCGAAAAGATAGAAGGTTGATAACTGTTAGTTATGAGCTAAGGAAAACATTACAAGAGTGATGTCCCTAGATGAAATGCCACCCAAGATACTAGTATGAAGTTGCATTGAGAGGTAGGTTCAATATTCGGCTTGTAATGAAGGTGCTTCAATTCATGTCTCTACCTTTTCTATAGGAAATTGCTGGTTCATTTAGTGGCATGGTTTGGACAAATCAGTAACTATACTATACATGCCAAAAAAACTTAATACGTTTTCACCAGATGCATGGTCATATATATGATATACATGTATGCAGGTGGAAGCTAGCCGGCACTGCTTCATTCAGTGTATGGAGCAACAAAAGGTCACAATTTGATTTTGGTCACCTTTTTTTTATCATGGGTGATAACTGAGAAGCTTTTTCTGTTAAGGAAACAATCATTGAAATTATTTGTGATTGTGCATTGAGAAGTTTGTTGACAACGAAATTATTTTCTTAACAGGAATGATAACAAATTTATTACAAAACATAATCAATCTTCATTGTTTTCTGTAAAACTAAAAATCTAAGCAGCTATTGCCTCAAGGCATACAAATTAATGGGGGAAATACTACTGAATAAGGCTTGCCTGCCTCATTGCAGCGGACAAGAGAGAGACTGCAAACAGAGCCCAATTTGGATTGGATGATCTGGGTCTCTCCAGCTTTGATTCCTCTCGAAATACTTCACCTGCGGCCCACGATTAGGATATGATAAGAAACAAAGCTACTGAACCGGGGCGTTTATGTGTCTGTTTCCCCCCGTCCATTTCCGGAGAGTTGGGAGCTAGGCGCCGCACACCGTCGACGAACCCACCCTCCTCTGCCAAACAAGCAGAAAGCAGATTGAAATCATCCAGTCAGTCACCATCCAACGCCGCACCGGCTTCAACGGCGGCCTGCTTCTCCACCACGACAAATACGTACAGTGGCCACCATGCGGATGCGGGCTCCACACATCGCCACCTGGTGGTTACTTCTGGCTCTATCCAAATGCAGTTTGATGGGGTCCTGCCGTGCCATCATCACACTTCTGACTCCAGCTAGAGCTGGACTAGATCACACAGTCACCATAGTGGTTGGTAGACACTTAACTTGGCGACATCTTCGTCTACACAGACAGTCGTATTTTCTAAATTTACATGCCTTGATCATTCTTCTTGACTTCATGTTTGATCAAAACCTCTAAAACCAACCAGGCATCCAGGACACCTTCCTCCTCCTCCTTGAGCTTGAAGCGAGCTCGGGCAGACACCATGTTCACGCCGGCCGAGCTCCCGCCTCGCCGTCGCCGCTTAACGCCATCGTCGGCCTATCTCGGGGGTATTATTCCCAAAACCACCACCACCCTTAGCTTCCTCACATCGCAAGCATTCCATTTCCCTCCTTTCCCATGCCTCGCTACCACCCCTTCGCCGGCACCGTGCCCACGCCGCCGCCTCCTGCAGCCAGCAGTCCTCCCCCTTATCTGTAGTTCTCTGTAGCAACGAAGGTGGAAGACAACTACCGCCTCCCCTCTCTCACCCAAGGACATATGGGTCCCACAACCCATATTTTCCTTTCAAAAGTAAAAACCAGGCTGTGAGTCCATGACAACATGGTCCCACCATTAATTTGGTTTAAAAATAATTTAGAAAACCCTTTCTAGAGGACCCACATGTCATTCACAGTAAGTTTTCCTTTTATTCCCAGCCAATCCGGACCATGGAGTCCACCAGTCAGAAATTGACAGGTGTCCTCTCCTTTTCTTTGATTTTCCTTCCCGAGACACTTCGGAGGCACCATTCTCCCCTTAGGGAATCTCCAATGGTATGAGTCAGCTAGCTATATGTATGTACACATCAGCATATATCCTATGTGGAGGAAAGAGAGTATGCAAAAAAAACCGAGCCAGCTCTTCCTTAAGCACTAGTCTATAACGCAAAACGAGGCAGCCTCTATAAATGATAGTCCTTTTCTGTGTGTGCATGTAAGTATCAAATAGCTATCCTTATAGATAGTTCTTTAGAATGCTAGCTTTTAGTGTGTACTATATAAATGATGTGGAAGTCTTCTAGTTAATTGCTAGCTAGAACCATTGGAGATGCCCTTAGAGCAAGTATAATAAGAGGCTGTTAGTAGGCTGTATGCTGAGGTGGAGGAGAGAGAGGAGGAGAGAAAAGAGTGGTGGGCTGTAAGTTTACAGCCAGCTGAAGCACAAGAACCAAGAAACTTTGTGAGAGAAAGGGGTGGGTCATACAGCCTTCAGCAGGCTGTAAACTACTATATGAATGGGCTGATAAGTGGGCTGTAAGTATCCATACAGCCAGCTGAAAGCTGTATTATTAGCCTTGCTCTTATAGAACTCCCATTGATATGATTATTATTTCTAAATTCAATCCCTACCCATCAATTTGGACTTAATTTAGATCCTATTTAAATTTATTTGTGTTCAATTGGATTTAGTTGGTTTTGGCGTGTTAGATTCTGAGGTTCCGGAAAAGTAGTCACTAACCCTGATCAAGACCAAGCAACCAAGCAAGGAAAATCCTTATATTGATCATGTTGAGACTGCTTTTCAAATGTAATTACTTTGTTTTAATATTATTACTTGCATGGTTCCGTAACGTATGTTAAATGTTGATGTCTAGTTAATCCCTGTCAATTATTACTTTTTTAAATCCATCCTTATTGATTTATAATAACTACCTTAATTAATTGCCCTTGGTAAATCATTAGGAGGTAATGTTTATGCTAAGTCTTGCTTAGTGATTAGGACAAAAATTGGCACAAACATTGCCGTCATGGTATGGAATTATATTTTTCGTGAAAGTAGTGTGGTGACATGGGTTGCCAAAATCTAGGACCATGCACTGACAGGCCTTTTCTTGGTACGTGCGCACCAGCCCTTTGTACTTTTTGAGATTTTTCGCAGCACATCACTATTCCTCTTGTCATCATGATTTTTCATTTTTAATCTATGGTATGGTAGGGGTGCGGCTTAGGTGCTGGGGGCACAGCACTTAGCACGTGCGGGGGTGCCCCCAGCACCCGCCACGTGTCCCCCAAATCCCAAAATAATTCCGAAAAATTCAAAAAAAATACTTACAAAATCCGAAAAATTGTAAAAAGTGCTCTCCTGTTTTTTTGCATCCTCTCTTTCCTCCACATAGGATGCCAGAGCGATGCCAGACTACGTACTCAAAAAAATTGCAAAAAAACAGGAGAGCTAGAGGAGTATAAGTATGAAACTATCGCGATGCCAGACTACGTACTCAAAAAAATGGTAAGCGTCACAAAACCTTACTACTTCCTCTATTTTTTTATAAGGCGTATTTTATTTGAACACAGGGATTAAAAAGCGCATAGTACCAAGGAAATAGTAGAGAGAAATGATCATAAGGTCTATGTGATAATGTCTTGGTAATAAGAGAGAGGATAGTTGTGTGATTGTTTACTCATAAATGTTGAAGAGAGAGGAAAGATTAAGGAGGGCAAAAGAGATAAAAGACCATTAAACCTATATGCATGCTGTTCTGCTGAGCTAAAATGCTCAACAAAGCATGTAAGAAGATGTATATATGTCTAGCATAATATGCCACTGTAGGGGTATTATTATAATCAGACAGACATAAAAGAGATCAAATACCTATTAGTTTCCAGGCCAAACAATCCGCAAGCGCAAGCAAACCTAAAAAGAAAAGAAGAAACTTGTTGCGCTTGGGAGGACTCTTGTGTAGGTTCCATAGAGTGGGATTGGGCCTTTACATGTGTGGCGTGCTGCTTCTCGGATTTATTTTCTTTTTCTTGGCTTGCATGACATCTGTGCAGTGCAGCACACACCACACATAGTGGCAGTTAATCCCTGTCCTGTCAGTCTCTGGTTCATGCTAATTTGCTAGTCAACTTCTCGCTTACTTTTACTATTCATAATTTTTATTTTTCTCTAATTATTTTGATTTTAGCTTTTTAGCGATTTTTTCGTATTCGTTTGTATTATACGTGATAGTGATAGGCTAACTTGTTTTTCTATTTTTAGATTTTTTTTAAAAATTAATTATACTAAATAAACCACTATCAATTACAATATAATTTTAGCTATAAATCATCAAATTTCAGTCCAACAAGCGGCCTCGAGAAATGCTCCTGCTTTTTGCGGCTAATGTATGCAGCCAGTTTGATGATAACGAAAATGTTTTAGATGGGGGACACGGAGGATGTCCTCTTCAGTTAGTTGCTCAGAGCGTCGGTACACAAATGCTGCAGTTGCTTCTTCAAGACTCCCGATTTTCTGTGTGTTGTTTGACGAATAATGGATATGATCTCCAGAAAACTGCATTCTGTTCCATTTACTATGGTGATCATTTGGGTTTTTTTTAGTGGCTTATGACTAAAAAGTACTATAGCTGGCTAAAAAAATACTGTAGCTAACAGAGACTTATTTAGCATAATTAAATTTAAAAAATTAAAAATATAAAAAATATGTTAGTCCATTACGTATAATACAAACAAATACGGAAAAAAAGAATTGGCAAAAAAGCTCAACAAAAAGCTAAAAGTTCAGAAAAAGACGAAATCTATGAATAGTGAAAAATAAGCCGAAAGCCTGAAGCTGAAGCTCTTTTGATCCGATGCTATATTGAACCATCTGATATATTGGCCTATATAGCAACACCCTGGTTAAGCTCAGCAAATCTCGGGTGGGTTCTTTTAGCTGATGGTTGATGGTTTAAATATTTGAATTATGACTGTTCGCGAGAAGTAGTATGTATAGAAAAATAGTTACATGTGATTTTGGGTGGTATAGTTGAACTCAATATACTTTTTACTACAATTTTTCTGTTGACCCCGTGTTTAAAAAACGCACTGTTTAAAATCTAGCTTCTATAACACAAGCTATAAACCATAAGCGAAAAAGAACCCAGTCGAGCATATCAACACTCGTGTAAACGAATGCCGCACGTATAGCTCGCTGAATGGAGCACCGCTGTTTCTAACTTTGCTTCATTTGTTGCATGCATTGCAAATTTGATCCCAAGTCTATAGTAATGTGCGCTATCGCTTATTTATTCTCGCATTCGATGCTCAAATTTTTTCCCGCATCCCCGACTTATTTGGTGTATTATGCTGTTTGCATTGCGCCTTAGAGCAACTCCAATAGGCCCTACTTGAGCCCTCAAACCTCATATTTGAGGGCTTGAGGCAAAAATAGAGGTCCAAAGCAGGCCCCTACTAGAGCCCTCAAATTTGAGGAGCCCTCAAATCCCCTTCAGCCCTCATTCCCAGGGGCCCCCTACTCTGGCTCTCATTCTTCCGTTTTTTCCCGCCTTGGTGAAAAATCCCCTGCCTCCGACTGTCCCCCTCCCTCCCACTCCGCCAGCGCCTCCCTCCTTGCTCCTTCCCCCGCCGCCGCCTCCTCCGCCGCCCCCCTCCCCCCGCCCCTTCCCCGGCGGCGCCTCCACCTCCACCGCCGCCTCGCCTCTTCCCGCCGCCCCCGCTTCCCCACCGCCTCCCCTGCTGTCCCCACCTCCCCGCCGCCTTCTTCCTTCCCGGCGCCTCCACCCCTCCACCGCCGCCTCCCGCCGCCTCTTCCCTTCCTCGCGCCTCCACCCCTCAACCGCCTCCCTCCTGCCGCCCCGCCTCCCCGCCACCCCACCGCCGCCTCCGCCTCCGTCCCTCCCGCCGCCTCTTCCCGGCGCCTCGCCTCTCCGCCACCCCCTTCCCGGCGCCTCGCCCTCCACCGCCGCCTCGCCTCCATCGCAAGATCCGACCTTCGGTGCCGTGCCCGCAGCATTGACACCGCGCCTCCAATCGCCAAGAATCGTGTCCAAGAACCGATCTTCGCGCCGCTGAGCAGCAGCGGGCGGCGGCTACGCCGCGGCAAGATTGGGGCGGATGCGGCGGCGGCGGAGCGCGAGCCGGCGAGAGAGGAGAAGGTAAGCCGAGTGGCGAGGAGGTAGCCGTCGAGCGTAAAGCGGGGAGTGAGGCGAGGATTCAGCGGGAGCAGCTCGTGGTGGTGGCCGTCGCGGCCGTCGTCGTCGCGGCCGCCGGCGGCTTGGCGCTCCGCCGACCGCCGGATTGTCTGGGACGTGGCGTCGTGGGTTTCCCGGCGTTGGAGTTGGACTGAGGGAGAGAGGGAATGAGGAGTGGGTCCCATGTGTCAGTTGCAGTGGAATGGATTTGAGGGCTTAAATTTGAGAGGTGCTGTTGGAGCAGATGTAAAAACAGGCCCTCAAAGTAGGGGAGCCTCAAATGAAAAGTAGGGGCTCTGTTTTGAGGGCTACTGCTGGAGTTGCTTTTACCCTTTAATAATTTGTCAATTGTATTCCAAGTATCATATTTTCTTAGAAAATCACTATAAGCTAGAGATACCAAATTAACAGATAAACCACACACCGATCCAACTACACCAAAAGTAGCTAATCGTAATCTAAGTAACCAGAGGAGGCCCGAAATAAGTATTGCAGTTCCTATGTAGTGATCTGACGTTATGTCATTGGAAAATTTATCATTTGATATACGAGAATATATATATATATATATATATATATATATATATATATATATATATATATATGTGTGTGTGTGTGTGTGTGTGTGTGTGTGTGTGAAGGGATATCATTTATTTTATATTCTATTTTATATTTTTTTCACGGAGTGAGACACGGAGAGCGATACGAGGCTCTCTTCGTTTCTTACTTTTCATTGTTATTGCTCTGGTCATCTTGTTGGTTGTGGCAATATATTCTGAGATCGGTCGATGGGTGACGAGTTAAGAGTTCAACATGGAGAGCGATCTTGTGCCCTGTTAATTTCGGTTCCTGCGCAAGAAAGCGGGAAAAAGCAGCTACTGCCCAAGGTATCGTTAGTGGATACTATCTACTATTACAATAAGAGAAACCAGGTTAACTCCACACATATAGATTTTCTCACATAAATTCATTTATGCACGTTTTTCAAAGCACATAAGTGAATATCCGCTGAATCCTTGGCTTTGATCCATCTTGATCAGCCCAGCTCCACCTTGACTTAAACTGCACTCCAACGCACCGCCTATGCGCCGTGGTTTTGATCCAAGATAGTTTTCGGTATTTTGGTCCATACCGCCGTTCGAACAGCCTTGATCATTTCTCGCCGTTCACGTGACATACTTGAGCTTACCATCTCACCCGGCATTCTTGATTATTCTGGGCCTCAATTGTTCCATGAGTCTAGCTCCGATCATCGCCGTTGACCACAGTTGACTCCAAGCGAGCCTGTATATCCAAAGACCAAGAAATTGTTTTCAGGTATAAGTTCTTCACAACTTAACATACATTACCCAAAATATGCAACACGCAGCCTTGAACTAATGACTTAGGTTAACCCAACTCAATCCATGACTCAAAATCCCCAAATCCTGAATTTATGGGGAAAATCGATAGTACCGCTCTTAACATGCCGATACTACCACACTACGGTACTACTGCACCCCAAGCCGGTACTATCGTTCTTTGCAAACTTGAATTGGACATCTCTGGAAAAAACGTACCGCTGATCTGTCGGTCCTATCGCCTTACGGTACTTCTGCAAAAACACTTGCGGTACTATTGCCCTACAGTACTACCGTACTTGTGCTTGTGGTACTTCCGATTTTTCTGAAGTAACCAAAAACAGTTGCTCTTACACTTCCAGAAAACAGCCCAGATCAAATGCAATCTTTGCAAAACCAATTTGACTATTCCACAAACATTGTAATGGTTCATCATAGTACTATCATGGACCTTTTCACATGATCCTTCAAAGGTGGCGGCCGCTTTGAGCGCCACCTAGTCCATGCTTTTTTCCTCTCTTTTCTAACCATGAAGAAATTGCATGTGTCTATACATTGCATTCGTTTTTAGTGCCACACTATGTAGCGTAGCAAATATAACATGAGTATTTTTATTTGAGAAACATAATACGAAACATTGAAGCGAGTATATATGATGTCTCGTTTTAGAGCTAAGAGAGTTTTACAAGCTTAAATCCAACAAGAAGATGAAGTAACCAGGCACAGGTTCGCTAGCTATATATGAGCAAGCATTCCCCATCAGTAAACTCAAACTAGTTTGGAAACTAACTGCAGCAAAACACACTGAAGGAAGAAAAGTTGCTCTAGATTGATCTGATTCCGTAAAGAAGACACCATCTCCTCCTTAAAAGGGAGCAATTGATGAGCAGCAACTGCTGTCTTCGGTCAGGACGTGCAAGTTGAGACGCACGTCTTTTGCGGCAAATAAGATGGACTCCTGTCAGGGGTGGTTGGGGTTTGATCCGACCTCTGTACGTTCAAGTGTGCGTGTTCGTGCCGGCATTAGTTAACTAGATTTCTCTGGCCTGTCCTCGTCGTCATCGCCGTCTAAAAGAAGGAACGAATGGAAGGCTGAATAATCGGGAAACACGTACGGAAGCAAAACGGAGCATGTGAAGAAGTCAAAGCATTAATTAGCGAGCTGGATGAGTGAGCGTACCCGCAGATTTCTCGCCATCGCTAATGAAGCCGTCCATGTCTTCATCGTCGCTATTGAAAATTAAAAAAAAATAAAAAAGAATAAGATAATAATAATAACAACAACAACTAAGAAGCATTATTAATTAGGTGGATGGATGCCCATACCTGCTATAGGGGGCATTATGTACATGAATTTGAATGGTGGGATGGTTGGGATGGACGTCTGCCGCGTGCCTTAGTGCAGCCTCCGCTTCCGCAGCGTTGGCTTTGCTGCACCAAAGGTGAACGTCGACTAGCTCAAGGGAAGGGAGGTTCCCCATGTCCACATCCAAGCTGCCATTGGCGACGATGTCAGACGCTCGGACACAGAACAGATAGAACTGAAGCCTTGGCATAGCTCCTCGTGGAAACATAAATGGCACCGGCACAAGATGTTGGAACTCGAACCGTCTCAGCCGTGGGAACGCGTCGGCGGCAACCACGAACCTCTCCACTGGCATTGGAATGAGGCCAGACGTCGCCAACAGGAAGAGATGAATAAGAGATGGCAGCATCCCAAGGATCTGAATGTCCTCCCATCGCACTTCGTTCATAAGTAGATGCAAGTCGGAGAGGTGGTGAAGCGATGGCTTAATCCACGTTGGCAGCGTCGAGAAAATCCCAAATTTTACCGTAAATGTACGGAGGCATGGAGAGGGCACCCAGCCTTCCCGCATGGGCTCGACGTCTCCACAAACATATAGACTTTGGATTTTGCTCAGATTGCTTAGGGATTCCAGGGAAGCTCTATTACACGTGCCATCATCCCATTCAATCTGGAGCATCCTCAGCTGGGTCAGATGCCCCAGCTCTTTCGCAATGTCTGGCCCGGACCCGGAAGAAGGGCGAAACCACAATCCAATGAGCTCTTCTAGGGACGCCAGATCCCCAAACCCATTTGGCACTCCCGTACAGTCATCAATATGTAGGCGCATCAAATGCCTCAGGCCTACAACACTCGACGGCAATTCACTTATACCAGCTCCACCCAAGTCCAGTGTCTGCAACAATCGTAGCTTCCCAATTTCCACTGGGAGCTCACCAACTTGTGTATTTCTTAGCCCTAGGTACCTCAGGTGACCTAAATTCCCAACATGCCTAAGATAGCGACTTTCGTTGAGATAACAGCCTTCTAAATCCAATACACGTAAAACATCAAAGCTTGAAAGAGGTGGCATTAGATTAATAGCAGGTGGAAAGATAGTAATGGACCTCACTTGTGACACTGAAACAGGAGGTGTGGCTTCATCTGCCTTGCTATTTTGGAGGGATAGCCTGCGAACCTTGCTTTGTGAATTAGACGTGCTTTGCTCAGTACCATCCAATATAGTAACAAAGTTTTCATCGCTTGACAAGGCACAGATGAGATCAAGCACCATATCATGTACACGACAAGCGGTTACTCTGCCATCAAAATCGTCCATGTATAACGGTTGGATCATGCTTCTATTTATGAGCTCATTCAAGTAACTCTCTCCAACCTCAAATAAGCTAGTAGTTCCTTGTTTTCCAAGCTGGACAAACCCTTCAGCTATCCACCTCCATATCAGCCAAGAACTCCCAATCTTAGAATCTTCTGGAAATACACTTAGATATAATAAACAAGCCTTCAGATGACAAGGTAGATGGTAGTAGCTAAGAGCCAATATCTTTCTCATAGCCTTCACATCAGGACTATTTTCGAGTCCAGCACCAATAGAGTCCAGGACTATTTTCCACTCCCTCTCATCTTGCACTTTGCTGGCCAACAAACTAGCTACCGTGATGATAGCCAATGGCACACCACCGCACTTCTTTAAAAAATTTTCAGATACTCCAGCCAGTTGATCAGGACATTTGTCTTCACCACCAAAAATCCTTCCGTAGAATAAAATTTTGGAGCTAGCTGGACAAAGGGGCTTAAGCTCGAAGGTACCACCAACTTTCTGGGCAACATCAAAGAGACGGGTGGTTGTGATTACTCTGTTTCCGCGGTCATTCTCAATCAAAGCACATTTGATCACTTCCCACGCTTTTACATCCCATATGTCGTCTACGACAACCAAGTACCTGTGCATGCATGTTGTAACGCACAAGTAATGCATGTATTAGTAAAACTAGCATCGCACACGTCGAATCCATAAAACGCATTCTAAAATATATGTAGATATACTTTTGAACGGAGGGAGCAGGAAATAACACATATTTCATTGAATGACTGGTGGAGGAATGTAATGTTCAACAGACAGAAAAAATGGAAATGAAAGAAGCTTAAATCATGCATGAACGACATGATCTCACTCTAAATTATATTGCAAAACTCACCTAGCTAATGTATCCAATTAATTGCTAGAATTCCATAACACGCAAACTAATCTAACAAAATTTAGATTGGTCTCATGAAAGTTGAAGGACCAAATGGGAAAATTTTCCCCAAAAATGTAAATTGAACTTGTGAGAAAAATATATTGACACGCTGAATTATACTAATGTAATTTGGATTCAGATTATTTTGTATTTAAAAACCAAGAAATATATCTGCTCTCTATCTCTAAGGAAATCATATCATTTTGTTTTACATATTTTGATATTTAAATATTTCGAAATTTGGTTTCAATCAACTTTCAGAACGCATACTCGATATAAAATTGGGGCTTCTAAGTGTACTGATCGAGTTGATTGCATTGGGTGTTCGTAGGGATTATTTCAAAAAAATTTATTGTGCTTTCGTTACAGAGCTCCCATTGAAATCGTCATTCTCCTCGAGAGCTATACGTACAGCTAAAGGTATTTGGTTACGAAATTGAAGTCATAAATCACATTGAGCCATTGGCTAATGAGAACTATAATTTAAATTTAGTACTATTAGACAAGTATTGGTTGGGCTGAGTAGTATTGCATATGTCCACTGTTATTAATTATTACATATACAATCGATCTGTATAGGTTATACATGCATGTTGTAAAGTTGATATATAAATATATATAAATATAAATATATAAATATATATATATATATGTGTGTGTGTGTGTGTGTGTGTGTGTGTGTGTGTGTGTGTGTGTGTGTGCCCTTTCGACGAATCTCTGGTTAGTGCTAATTATTAACAAGACGCACCAACATTCTTGTATCGAATATGCAAGGACATCGAAGCAGCAAAGAAATTCTAGGTAGTAAAGTTACTGATTTGAAGGGAAGAACTCTGCGATGCGTACGTACCTCTTGCTCTGAAGGAACTCTTTGATCTCGGGGATGAGCTGCGTTTCATCCATGCCTGCGTTATGAATATTTCCATACTTTTGCTTGTCAAATTGATAGAGCATGTCCTTTAGAATCTTCTTCGTGTCAGGTTTCTGAGACACAGAAACAAAAGCCACGCAATGGAATTGCGCCTTAAGCTTTTGATACACCACATTGGCAAGAGTTGTCTTGCCCAACCCACCAAATCCATAAATAGAGACCGTCCTCATGCGCTGCTTGGACGCATCGTCAACCTCTGTCAACATCTTGATCAGTGGCGGATCCAGGATTTTACCTAAAGGTATGCCGTCCAAAAATTTTCATATACAATTCGGTAAAACCATTTGGCAATTCGGTAACAGTTGTAAAATTTGCAACGTAATTCGGCATATATGCACTAAATAACACAATAAGTCTTAAATTTGAAGATTAAGTTGAAAACATCCACAAATTACAATATGAATAGTTCAAACACCATACTGATAGTTCAAAATATAGGCATAAAAGAAAGTAAGAGACTTACAATACTACTTATCTGACTTTTTTAGCCGACGCTTTCTAAGGGACATGAATGTCTCGATTATATCATCTTCATCCACTTCAAAAAAAGTCAGATAAGTTATATCCACTTCAATTTCTGGTCTTGCACTAATGGCCCCTTTATTCAAAGATGCAGCATGACAAAGCTTATACTGAGATAACAAGGAACACTTGCATACATCAAAACCATATTTTTATATGAAATAAACAGAGTATGAGTTAGATAAATCTGTCTTGTTCTGAATATTTTCACCAGGTTACTAGCAAACAGGTCCGGCGTTAGTATAACAAGAATTTCTTCAAATTATCTAGAAGATGGGGAAAGATGATTTTTATGTATAGATATGCCCTCAATCGAAGACAGGAAAATAATTTGCAGAACTGTTTGCACACCCACTCCAAAGACAGAACAAAGACTATTCTACTTCGTGTAGATCGCTACTCAAACAAGATTACCAAGAATGATGGGGTGAAAACCCATGATGCTTCATTCACCTCATCACAGACTCTCTTGATTGATTTCCATCTACTTTCCTTTACACTCCCATTGCGCTTCTTGTGTGGAGGAAACAAACACGCACAAGAGCAAACCGAGTAGAGACTACAGGAGACTAGGGACTCATGCCTAGAACGACCAAACGCATCAACGATATCACAGCTAGCGCTACAGCAATCTCTACAAAACAATCATAACCCATCGCCGAGAGCGAACACACTAAATCAACAAAGCACCATGATTACCCTACCCAAGTTGCCAATCTCAATCCTCAAATTGAAACAGTTCTAACAATACAAGAACCATCAAGAACAAAAATCTAAGCGGATAAGAGAAGAGTTGCGAAGTGTGGGGTGAAAAGAATCGAGGCATACCTGTCCCTTGACATTGAGGTTGATATGGCGCCGCCGCGCTCGCCGCCGGCTTCTTGTCCTCCTCTCCCATCGCGTCGACATCTCCGACCCTCTCTCGCAAGCTCCGGCAAATCAAGCACGATCAGATTTGATGCTGAACCACCAACGACCGCAACGACCAGATCGAAGGAGACGACTTACTTGATTCAACGACTCAACGATCAAACGACATCGCATGCGGGCATGTGGCGGCGGCGAACGCCGAACGTGGTCGATCGAGTCCGGAAGTGCGAACGCGGCAGCGAAAGCGTATCAGCGGAGCAAAGACGTTACGCGCGGGCAGCCGAGCGAATCAAGGCGGTGGCGATTTGGCGAACCGCTCACGCCGGGCGCGCCACGCGGTCACGCCACGCGCGTGCGGCTGCGCGCAGCGGGCGGCGACTCAAGACGCGGCGGGCTGAAGGCGTCAAGGCGATTACGCGAACCGTCTCGCATATCGTTCGATCCAGCGGCGCGTCACGCTATTTCGGCTAATCGGTCCCACCGCTACAGGGTATGCCAGGGCCCACCCGGCATACCCTGTAGATTCGCCACTGATCTTGATCAGCTCGTCTCTTGCGGAGTCAGTGCCAACGAGGTCTTCAACATCTTTGAACATAGCCATCAGGCGAGGGTCAAAGGTAGCACCAGCGCTGGTGTTGAGCGCCTCGAGCTCATACCTTTGTCGCAGATCGGCCAGCTGCTTGGCGAGGTCCCGGGCTTCTTCCATGGCGGCGGCAATCTGATGGAGAGCCCTGCCCTTGGTAAACAATCCGGTGGTCTTCTTAAGGAACTTCTTGAGTCTGTTCTTCAAGTTGGCGCCGGCTTCTTCCTATTCACACCGTCGTCTTGCAAGCATGACCTAATTAATTATATCGTGTGAACAGAATGGGCTACCTTTGTTACGAACATATGCTCCACCGTGTGAAGTAAATCGTGAAGCGATCCCACAAACAAGACAAAGTAACACAAACAGTCATCAAAGTATTAACAAAAAAAAACAATGCCAAGTTATTCTACTTGAGTGAGAAGAAAAACAAGTGATTGAAAGCAACATATACCCAAACTGTCTCCTCGCATATATATTAGTATACGAAGGAAATATCTTCTTTCTTTTTTCTTTGGCGTGTAATATGTCCTTGTTAATTAATTATGTGCCTCTCTTATTTTCCATTTAGATGTAAATCTGATTGATATCTTTAAGCTAACACAAGTTTGGCATCAAAGGGGAAAGAGGAACAGCAAAAATTCAGTTAAAGGAATGGTCATGTGATGATTGAGCATTTAGTGATCATTTCGGCTTATTTTAAGTGGTTTCTGGTTGAAAAGCACTGTAGCTGACTGAAAAAACACTGTAGCTGACAGAGACTTATTTAGCATAGTTAAAAGAATAATAAAAAATAAGACAGAAGCTAGAAGTTAAAACCGAAACGATCAGAATGAGAACACTTTGGACTAGAGGATGTTGGATTTTTTTTTCCTGATTTTTACGCTCTCGGATCACGTAGAACACACGCTCGGCTGCTCCTGGTGTCGTCGCTTTTCTCCAGCAGGACCGGCTGGTCGACGTGACCCGGGTGGTGGCCTGTACACGAGAGATGCCCGCGGGACCCGCTAGTCCCTGACGTGACCCGCCGACAAGACCTGTCTGGTGGCCTGGGCACCAGGCACCAGAGACGCCCGCGAGACATGCTGGTCCCTATCCGCCCTCTGGTCGACGTGACCCGCTGGGCCTTAGGGGTGTAAATAGAGTTATTTTCTGATCGTTTGTTTGTTTTAATTTGGATATAATTTAGAGTAAATTTTTAGATATCTAAAGATTTTATCGGATATAGAAACGGAGTCAAATATTTTTATCGGATACAAAAATAAATTTGGAAAAAACATTATCCGATAGATACGAAACTATCCGGGTATTTTTCTAGATAGTTATCGGATACGGAACTGAAGTCGGATACCTGGCCTCTCTGTCGGCTAGGTGGGATCTCCGTCTCTTCTTGAAATGTAGCATCGTTTATATATTTATGATTGCTTGTTTCGGTGGCTGTTGCAGCGTCGGTGTGCTGTACATCGTATTAGATCTCAGTTTGGGGTAGTGCCTTAGTGGCGTACGGTTAGTATACTGATAGTATTGACTGATGAGTGCGTTTTTGTCGGACTTATGAGATCAAAATCAAATGCATCAAAGTTGTTTTTCCATGGTATTAACTGACGAGCTATTTCTGATTTGGATCCTATTAAGAAAATCACTCTCCTCAGCATCTCATGAAGTGCCAGGTTTCAGTTTGTTGTGTAGTTGATTAGCATATAATTTTTGTTGTTATTTTACTAGCGTGCTCAATTTCTAGGTAAATTTTGCCTTATTATGTGTTCTGTTATATTTATTGCTTTTTTATTCAAAATCTATATGAAACATATGGTTAAAAAATAGAATGCTTGTCCAGTAAAACCCAGTGACAGCACTCTTTATATTCTACACTTTTTAGTAAGAAATAGAATATTTTCTAATTAAAAATCTATGTTCAATAATAAACATATGATTATTACTCGGATTACGATTTGTACGAGAGAAGTTGAATTATTGAGAAGAAGTAGAAGAAGTCTCCTATCCGGCCGCTGGTCGACGTGACCCGCTGGTGGCCTGTGTACGACAGAGGCCCACGTGTTCTTCCGCTGGTTGACGTGACCCACCAACACACGAGAGGATCCAGCCCTCCACATGTCTGTTGACTTCATGATGATGCGCCCACACAAAGGAGCAGCAACCACAAAAGCAACACAAAGCGATACGTGTCCTCCCTGCTCCACGGAATGGACAGCTAGAGATGGCAACAGATAAATACTCATCGGGTATTGCCATTCCATACCCGTACCTGCTAGGTGTAAATTTACCCGTTGGGTTACCCGTATCCGCACGCGGGTAGGAAAATTTACCCATACCCGTACCCGTGCGGGTATTACTACCCGATGGGTAACCCGTACCCGCAAGCATACCCGGTTCAACACATAAGAATATCATCAATTTAGACATTCATTAATCATACATGCCAAGCACAAAAGCGTCTAATGATCAAAATTAGTACATCACATAAACATACTTGACATGACCATATCAACATATGACAAACAAATAAACAATCAACAACAAGTAGATAATAAAATTAACATTTGAGTGGGATGTCTAGTTGTCTAATGCAGGTATTCATTACCCGCGGGTAGGCGGGTATGGGTAGTATATACCGACACCCGCACCTGCCTACCCGGCGGGTAGAGGATTTCGCCCAATAACATACCCATGGGTACATAAAATTTTCTATACTCGTCTCTTTATCGGGTAAAACCCGTCGGGTATTCTGGTATCGGGTACCCATTGCCATCTCAAGACAGCGCCTTGGCTCCCTGCTTGTCACGTGACGAAGCACTCAAGCACCGCTCTCTGTCTTTACGTTTCTTGAGTCTTGACGCCATGAGCTTCTGTGATACGCCTGGTAGATGAAAACGGCTCCCTGTCCCCACGCGCGGTGTTTTCCTCCGTATTCTCTCGAGCTAGACCGTTCACTATTAATCTAACGGTTTTCATCATAAGTTTTTATATTTTTACTATTTGCCTATTTTCACCTAAAATTTAAAAATAAAAATAGATTAATCCATCATAAATAATTTAAAAATACAGAAAAAATTTTCTGAGGTCGTACGCACCTTTCTGAGGAAGCAGGACACGCGGCAGACGTGATTAGCGCGTCGTGTGCTGTCAAGCCACAGATCTTCGACTTCGACCACTATCCTCTTCGACCACGACCCTTCAACGACCATAGCCCTTAGACGTCAACCACTTCCTACTTTGACCACTATCCCCTTCGACCATGGCCCTTCGACATCGATCATTGTCCCCTTCGACCATGGCCTTTCGATGTCGACCACGGTTTCGACTTCGACGACTGTCCCCTTAGACGACCACGACCCTTCGACGTCGACCACTTCCCTTTTCGACCACCACCCCATTCGACCACGGCATCGACTTCGACCATGGATCTTCGACTTCGGCCACGACCCCTCAACCATAGCCCCCTTCGACCACAGCCCCGACGTCAATCATGGCCTCCTTCGACCACGACCCTTCAACTTCGACCACGAACCGACTTTGTCCACGGCCCTCCGACTTCGACCACGGCTTGGACATCGACCACAACCCTTCGATTTTGACTACGACCCTTCGACTTTGACTGTGGACCGAATTCATCCACGGCCCTTCAATTTTGACCATTTCCTCTTTGACTGCTACCCCTTCGACCACAGTTTGGATTTCGACCATGACCGTTCGACTTCGACTACGACCTGAATTCAACCACAGCCCTTCAACTTTGACTGTGGACCGACTTCATCGACGACCCTTCGACTTTGACCATTGCCCCCTTTGACCACTGTCCCCTTCGACCATGGCTTGGACTTCGACCACGGCCCTTCAACTTTGACCACCACCCCTTCGACCACGGATCTTTGACTTCGACCATGGCCCCTCAACTTCGGCCATGGCCTCTCGACCACAGCCCATTCGACCATGGCACCGACTTCGACGACCAGCTTAGGAGACCAAAATCATCAGACAGTGCGACGGGCTCCAAGCGAAGAGCAGGAGAAGGTAGAGAGGCTCACCGGGTGAGCGACCGCCAGGCGACGATGGTGGGGGAGAGCCACGTGGGCGGGCGTAGTAAGAGGAAGCCGTCGCCATCGCCGAGTGCCCTTCTCTCTGATCCATCAGCCACTGTTGCCGAGCTCCATTCTATCCAATCCACCAGCCGCTGTCGCCGAGCGTCGTGCCACTGGTTGGAGGGGCGATGGGAGATGGAATTAGTGGTGGCACCTTGGGGAAAGTTGGGGGACGACGACCAGACGCTACCACGCTGGGAAGGAGTTGGTGGTGACGCTAAGGAGGAGGAGCGACATGAGGGTTTGGGGGGGGGGGAAAGAGGCGGCAGTTGCGGGAGGTGGATGTGGGGAGGCGGCGGCGGGCGGATGGGGAGAGTAGACGACGGGCAAATGTGTTGGGAAGGCGACAATGAGGGAATGCGTCGCTGCTGGGGGAAGTTGAGGGATTGCGACCAGACGCTGCCGTATGGGAAAGGAATTGGTGGCGGCGCTGAGGAGGAGGCACAGCACGAGAGTTCGAGGGAGAGAAGGATGCGGCGGTTGCGGGAGGTGGAGTGGTTGCGGGAGGCGGAGGATGTGGGGGAAGAGAAGAGGAGGAGCGCGGCCCACGCGTCGACCCGACCTTTTCTACGAGGAGCGGAAGAATTATCTACATGCACATCTGTACGGCTGAGAAGAGGGGAGAAAAAATAGATCGACGGCCACTAACTCATATTTTTATAATAGTAAAGATGATGAGATACCTATATCAATTTTTGAGAGCATTAGTCGGCAATTGCAATTGAATATATTTGCACTCACTACATGCCTTAGTTGTAAGGCCCCGCTCGGTTAGGTTGAAAAGCTGTGGCTTATAGCTGAAATTGCACTGTAGCGGCTGCAATTTCACTGTAGCTGAATGTGACATCCCAATTTTTTTCCTTTATTTTAATTTCTTTTTCTGGAATTTAAAGTCCTTCTTTTGTTTTTGCTTTGTTTTAAAAGTTAGTAAGTTTGGGAGAATTCGTGATCAAAATAAATTTATTTGCTTTTATTTGGGTTCCTTGCATTTTTCTAGACTTATAGGATTTTTTTGGGATTTATTTGGATTTTTCTGCTATTTTCTAAGCCCAAAAGTCTTTATTCGGTTTTCGAAAATCAAAAGAGAAAATAAAATTCAACCCTCTCTCCGCCGCCACGTGGGCGGCCGATGCCGCCCACGCCGCCACCTCCATCCCGCCTCCTCCTCCCTGCGCGCGCGCGCGGCGCCCGACAGCCCACGCCGCCCATCTCGCCCGCCTCTCCTCCTTCTCCCACCGCCGCCCGATCCCAGCGATCGCATCGTGGCCGCTCCCTCCCACTTAACGCCTCGCGTTCTTGCCCCCGTCCGATTTCCCGCCCGCGATCTCACCCGCCTCCCCTCTCTCTCTCGCTCGCCCACTTGTCATCCCCGACCCCATCCCTCACGCGCCCCTCACGCGGACGCCGCCACCATGGCCGCTGGTCGGCTCCGCCTAACCGGACCTCTCCCCCTTATCTCTTCCGCACACCGCCTCTCCCTTCGTGCGCCGCAAGCCCGCGCCTCCTCTCCCCCGTTTTCCGCGCACGACGCCCACGTCTCCCACGCGGCCGAGGCCACTTCCGTTGCAACCGCCGCCCACCTCCCCGCCTCGGCGAGATTCCGCAGCGCCTCCACCCCCTCGGCCCTATAAAAGCCACCCCCGAGCACCACCCTTCCCACTCCACCTCGCTCCACCTCCCGCTTGCTCTCTTCGCGCCCGAGCTTCCTCCGAGCGCCTTCGCTCCGCCGCGCCGCTTCTCCTCCGGCGAGGAATCGCCGGCGAAGGAGAGCCGCCCGAGCTTCGCCGAGGCCGCCCCGAGCTCCGCCGCCTCACGCCGAGCCTCCTCCGCCTTTTCTCCGTGCCCGAGCACCGCCGGAGAGCCCTGCCCGCCGGAACCCGAGCACTTCGCCGCCTCCACCTCGCCGCCGCCACCCCGACCGCCGCCGAAGCCACCGAGGTATAGGCCTGCTCCCGTCGCCTCTCTCCGTTCCGCCCTCGCCGTCCTCGCTGTGGCCGCTACCGCCGGCGACCCTCGAACCGTGCACCCGCCGGTGGCGAGCCACATCAGCCACCAGTGCCCGCGTGGCGCCCACGCCGGCGCCACCCGCGCACTGCCGCCGCCCGTCGCCGCCACCCGCACCTCCTCGCCACGCCGCCACCGCCTCGTCCGTGGACCGGTCCATAGACCGAGGCCCACATGTCACCGCCCAATCCGAGATGACGCCATGCCGACGCAAAAACTCAGGTTTTCCGTAGAAAATTAATTCGCCGAAATTAATTTTGATGCTGACGTCATAATTCTCAATTTCCTATACAAAAATAATTCCAAAATTCCTTTTATTCTTTTTCCTGAATTTAAACTTCCCGAGCCCATTCTCCTTCGTTCTAACTTCGATTTAACCTGCTCAAATTTCTAAATTCATCAAAAATTCCCCTCTACCCATTCCTAGCCTCAATTTGGATTTTTGAGTTTATTTGATTTCGATTTGAATTTATTTTGAGTTTGGAGGGTTATTTTCACGTGTAGATTACTTACGATTCTCAAGATTTCCTCGACGACGGATCTCACCAATTCGAAGGGCAAGGCAAGTCACCCTCCTTGATCATGTTGATCCCAGAATTGCAAATAAAATTATGTTGATTTAAATTATATTGCATGCGTATTTCTATTCAATGTATTTCAATTCAGTTTAAATTTAGTTATTGCCTACTTGTTAATTCCCTTTGAATTTGAATTCTCAATACCTTGTAACCCTAGATTAAAAACTCGTTAGTTCGATAGAATGGCTAGAGAAAACTTTATAGTATATGCTTAGCCATGCATAGATGAAACTTAGGTTTGGGGACCCTTTTCACATAAAATGACAAGCTTTTGATAGTATTCTTGACTTTGAGAGTCAAGGAAGTTTACAAAACCATTTCAAAATAAAATATAACATCTGGTTTAGACTTAGGTTAATGGTTAGAGTGGTGGAGTGCAGCATGCTCTGTTGGTTGGAGCCGCAGTGGTTGACTGTCGTGCACGGGGGTATGTGGTTGAGCCTAAGTCAATTAAGGACCGGTCTTTGAGCTACTGTTGCTAAAGCCTCAACGTACTACCACATGGCTGGTATGGGACAGCCCTGGCCAAATAATTTGCGGAGTCCAAACTCGAGTCAAGTCGTAGGTTGAAAGTGGGCGTGGTTGGTGCCATGCGAAGTCCCACTTGGGTGAGCGTGGTTGTAGCCATGAGAAGTCTCACCTAGGCTCAAGAGGGGGTCCCGGTCTGGTGGATTCCTTACTGGGGTGAAACCTTAGAGTTGGCTTGGCCGAGTTGACGGCTTCGCATTGTAAAGGCCTTGTTATGATTACTCAGTCGCACGCCTAAGGAAGCGTGTATTGGCCGACATTATGAGGACATCATATCTTGTGGGTAAAGCTGTACAACCTCTGCAGAGTGTAAAATCTATCCTGGATAGCCGTGCCCACGGTCACGGGCATGCTAAGCAAAAGTTTTTCATAGATTAGACTTGGTTTTACAAAAATGTTTTCAAAAACCTTATGGATGGTTGGAGTCCATGAGTGTATGTTTAAAGTGTGGATGGATAGAATTCACATGGATTGTTTTTGAAAATTGGTCCGGAGGGATTCCGTGGTTAGGTTGGTGTATGGTCGAGCTCGCACTAACGTTATGAATTTCACTCAAGTATGGTTTTTACTTACTGTATTAAATTCAGCAATTTCAATCTACTTACTGTATTTCTTAAATGCTGTTTTATGCAAGCTAACCCTATAAGCCTTCCATTGAAGCCTTTATCATTATGTTGCATTTTCCCGGGTGACTTGCGGAGTACAAGTTTGTACTCATCTTGCTGCATCTTAACAGAGGAGGATGTCTACGACTACGGTGAGGACCAGGACGAGTAGGACGTGTCTTGCAGTCGTCTGCCTGTGGGGAGGCAGTTGGGCTTCGCCAGTTACCTTATTATTTTCCGCTGTTATTTCCCTTTTATTTGATTTATCAATGTAAGACTTGGCCATAAGGCCGTACCCATTTGCTTAATATATTTGGTCATTTGCGTTCGATATGAATCTTTGTTTGGCTGTGTGCACTAGCTGTTCCTGGACTAGTGCGATTTACACAGAGGGTTTCGAGTCGCACTCGGGATCCGACAAAGGTGGTATCAGAGCCGCGATGACTCCAAGACGCGACCGTAGGTAGAATAGAATGGGAACCACTAAGGACATAATTTCTTTAAAATAATGTTTGAAAGATCTTGTAAAATCTTGTCTGTTCTCTTCCTTTACTCAACATCCTTCTACTCGCTTTCTAACCCCTTTCCTCCTTCAAATTGTAGATGTCCGAGGCCCCTACCCAAGTCACTTTTGGCACTCAAGCCGGTCACTTAGCCTCCTGCCTTCAGAGTCTTCTGCTAGAGATAGGCTTCAAGGGCCGCCCAATTTATCAGGGGTACCATCAAACCGTTGGAGAGCAAGAGTACTGGCGTGTTGAGGTTCGGATTTTCGCCAACGTGGGAGATACAGCCGCCTTCCACATCTTCGATGCCCCACAGAGGCGAGACACCTTCCTTGCCGGTATCCAGGATGCAGCACGGGAGGCCATCCGACGATTGAGAGAGATATATTCACCCGAGCTCAAGGACTCCGCATTCCGGTACTACCCCCGCAGATACCCGGCGAGTTCACACAGCATCTATGCATCCACCGAGACCGAAGATGACTCCCGACTCAAGCAGCAGGTAGAGCTCACTCAGGCTTTGGATGGAGCTTATGAGATGGCTATGGATGAGTTGAGCTACCTCGCCTACAAGCTTCGGAGGGCAGAGGAGGAGCTAGCCATGTTCCGAGGGGCAGAAGATTGCGCTTCATCCGTCAGCGGGATTAGCGTTGAGTCTGCACCAAAGAGGCGTCGCACCGGCATCAAGAAGCATTACTTAGCTCAGTTCAAGCCAGCCCAGTAGGAGGTTCTTTAGAGTTAGGCCTTAGGTTAAATTAGAACGCATTTGTGAGCTGTATTTCCTTGTCATCAGCCACAAAATTATTAGGTTGAAATAAATTAATAAAGGAAGTGTGTTGTTATTTTCTTTGGAAATTGCCTTATTTGCTTGTTTTTGTGTGTGGGATGGAACAAGTAGAACCCCTGGTAATATCTCTATTCTCTTCTAAAACCTTGGAGGAAAACAGATGGTGAGCACAAGGGGCAACAGCAATGGTAATCTCAACGAGACGCAAGAGAGGCAGGCCACTCCGCCACCCCCGCCAGCTAATGGACCCGACTGGACTCAAATGATGGCCAACCAAAACCAACTGATTCAGCTGCTGGTCCAGACTGTCTCCAACCCTGCGCAGCCTGCTCCTCAACCGCAGCAAGCTCAGGCGCCTCAGTCCCGCCTGTCGGAGTTCATGAGGATGCGCCCACCGACCTTTTCGAGCAGCCCCGAACCTATGGATGCTGACGACTGGCTTCGAGGCATCGGCAAGAAACTGGACTTACTGCAGTGCACTGATCGGGAGCGAGTCCTCTTTGCCTCCTACCAGCTGCATGGACCTGCCGCGGAGTGGTGGGATGTTTTCATCACCTCGCAATCTGATGCTCAAGCCGTCACCTGGAAAGAATTCTCACGGCATTTTCGCAAGGCCCACGTCCCAACTGGTCTTGTCACCTTGAAGAAGAAGGAGTTTCGAGCTTTGCGCCAGGGAGGTCGTACTGTGAGTGAGTACCTCCAGAAGTTCAACCAGCTGGCACGTTATGCACCTGAGGACGTTGCCACAGATGAGGCTAAGCAGGAGAGATTTTTGGAGGGCCTCAATGACAATATCTCAGTTCAGCTCCTCTCAAGTGACTACTCCGACTTCCACCAGTTGGTCAGTAAGGCGATCCGCCAGGAGGGCAAGTACGTAGAGATGGAGAATCGCAAGCGGAGGATGGCTACCTGTAAGGCCATCTTGGAGGATTCCCTAAGCCTCGCCACACCCAACCATCCCCTGGCAGTTTCAAGCCAACTTTTCAGCGCCCAATTTTCCAAGCCAATCGCCCTTCATCACAGCCAGTGAGGGCTCCTATTTCCGGTGGATCGGCACAGAAGACCCCCGCTCAGCCCGATGGGACGACCTGCTTCTACTGCAAGGAGGCAGGGCACTTTGCCAGGCAGTGCCCCAAGAAGATTCAAGCCAATACCGGTGCAGGGGACAGAACTCAGGAGCAGCTTTTAAGAAGCCTCAAGGTTTTATCAAGGGCAGAGTGAACCACATTACTGCAGAAGAAGCCCAAGCCTCACCGGATGTTGTCTGGGTAAGTTTTGGTAAACTCAATCCCAAAGATCTGCTTTGTTCGATTCCGAGCTTCCCATTCGCTTATTTCTCAAACTTTTGTGGTTCAAAATGGGATGAAACCTGTTCCCCTTAGTATTCCCATGATAGTCCAGTCTCCTGGAATTGAGATGAGAGCCAGTACCCTATGCCCGAGAGTAGAGTTACTCGTGGAAGGAGTACCATTTCTAGCCGAGTTGATCGTCCTAGACTCTCGCGGGTTAGACGTCATTCTTGGTATGGATTGGTTGTCCAAGAATAAAGGCAGGATAGATTGTGCTTCCCGGTCCATCACCATCACCAATGATCATGGAGTAAAAGTGAACTTTGTACCCAAGATACCCAACCAGTGTACCCTTTCTCATCTTCAAGTCTTGGAAGCAGTGCCAATAGTACAGGAGTACCCGGATGTGTTTCCGGAGGATCTACCTGGGATGCCCCCGGACAGGGAAGTTGAATTTATAATTGACTTAGTCCCTGGCACCGCCCCTATCTCCAAGAGGCCGTCATCAATGCCCGCTAATGAGTTAGCCGAACTTAAGAAGCGATTCAGAATTGGAAGATAAGGGCTATGTTCGCCTAGCTCATCACCATGGGGTACACCCGCCCTTTTTGTCAAGAAGAAGGATGGTAGCATGAGGATGTGTGTGGACTATAGGGCACTTAATGAAGCCACCATCAAGAATAAGTACCCACTACCTAGGATCGACGATCTCTTTGATCAGTTGAAAGGAGCAAGAGTTTTCTAAGATAGATCTCGAGATCCGGTACCATCAACTGAAGATCCGGGAAGAGGACATACCCAAGACTGCCTTCACGACTCGTTATGGTCAATATGAGTTTACAGTCATGTCGTTTGGGTTGACAAATGCCCCGGCATATTTCATGACCATGATGAACAAGGTGTTTCTGAAGTATTTGGATAAGTTTGTGGTAATCTTCATTGATGACATTCTCATCTACTCCAAAAGTGAGGAGGATCATGAAGAACATCTCAGAATAATCCTAGGGGAGCTAAGGGCCCACCAACTTTATGCCAAATTCAGAAATGCGAATTTTGGCTAAAGGAGGTAGCTTTCATGGTCATATTGTGACGGCTGAAGGAATCGCCGTGGATCCTCTAAGGTTGAAGCGAGAATGGATTGAAGCAACCTCGACAATAATGTAAGTCGAAGTTTTCTTGGACTTGCTGGATATTATCGCCGCTTCATACCGAGTTCTCCAAGCTAGCTGCACCCATGACCCAACTCTTAAAGAAAGAAAAGAAGTTTGAATGGACAAAGGCATGTGAGCAGAGTTTCCAGGTACTCAAGAGCAAATTAGTGTCAGCTCCGGTACTCACCCTACCAGATATTCATAAGGACTTTGAGGTGTACTGTGATGCCTCCCGGCAAGGACTTGGTTGTGTGTTGATGCAAGAGGGAAGAGTGGTAGCTTATGCTTCTCGCCAGTTAAGGCCTCATGAAGGAAATTACCCCACTCATGACCTGGAGTTAGCCGCAGTAGTTCATGCTTTAAAGATCTGGCGGCACTACCTCATCGGTAACCGTTGTGAGGTATACACGGACCATAAGAGTTTAAAGTATATCTTCACCCAGGCAGAGCTCAATCTGAGACAACGACGATGGTTAGAGTTGATCAAGGATTACAACCTTGGGATTCATTACCATCCAGGCAAGGCCAATGTTGTGGCCGATGCATTGAGTAGAAAGGTTTATGCAAACTGCACTTTGTCAGCGGAAGTTCAAACCCGACTTCAAGAAGGAATTGCCCGTCTTAGTTTGGAGCCCAGGAACCAGGGTAACCTAATGACTTTGGAAATCCAACCTACCCTGCCCGAGCTAATCCGAGAAGCTCAGAAGATAGATGAGGATATTAAGGAGATACAGAAGAACATGAGAAGAGGCAAGGCCCCCGGGTTCAGCGAAGATGAACATGGAGCCGTCTGGTATGGGAGCCGTATCTGCGTACCAAACAATAAAGAGATCAAGGATATGATTCTGAAAGAAGCTCATGACACCCCATACTCCATACACCCCGGTCGTACCAAGATGTATCAAGACCTCAGGGAAAAGTATTGGTGGGTCAGTATGAAGAGAGAAATTGCTGAGTACATTGACGCATGTGACACCTGTCAGAGGGTCAAGGCGGAATATCAGAAACCTGCTGGACTTTTGCAACCCCTACCTATACCCGATTGGAAGTGGGAAGAGATTGGCATGGACTTCATCACCGGACTACCTAGGACTCAGTCCGGATACGACTCTATATGGGTAATAATAGACCGTTTGACCAAGGTTGCACATTTCATACCGGTCAAGACTACTTATACTGGAAGTAAGTTGGCAGAATTGTACATGTCTAAGATTGTGTGTTTCCATGGAGTTCCCAAGAAGATTGTGTCAGATCGAGGGAGCCAGTTCACTTCCCGGTTCTGGCAGAAGCTACACGAAGAGTTAGGGAGTAAGCTAAATTTCAGCACGGCTTATCACCCCCAAACTGATGGCCAAACGGAGCGGATCAATCAAGTGTTGAAAGACATGTTGAGAGCTTGTGCCTTAGACCTTGGTGACAGTTGGGACCGAGCCCTACACTATGCGGAGTTCTCCTACAACAACAGCTATCAATCCAGCCTGCAGATGGCCCCTTTTGAAGCCTTGTATGGAAGAAAGTGCAGAACACCGCTGTTTTGGGATCAACCAGAGGATCCTCAAGACCCCAGGCCCACTCTCCTACAAGACGCCGAAGAGAAGGTCAG